>CM075189.1:24044838-24589838 GCA_037577475.1 Chaunax sp. Z400 | reverse complement strand
CAATAGTCAAAAACATGTCCAATTACATAATGTTTATTAAATTCATAATACTGACACCCAAACACTAAGATGACACTCAGTCCTGCCATTCATCTGTACCCTTCTTCCTTATCAGGCTCCACCTTTCTCTCAACCTTCTGCAGTACAACACACTGTTCCTTTTTTATCTCACTCTCTTCATTTCACTGTACTGCATTGTAGATGTGTGTGTGTGTGTGTGTGTGTGTGTGTGTACGTGTGCATGCTTTGTCATGTGCATGTGTGTGTATATTTCAGTGCGTTTTTATGATCTTTAAAGATGAATTTGTGTGAATGAATCTCAAATGTACACGTTGTATTGAAGTGTTTGTGCGTGTGTGTGGTTGTGAAGTGTGGGTGTGTGGGTGTGTGGGTGCGTCCGTGTTCAGGGTCACAGAGCCAATCTACAGGCTGTCTGGGTGCAGCTCTGTTGCCACGGTAATTGGGGATGATGGACAGCCGGAGCTTTGGCCGAAGCTGCATAGGGGCTGGTCCAGAATGACCAATGTATGTGTGTATGTGTGTGTGAGTGTGTGTTTCCAGGGCTCCACTGGGACTGTAGGCATGTAGAGAGGAGAGGAAGAGATAAGGCTGCAGCAGCATAAGTATATCACAGAGCACCTACCCAACAATAAAGTCATTTGTTGGGTAATCCCTACCCTCTCTTGCTTTATCTCTGTTATCCCTTCTACCCTTTCTTCCCTTCAGCACAGACAGGCAGATAGAGTTACAGGCAAGAAGAAAAGGATGCTACCCCTATCGTCCTGTCTCTCTGTTTATGAATGAGGGAGGGCTATCATTGATTGTTTATCTTTGCCCGGACTTCCCATGATTCAGTGCTGCAGCCTACTGGGAAGGAGACTGATTGCATAATGGGCAGAGTTTCTGTGTGCTTTGGTGCTGAACTGTGAAGGCGTGCGACTTGGAAACACTCCCCTGGGATGCTGCATGCTTTTAGTTCCTCTTTTGCTCAGTCCACCGGAATAAAAGGCTCCGGGCATCAGTGTGTGCTGATGTGCGGAGTGTGTATGTGCCTGTGTGTTTGTTTATGAAAGTGTGTGTATGTCTTTGGCTGTTTTTACTGCAGGTACTTAAAACAGTAGTGTCAGTCTACTTTTCAGGAGAATTTGTGTCTTGTCAGGTTTTACCTTGCCATAGCCAAGCATGATAATCCGCACCAGCACCACATTGATCTTTGCTCCCAAAGACTGGTCATGGTAGATTTCATTCACCTGGAATCACACAGACAACAAGAGGTAACACAAGGCTCAGCAAAAGAGATGCAATGAAAAGGGGTCTTTGAATAATGCTTTATAGCTCTGTTATGAGTCAGTAATGAGAACAACATATTTTTATAATCATCCATCTAATCTGCAGTTATACATGCTAATAGTTTAAAGGAACAGTTTGATGTTTTGACACCTGCACTTTCTGTCTGTGTAGAGTTAGATGAGATGAGACTGATGGGATAGAGTGGCATGCTGAAAGAAGAGAAACATAAACCAAAGAAATTATTCTCTCAAATTACTTATGACTGATTTATAAACCCCTATTATATGAACAATTAGTAAATCAATTTGCTATTTGTTATTATAATATACTAAGAAGTGATATCAGACACTGTAAGAGAGGAGATCAAAAAGAGAGAAAAGGGAGTTGAGAAGAGTCCAAGGAACTCAGTTTCCCATGAGCACAGACGCAGAGGCGATAAAGGAAGAAAGATGCAAAGGAAGGAAGAGCCTAATGCAAGGATTCAAGGTAATGTGTGACAAGGGAGATGCAGAGAGCATTATACTGGTAAAACACACACACAGGGAGAGAGAGAGAGAGAAAGAGAGAGAGAGAGAGAGAGAGAGAGAGAGAGCGAGAGAGGCAGAGAGAGAGAAGGGTAAATTGGCGCAGGAGTTGAGGCCTGCCGTCCTCAGTGGCTGTGTGTGGTGCCTAATGAGGCAAAGGCATGTAAAAACAGACAGCTGTAATGAGATGGCTGATGGACATGCTGTGGAGACAGACACACACAGACTGTACACACACACACACACACACACACATTGTATATACACACACACATAGATGGAAAACAAAAATACACAGCAAGACAAAGGTAGCGTTGAGGACAGACGGGGGAAGGAGACAATAAGCTGAGTAGAGAGGAGGATAGAGCACAGAAGCAAAGTGAGAGAAGAGAAGGAGCTTTAAAAGGAGAGGAAATGATGCATTCTTAGGAAACAAATTTAATGTAAAGCTGCAGCAAAAGGTTTTTTAAAGCGGCGAGGAGCTCTGGAACTTAATGTTGTGTTTCATGCGTGGTGTGAAGTCGGAAATTCCAGCATCCATTTAGGAAAAATGCAGTAGAATGCCCATAAAAGTCAGAATCATAAAGTGTTAACCACAAACCGTCTGGAATAAATGTTTCGTATTACATCACCATCTAAACATGCCTGCAACATAAAGGCTTAATAGCTTGACATTATCTCAGAGACACCACAATAAGCTCGTGTTTGATTTTCAGCACTGGCCTTTGTGTTACTATAGGAACATGTGTCTGGTATCCGAGCAAATATAGCTTACTATACTTAACTCTAACTGATATGTTAAGTTTCCAGCATGATATAATGATCGCTAATGTCAAATATCATTAAAATGACATAAACAGTGGCAGTTTAAGACATCTTATGTCAGGGAAATAAAACCTTGTGGGCATCCATTTCTGGTTTTTCCAAGCTGGAACACTGGAAATAATATAGGCTGTAATTAGACTGTGAAAGTAAATGGGACTTTTTGACATTCAGCTGTAAAGGGATCAGAGCATTATGTGAGGGAAGGGAACACCAACACTTGAAAATGTAGTCATAAGACATGATAAGACACATGAAGGGAACAGTGTACCTTCATAAAGTAGGGTGGACTTGGAAGAGAAATGTTAAAATGCAAATGGTCAAAATTGATGCAGTTATACTGTCTTTTATGGATCAAAAACACTAGATTGTACACTTCCTATAACAAAAATTGTAAAGTATCTTTTGTTAAAGATGCCCTTGTTGTTCTATATTATAGTATTCTAGTTGTTTCTTAAATAAATAAAGGTAGCCACAGTGGAGTGTTAAAATACTTAATTAGACACGAGAGAACTGCATTCAAAATATTATTTAAGTAAAACTACAAAGGTATTACCAGCATAATATACTTTAAGCATCAAAACTAAAAGTGCTATTTTTTGTTACGTTTCAATTGTAGTTATCCAGAACGGTGATCTATGAGCGTTGATCATATTTTGTAAATAAAATGATATGTTTTGAAGGTAAAAACCTGATCTCCAAAGTAACTCTCAGCTAAATGTACTGGGGTAAAAAGTACAATATGTCCCTCTGAAATGTTTTGGAATTTGAACTGAAATATATCATAAAATGGAAAGTAATTAAAAATTTTACTTGTTAATGTACCTGAATACCTTCCACAAAGGGATATACAGTATTCAGTATAAAAAGTTCAGGGGCAACAATCCATAATCTAAAAGCAAATGCAGTTTTCTTTTATGAAATGATTTTATTTTCCGAAGGATGGAGAAGTGACAGGGAACAGTTCCATAGTGGTGGACATGAGAGAAAAAAGCTTTTGTTCAATAATTTGAGATGTTTCTTGTAGAGAAGGTACAGAGATGCTGAGCAACCACCAAAGAATTGTTGTATTCTCAGGTTAACCCTGTTTGAGACACTGTATGAGTTTGAGAATCAATGTGTGTGTCTGCAGTCTGTCTGCCTACCTACTGGTATTTCTGTCCCTGTCTCTCATTCGGTAACATTGGGCGACAGTTTCTCGAGACTTCCTCATTATCTTGGCAGAATGAAGTCTATGTGAGGAGTGACACAGTGACTCAGTGTGTTTGGTGTAGTTCTCTCTCTCTCTCTCTCTCTCTCTGTGTGTGTATGTAGCTGTTTGAGATGACTTTTGGGTGGGTCAGTTCATACTCCAGTCCATTTCCTAGACAACTGTAAGGCCAATTAGGGGCAGTTGACTTCCAGGTGAACCTGACACATCAAGCTCCACTCTAATTACACACACACACACACACACACACACACACACACACACACACACACACACACACACACACACACACACACACACACACACACACACACACACACACACACACAAACAACATAGTGTACTCTCCATCCCAGTTTTAGCTTTATTTGTCTTTATTCACTTTACGTGGCAGTCCCACGGCCTCTGCCTGGGGTTGCTACGTTGCATTGTTGCTGTCTTGTGTGTGTGTGTGTGTGTGTGTGTTTTCTTTCAGCAGTGGTGGTCCCTGCTTGATTGGAGGTCATCAAGGAATTAAAGGCAGCTGACCATCATCTCCAGGTTGCATAAAACTCACCCCATCCCCACCCCACACACACACACACACACACACACACACACACACACACACACACACACACACACACACACACACACACACACACACACACACACACACACACACACACTCAGAGAGAGAGAGAGTGAGAGAGTTTCATGTTGATAACTGTACAGGCATGTGCAGTAACTAATGCAGGGCGAGAGGTCAGCAAGCCATGAAATCATTACCGTCAGATAAATAATGCAGCCATGGCGGGTCACTTAACTCAGGAGGACGAAATGAAGGGTGGGAGGACGACATGAAGAGAAAAGGTAGGATGAAATTGGCAAAGGAGGAGGAAAGAATGATATTAAAGGTGCCATATTCAATAATATATAGTAATGATAATTTTTTAAAGGAGTAAATTATGTATAATTGAAATGTTTCTCTTTAAAATGAATAATGAGGACTCAAAATAAGCCTGTTAGAATTTTAATTTGATTTTTCACATAAATCCCTTTTTCATTACATATACACAGAACACCTTCTCAGGTTATTGACTTGACCAAAAATTATTTTAATGATTTATTTACTTGCATTTATCTATTCACAAGAGTTTCACTGACCACAATTAATTTAGTTTGTTTGGTTAGGAAAACCCTAATGCCATTCACACAGTTACTTATTTAAACCTGAAAGCTGCCCTCTGATCTGCTGGCCACTGAGCAGTCCCACTAAAGCACACAAGGCTATGGGCCTTGCTCAAGGGAACCTCAGTGGTGGTAATTAGGGAGTAGTGTTTCATTTCACTTTCACCACCCAAGTGCATCCGGCCTGTTCGGGGCATTTAACTGATTCTTTAGCTGAGGCTTCAGGTCTCAAACTTGCATATATAAAAAAAATAAAGAAAGAAAACAATAATTCACTGCAATAATAAACAGACAAAAATGATTACAAAAAACGAACAAAACACAAACAAACAAAAACACAAAATAACGTACTGTACAGCAATGTATGTCATGTATGTCAGCAACTGAATAAAGCTCTAATAACTTGGTGCATCTTAAAAGGGAACTGAATTGCATTTTCTCCATTTTTAGTTCCCCCATTAGAGCACTGCAACACATTTCTTCAATGGAGGGGCACCCTAGAGGGCACTTTATCATGTTTTATCTACCAAGAGAGCACCTTTTCTTACTATATATACATTCAAATGACAAATAAGGTAAAAATGTGTCTATTCCAGCCAGTGGATTTCTTTGCCCTTACTATGGCGAGGGATACGTAGAGGTAAGATGGCCATAAAGGCTTAAAATAAAGGCAAGCTGACTGTGTAATTTTTCACATAATGAGCTCCGGTGTTTTATTCAACTCATCGTGGAGAGTGGACTCCATTTAATAAGCAGTTTAAATTTGTCCATAAACAATTTGAAAATATGCATAAAAAATACTCACAGCTGCTGATGAGACAAAACTGAGTCATCAAATAAAATCTGGCGAGAGTGCAGAAGATATCAGATAAGATTTTGGACAGCTTTTCCACATTTTCTTGTCAACACACATGGAATTCTTAAAAACTGAGAGCCAGAGTTTGAGCTCTCAGTCTGACAGTGTTCCTTACATATCTGTGACACCTGCAGCTAACAAGGTGCCTATTATTACCCGGACTACCTCTCCTTTTCCCCAATCTTCCACTTATTAATATGACTTTTCTCTGCCTGCAGGAGCTTTGGTAAAGACAAGACAGTAAGATCTGCACCACCTCCAGACAGCTTTCACAGAAATGATGCTTATCACATACTGAGTGCATAGAGGTGCAGACAAAATACACCTCAGTATAACAATATGGATCATTAAAATTAAAGACACACACACCTCTCTCATCGACAATGAATATTCATATCCATGGAGAATGTGATTAACACACTGCAGCACCTTTCTAAAGGTCTCCATTAATACGTGAGACAGACAGGTAGACAGACAGATCACTGTTGGCCACTAAATCTGTCACCATGATGATCGCCACAGGAAGATTAGTTCAGAATCGCTTCCACTTGGCATTTGGCACATAACATATTTTACAGGATTTACCAAACATTTTCGCTCCATCATTCTTGTTTTCAGTATATGGCATTGTCTGCCATTTGACCATTATTTCTCTTTTGTGTCACCCACTTTCTCTCTCTGTCTTTAAGCTGAACAAACCAACACACAGGTCACCTGTAGCCTTAACGTAGATTCGACACAGGTAATTGTTTTGTGTTTCTGGTTTGTGTTTCACATGCCAAACACTACTCACATTTTCACATAAAAATACCCTGCATCAGTAAAACACTTGGAGTATTTATTTGCAAAAACATGCATCTCTATTAGATTTATTGTTATTTATGTACTCCAGGAAGTATTGATTAAAGCGCTGCTGGTTTAAACATTTTAAGTATTGCTTTTATCTGTTTTTACAAATAAACTCTTCACTTCTCTCCTCTATAATTTCTTTTTTTGTATATTATTTATATCATATCATAACATATATCAAATCTATATTATGTATATTATCTTCACTGTATCTAAGAAAAATTATGAAAGACAAATTACTGTGGTCATTTTACTGTACACATACAAACTGAAGTATTGCTGGGATTCTCACTTTCATTACTGATGTTAAATATCAAGCAAAGTAGACCAATGTATCCTTACTTTCCAAAGGAATAGGACAGTTTATCAGACTGGATTTTCTGATGTGCCACCACCATAGTTCACATTTGGTTAACATCAGACAACGAAAAACTTTTGGTTATGGTTATGAAAAATAGTGGCCATGGTTGTAAAGATAAACACTGCCTTAGAGTCAAACTGGGTTAACCTGTGTCAAAGTTATTCTCTTGGATAATAACTGCATAATATTTGAGTGAGATATTTCGTTACGTCAGTCCGCAAATTCTTTTTTTTAATTTTTATCACAAAGGCCAAGAAGTCTCCAGTTGTTAAACTTTGAATTCATCAGTCTCCTCTCTTTAATATATATTCGGTCATAAAATCACCTTAAAAGAAATCCTTTATGTTTTGTTTTTGTTGTTGCTGTTGTTTGTGTGAGGGAGTATTCTTCCTCTTTTTTTTATGTTTGCAGGAAAGAAATATTGGTTTTTAACATTTACCTTTTCTGTCCTCCATTGCTGATATACAGTAGGTCCTTGCTGTTTTACAATGTGCATCTTTATTTGAGCGGTTGTGCATGCATTTGCATGCATCCATTGATATATTTTGACACTTTTAGAATAATTAAGCCTAGTGGTTTGATCCATTCTTGTATATTTACACGACTGAAAAAAATGCAACTTGGGGGAGGGAGGTAAACACATGGGAAAGGAGTGGGAGGCAGACTGTGCAGACAGGATTTAGTGGTTTTCTGAGGGAGAGCTTTGATGTCCTGCAGACAGCAGTACCACCTTCTATCCTCCAACACACACAACTTGACCCTTAGCTCACTCCTTCGGTACAGTGGTCGTTCAAACTGGAGGACAGAAAGACATATACAGTATAGGGGCTGCTTACACAACAACGGTTTGACCCTAAAATGCTAAACTTCTGTTGTGTTTTGTTTTTTCCTCCCATGTGGCACAGATTGGATATGAATCATGAACGTGTAAGCAGGAAAGAAGCACATGGAATCAGGTATTCTCAGATCATATGTGGAAATAAATCTGATATGAATCGGATATGTGCGTTTGTGTCAGTCATCTAAGCGGACAGATCGGATATTCCCTGTCAATGCTAGTCATACGTTATTGAAAATGCCACAGTAACGAACGACGTAAACATAGGTGGACACAGACAGAGCCATCCGCATGCACAGGTCTCTCTTTTCATCGGTGCCCCACCTCTAAAAATGCTCCGGAAAGCAATAGCTTGGATAATTAGCCCTATGTCACACTCGTCTGCATCCGTTGTAAATAGTGCTGCTTTTATCTCCGTTTCAGCCTAAACATTTTGGGTCAAACCCATGTATACGCTTGCGGGATGTTGCCCCAAGTGTTAACCGGTGTAAATGCAGATGTCGTTTATGGGTCACTTTTCAAAGTAGATGTAAACAGGCGGTCAGAAAAAATGGGACATAGGCAACAAATCGGAGACCTGTAGTGTAAAGACAGTCTTAGTGAACAGTCCTTGAGTTACAATGAACTTACATACTTAACAGTATGTCTGAATACCTTTAGAGGGCACCTGTGGCAAATATACAAATTAAACTACATTTATCTTGTATGCCTTCTCATAAACCTGTGTTATTACTCACATTATGCTTTTTATATGCTCATAAGTTTTTCCTAACATTTGTGAGGATTTGCTCTTTCAAGTCAGGGAGAAGTAACGATGTTAAAGAGCTCAGTGGAAAGCAACTCAGCGCTGCTGAGAGTCTGGGAGAGTGTGGGAAAGACAGAGAGCGAAAGAAATTAACGGAGATATACATCGAGAGAGAGAGAGAGAGAGAGAGAGAGAGAGAGAGAGCACACCCATCCTGATGTGAGCAAAGCAAACTTTCAAGAAGAAAGTCACCAAGATGCCACGCGTGGGAGGCAGCCCTTATTTATTTATTTCTGTTTATCATGGCTGTCAGTAATTTATTCTGAATGCCCTGTTTAAAATACTTCCTCTCCCTCTGTCTCTCCAGCGATTCCCCACAGATTAGAAGGGTGCTGCGAATCTCCTTCCTCTGTACTGTCATATATCTAAAAGGGGAGGCAGAGAGCACAGCGGCTCTTGTTCTCTCTGTAGCGCTGAGCTGAGACAAAGAGGTGCGGTAGGATTTGTTGCTGTATTGCCTGCACCTGCTTAACAGTCAGGGATTGGTTCCTCTAGCAGCGGGTCTCAATACAAGCAAAAGCAAAGAGGAGCACGCACACAAGCAGACGTACGCACATGAGTGCACGCGTGCACAGATACAGCACTTAATACAGCTCTCTCACCACAGGTTTAATTTGCAAAGATTAAAGTCTACATTGTGTTCAGTGTCCCACCAACACACACACACACACACACACACACACACACACACACACACACACACACACACGCACACTTACAAGTGAAAACAACTGGGAGTTTGAGTGCTTGACTAAGTGTTGTTGTAGCCTGGAGTGTATTGCCTGCTGCTTCCCTCTCTCTCTTTTTCTCTCTCTCTCTGTCTCACACGCTCATGACTGATGACTTGACACAAAGCCTGATGAAATGATATGTTGGAGCCCCTTCAGAGCGCCAGCCTCACCTAACACACACACACACACACACACACACACACAAACTCAAACAAATGGAATCTCATCATATTCGGATAGAGACGAAAGGATTACCCATGGCTGATTGCCGGATGAGAACATGTAAAAAGGGAATTGAATCCTCATTCACTTGGTGTGTGTGTGTGTGTGTGTGTGTGTGTGTGTGTGTGTGTGTGTTTTACCCTCTTTAACCTCTCTGTGACTTACTCCCACTTCAACTGAAACAGTTTTATATTTCTATATTTTTTTTAATTTTAAAAGCAAGATGCTACATATTTTGTGTATTTCGTGTGAGGGATTTAAAGGATGATGCATTTTCATTTTGTGATAGATAATGTGTTAATTCACTCAATCTAAAGAAAAAAAATAAAGAAAAAAGATCCAACCCAGGAGGAACTGCACTTGTAATATTTCATAGTTTTGGTGTTTTAGAGTGATGCAGTCTAAGTAAAATCATATTAATATTGTACTGTAGGGTCTATGTATATCTATCCAACATATTTTGCCTTTTTTTTTTTTGAGGGCCAATGTTTTTAAATAAAGCACCTTTTTCAAAGGCCTAAAAACCTTTCTTTTTAACAAAGCCTTTTAATCTTGTTTTATGTTTTCATTTCTTAAACATTTTTATGTATAAGCACTCTGAGATTGTTTTTAACAATGAAAAGCGCTTCTTTGTACAAATAAAATGTATTATTATTATTATTATTATCATTCAGAGGATATTCTAAGATTCTAATGCCTTATAGGTGTTTTTGAGGTACTACTACCCAACAAGGTATATCCACAACCACACTTGTGTAGGCAAAGGTAGAAATCCCAGATACAAACAGAGAACATTGTTCTGACATACTTCTACCACTCAGTACAATAAAACACATTTATTTAAGTGGCTAGCTGATGATTCCCATTTAGCAGCAGTGACATCTTTAGCTGGCAGGAAGGCAGTACTTAGATATATTTTGGGGCAAACACACCCTCATAACACACCCTTATTAAAAAACAAAAACACTATTAACTACTACTAATACTCATTATCAAACATATCTCTATTAAAAGTAAACTTAATAAATTGCCACTACTGTGATTGCATCTTGTATTATGGGCTACTGCATTTCTGTGTGTGGTTGCCAAAACAGGAGCCATAGCTCAACTGCTGTGGGTTGGTACAAATAGCATCTGAGTGTTACATAGGCTATATGACTGTTGATTGTGATTGTATGCTATGTTATGTATTGTTATGTAAGGTGATTGTATGTAATATGTAAGTGTTATGGAGGAGAGCATACGTCTAGTACCAGAGCAGAGGAGGACAGTGAGCTGGACAGAAGATAGGATGAGAGGAGAAAATGAAACAAGAGGAGAGCAAAGCAAACTCCCCCAATCCTACACTTGTCTGTTTAGCTTGCCTGACCCATGCCCCACCCGTAAACAACATTTTGTGAAAATCAATAGTTTATAGGTACAGTACAGCATTACTTAAAAAAAAAAAATCCCGGTCTGGAAATGCTCTTGAGAAAATTTCATGTAATTGTCTCCTCTCAAGTTGCTTGAGAGGAAACAGTCAGATTTTAACCCCGATAAAGGAGATTGCAGCAGAGGGAATACAAACAAAGGCTTGGGTCGACATATGGAGTGTGTGAGGGATTCTATTAGCAACTTTGAGCACCTTTACTCTTAATATCGTTTTTATTTGTTCATTTTAGGGGAAACCCTACAGGTGGAAACAGGGTTTTCTTGGATTTTTGAGATTTTAGGCTATTTTGTCTGCATGTCCTCTTTAGTCTAAAGTGGAATCTCTCAGGGAGAGGATGTCCAGATCAGTGAGTGCACAGTTAATTACAGAAAAGCTGTTATACAAAAAAAAAAATACTGTAAATAATCAACAGAGGAAGTTTCATAGTGATATCTGTTAAATTCTTATCCTATTAACCTATAGTGTCATGCCTGAAAGTAATACAGTTAACCCCTGGATTTATCTCGAGTCACTTAATATATTTTGATTATAAATTGTTACACTTTTAATATTGACTGGACTACATGTGTAATGGGAGAACAAATATCTATGTCAGCAATTTACATGACAGGTGCCTCAGTGTGTGTATCCAACCACCAACACTTACAATGTTCATGAGTGTGAGCAGGTACTTTTGGACATGCTCCTTCCCGTGAAACTGGACCACAGAGTCGTCGACGCCTAGCAGTACCTCAATGTTGTACGCCCTGTCCAAGCTCTGCCTTCGCATTCGGCCCGCTCGCGTGTGGTTTATGCTTTGCTCCACACCGAGGTACAGAGACTCCAGGTCCATCAGACCACCGAGATCAGCTCCTGGAGATAGAACACACACATAACAACATGTAATCTGTGACAAACTGTAACTAGCAAAAAAGGTTAGACCAGCACCAGGTCAGCCAGCATTTTTCATTGGATTACACAAGAAAAAAATTATACAATCTCTGCATATTTTCACAATTCTATCAGAAAGTGTGCAACCTACAGCATCCCAGATTTGATCACATCATCAATCACTTCTTTGGTTTTAAACACAAGTATGCTGTAATGCTGTTTTGACACTTTCTATTAAATTACAGTCCTAAAAGACAGTATCAGGTTTATAAGTTGTGACTGATCCTGTCTCTTTTCTTTCATCATTGAGGATACAGAAGATAAATTCTCTTGTCTCCAGAGTCAAGGCGGTCCTTCCCTCACCCACTGTCCTTCCTCATGATCCCCCCCTGCTCCTTTCTCTCTCATACTCCTGGTAGGTAAACATAGTGTTGCCTTGCTTGTATGGAAGCTGTGGAGGGCCAAATCATGTCTTGAACATGTGGTCTCAGTGTATTCAACAACGCGCTATCCTGACTCTAGTCAAGGCCTCCCACAGCCAAGGATGACGCACAACACAGCTCATGGAAGTGTAAGTGTATGTGCTTGTGTATGAGTGCTGTGTGGACAAACATTTCCAATTGGGCAATAAATCACTGCTCCAGCAGGAGCTTTAATTCAGTTGAAGCTTGGGTGGAGGGTCGACTAACTGTAATGCTGTTTTTTGTTGTTGTTGTTTTTTTCACGGTGGAGCTTTATTTAGAGGTGTTTGAGTTGATTCAACATGTGGCATAAGGGGAGCAGTTGGAGCTCCAGTGTTTTTGACACACATGGTTAAGAAAGTGTTGAGCAGAGAGATGCAAGAGGAAGATAAAGGGGAAGATAAGGGGAGAAAAAGAGAGATCTGCCACTTTGTCTCCCAATCAGCAAGGGGCATCCCACTTTCCCACTCCCTCTTATGCAACGTTTCCAAGGCAACGGGCTCATGGGTAATACAACGACCGCTTGGCTAATATTGGCTCCTGAGTTGCAAGCAGAATGGAAGTCTGAATATGATCCCATATCTGCCCCAGTGTGTGTGTGTAGTATTAGTCCGTATCAGTTTCCAAAGATGGAGGGTAATACAGAGAATACACACACACACACACACACACACTGAACATCTCTTCTCCTTTCAAGCAAAAAGAAGCTGAATTAAAAATATGCTTTACAAACAACCCTCATTAAAGCTGAATTCAACAAGCCTAATGACATAACATCTGCTTTAAAAGACAAGTCCAAATATTTTACCTTTTGCTTATGTAATGTTGAGACAAAACAGAAAAAAGAAATTGTTCTCACTTTTAACACTGTGTCTCTGCAAAATTGCAGTGCAAATGAGACAATGGAGAGGGGTATTGCATAATATGAGGCCACAGCTGTAGGGTAAGTGGAAGGGGCAAGGTAGACATAACTCGAATTGACACTGGCAGAGTGGGAAACATGAGGTAAACTAAAAGGTTGGTCGGGGCTGGACCAGGTGGTGAGCTTTATCTATTTGAACTTCTCCATTTCATCGTAGCTCTGTCCTTTCTTGCACTTTGCTAGAAAGATTATTTTTCTTTCACTTCAGCTGTTTCAGAGAAAGTTTTTTTAATTTTTTTTTTTTTTTTTACATAGAACACTGTGGAAGAATAAGGTGCAAGAGAGATTGAGGGAGGTGGTGAGGGAGGTGAGAGGTAGAGCTGCGGGGTGTGATGGATGAGAGCGAGAGATGAGAAGAGACCAGAAGGACCTTGGGTCTTGTGAGTTCCGCTTCAAGCTATGGCAGTGATAGAGAATATCGCTCTCTTGTAGATGCATCCGAGTCTCTCTGTGTGACTGTGGGTGAAGCATCAGGGTGTGCTGCTCTGTTTCTCACAGCTTAATATAACAGCTTACATTATCCTCCGAAACCAAACTGTTTTCATTCTTGATTTGCATATAGGGGAATGATAATAACAACGTTCAGTTTTCCCTCCCACAACCCTTACCTGCATGCACACAAGCACAAACATACATACTAATATTTTATGTCCCCACTACTGAAATTTTCCATAGCTCTTCCTGCTTAAGCTTAATCCTCTTTTATATTGTCACACTCCTTTCAGCATCCCTATACACCCCCACCACTTCCTCCCACACAGAGCCCTCTCTCCCTCCTTTTTCTCATTCAGGTGGGGAATAGAGTGCAGCCTTATTAGGAGACAAAGGTGCTTTGTTGTTCAACCTTTGCAAAATGTCAAGAATGTATGGTTGCCCACTAAATAGGAGGTGAGGAAGAGGGGTGGGGGCTAGGTGAGGAGAATATGGAGAGACTATAAGTCTCAAAAAGAGAGCGAAAGAATGGAAAGATGATAATTCAGGTCAAGCAACATCTTACCACTGAACAGCGGCCTTTGGTTTAAGGTGACTGTTTGGCAGTCAGGTGTGGCTCGTCGCTCTGTTCGACATTCAGGGGCCTTACTGGATAATGACTTGCTTTGACCTTACAGTGGTCAGTCTGGCCACCTCAAGGTGGATCTACACATACGTGTGGATTTGGATGAGTTTGCATTTTACAGAACGCATGGTCTCCATCCACAGATGCTCAGAAATCTTTTTTTTTTTTTTTGTGCAAATTCCAAGTCAAGTCTCAAGTCTCTAATGGTTGCAGTGAGTGTTCTATAATCTGCTGCATGCCATCCAGTTTACTTAGGACACTGCATAGCTATATCTAAGGAATTCAAAGAATGTATTCTATTATGATCATTCCTTTATTAGCATACAGTTTAGGCAACAGGTTATCACATTACCCAATGAAATCAGACCAAGCCACTACTTCCTGCATAATGTCACACCATAGACTCCTATAATGTGCCACAGTTGCGCAGCACATAGAATATTAAAATACTTCATGACGGTATGTAGGCTTGGAACAAATTCCAGTGATGAACAGAGTAGGGGAAATATCAGGTCTTTATGCACCAACAGGCAAGAGGAGGAGAGCATGTCTGAATCACTCAATATCAATCACTCGGACAAATCCTCAGAACAGAGTGAGTCAAATAGACAAACAGGAAGATCTTGCAGATAAAAGTGAAAGAAAGAGAAGGGAGAAGACCAAGAAGTTTGTTTGGGCCTTGTATGACGTTATTAAAATCAAAGGTTACAGCAAATGTCTCAGTAGCAGCACGTGTGCACGCCTTCGTTTCGCTGCTACTCATAGTCATGGGCTGCATGCAGTGGATGCATATTGATAACAAGGGAGGGAATGATGTTCTTGTGCTCGTCAAACATTTCCATAATATTAACGAGTCAAGTGTAAGTATGTCTGAAGTATTTTGAGGACGAGTCTCACGTCTGTACGATTTAAGTGCAACTTGAGTGCCAAACTCGAGTCCACATCTCTGCCTCCAACACAGCAAAATAGCTTGTATAACACAGAGCCTCGTGGATGCCAATTTCTTTTTGACAAACACAGTATCTACATAGACACACACCTAATCACATGTTGACAATACGTTTAACTGGTTGATTGACAATCTAAAATAGGAGTATACCTCAGCCTTCACCCACAATAGTACAGTAGTAGCCTACAGTCTCACATGGTAGAGTTTTGCATGACTTTAAAGTAACCACAGTTAATGTGTGCCTGGGGAGTCTCAGAGGAAAACCTGCTGACTTTAAGAATAGTAATGCTGTGGATTATTTGCTGCATTGGTTGAAGAGTTAATTGAAAAAACAAAAAATGCCGATTTTGTTTCCATAATTATTGTGAAAATGTTGCCAATTCTGAAATAAAGTTATACATAACGTGACAACCGTCAACCCAAGTAACTTTGAGGATGTCTGCTTACACACAGCTGCTCCTCAGGAGTGATTAAGTTGTGTATTTTGGTTATTTTCCTTACACAGGCCTCACTTACGAGGGGCAGCAGGAGGTCGTGGTGGTATGAGGAACCTGAAGTCATTAGTGCTCACCTGAGTTCAAGGTTGTCTGTTCTCAGGGAGGCCCAGTTAACCACACACCAACTAATTTTCTTACAGACACGTCTTGGTGACATAGCTCAGGGCATGGGCATTTGGTCCCCGTGGTGACAGCTTTATGGGCTGTCATGTTGATGAGTGGCTCAGACAGCGGACTGTTAACACCGTTTTTAGCATCTAGGCAGGTAGCAACACGCCATGCTAGCTGTCCCACACAATGTGCCCATACCGACTGCTCATTATTTCTAAGCTTGACAGCTGTAAAGGCTATAGTGTGTGGAGCACATGGTGAACTAGGCTTCCCATAATCGTATCACCATTAATTATTTAGATTAGCATTCAGCAATCTAATTTTACATGGACAGCTCCCTGAAGACCATAATAATTATTCATACATCAAGCACTAAACCTGGCCCATTTATTAGCAGCTTTAGGTTAAAGCTGTTTATTTCTAACTGTGATTTGTATTATTCTGATGAGATTTGTGAGTGGTGAGTTTCACACCAAAACACCTTTAATATTTAGGCTTTCAATTATATCCATCTCCCTGCAGTGGAGTAGGGGACCATTTTTTAATATTGCACGAAGCAGCCTTTATAATCAGCAGGCGAGAGGGTCACCTATCCTCGCCGCTGCTTGGTATGTCTGTGTGGATTTCTGGTGTTTCAGGAGACAAGGCAACCTTTCGCTCTCCCCTCTTACATAACTGTCTGTCTGTCAGAAACACGCAGGGCCGTTGGCTGTTAGGGAGGTGCTGTGGTGCAGACCAATCCCCCCCCCCCCGTGTCCTGCTGTACCACAGTTGCATTAGTCAAGCTGAGCCGTTTCTTCATAAAGTCTACAATGTCTGTAAAACTACCTACACATTCATAAAGCAAACCGCTGAACTGACAGAATCCACTCTCATGATTGCACGTTGTCACAAATGAGCGGAAATGTGATTCTCAGGCTGCACGGTTAAGCTCATTGAGGGCCTCTTGTTACACTACAATCATTGCAGCAAAGAGGAACAGCCCATGTAAACATCGCAAACACATACAAGACAGAGTAATCCAATGATTGACATCCCCAGAGGCACTACTGTTGTCAAAGATCAATCATGCCCCCAAACTCTCTGTCTCTCTCTCGCTCTCTCTTTGCTCTGATGTTCAGAATCTGATGTAAACTGAAGAGCTGTAGCGGCCAATAAGACAGCAGAGTCAGGCTGATAAAGGGCTCATAGGGCTCTACTGCAGGCCTCATAGTCTGAAACTGACCTGTCTGAGTGCCTGACTGTCTGTGGTTTTGTGTGTCTGTCTCCATCTGCCTCAGGATTCCAGGCATTTACAAGGGTCATACTATAAAATCAAGTAAAAAAGCATCTTGACAGAGCAGCACCGGTATGTAGACCACAACATACAGTATAAGACACATTCTTTAGCTACATCTCTTAATACTGTCTTATCAAGCTCTGCTGCCCGTCGACTTGTATATCTATAGATCAATCTTACAGGGAAAACAGTGGCTGCATCAAGAGGAAGATAAAGAGAGAGAGGCTGACAGCGAAGTGCAAGGTCCAGCTCCCAGAGTACCTGTAAATCTCAGAAGACAGCCTTCGGCTTGAAAGGTTTGTGGCCCCCCTGCCACCTCTCCTCCGAATCCAGCAGCAGCTCTCTGCCCATCACCCCTCTCCCTCTGTAAGCTCATCCTCTAATCTTACACTTTATATCAACCCTGTCTCTCACAACATTATGTTCAGATAGAGCTCATGGACCTCATGTTTATGAGGTTCATCAACTTGAAGAAGAAATGTTCATATTGAACATACCTGCAAAACTTTCACTTTACCCTATAAAATATGTTTGATTGGACATTTTACGTTTATATTTAGACAACTCTCTTTCAAAGATTGTGGTCTTGGTAAATCCTTTGAACCCTTGGTTTTTCTTTACTTAGTCTTTTGGAAGATTAATTTGTATGTGTCTGGTACTGTATATGTGAAAAAGTTTTAAGCAACTTAAAATTGTTCGAGTAAAGCATTGACCCTTGTTATTTAACAAATGCCCAAATTGATTGATCGACCACTTGGAGGCAGTGCAACAAGCGGTAAACACTACAACGACATTTTACCCAAAACAGCGTCCTATACAGAGACACATCAGTATTCATTGGAAGAATGTTTGTCCTGCTTTTAGCTAAGTTTTGCTCCTTGGTTCTTTAGCTGCTAAATATTCCACAACAGTATGTTCTCAGCTGGGAACTAAACCTTTGTCTGCTGCTTGGTGCTGGCAGGAAGTATAAAGTATAGGTTTATCAAAACATTTTTCCTGAAAGCAGCTGCCTGCTGTGGTTGAAAACAACCCTGGGAGTGGTGAGAGTGAACTAAAACAGAGAAGTTGTGGCCCAGGAAACCAAAACAATGAGCTTAGTGATGCAAAAATACTCAGTGAAGGTGCAAAGTTGTTAATTCTCTTTGGGATGTGTATGACCCCCTTTAAATTAGACAGTCGTCTGACCCCTTGCTGATGTAGAACATCAGTTACATTGCCTCACAATTGTATTTGGCAAAGCAAATTCCTCATATATATACATAACTTTAGGATGCCCCAGGCACCCTTAGGGTACGTTCACACATGTGGTTCAGTTCTCTTTGTTCCAGTAATCTCTCAGAAATTTTGCAGAATTTTTTTTTTATTCCTGGTACACTTAGCGTTCGCACTGACATTTTTAACATCAAACCAAATGTACAAAACATTACACATTATATTATGTATTGAACTCACCACCTTCCAGTACAAGGGCTAAATGCGCTCGTTGGATTTGTGTGACTATGTTGGTATTTTTACCATCCGAGAACTCATGAAGAGCTTATAAAATTTATAGAGGAGTCAATTCTTCTGCTGCACACACAAACAAAGGTGTGCTGCAAGAAGACGGTAGTTTGTTTGGAAGCCGACCAAGACCTATATGTTCAGGAGTTCTTGGTCCGCTTGTTTGTAGTACTTGTGTGGAAATACTGAGACACTTTTTGTAATAGTATTTGTGAAATATTTTTGAGACACTTTACCCCCCTCCTTTATTGTATTGTATTTTTAAAAAAATATTATTTCCCCTCCTCCTGCTGTGTTTTTTGTACACTGTGCTGCTGCAATACTGTAAATTTCCCCACTGTGGGACTAATAAAGGGATATCTTATCTTATCTTATATCTTATCTTATCTTATCTTATCTTTGGTGCGTACCAAGGTTCGAGTGGAGTTCCTTTTAATCAAACCAATCTTGCAACGTGTGAACGCACCCTAAGAAGCAGCGTTCTCTACATCCATGTGTGCCTTTTTCTCTTGCTTAACTTCTATTTTCCCTCAGTTTGCTCATCTCCTCTGCCCTCTAGCATATTCAGCATTGCACTGGCTCATCGGGCTACAATGGGCTGAAAACATGTTATTGGCTGGCTGTGAGATGGACCTCATATTCACTATTCTTTACTGAGATGTAACAACTGTATATTGAGAACTTGTGTAAAAAGAACAAACAGATAAATGTACAAACAAATACACAAATTAACGAATAAATGACAACAGTCTTGTGTCTGTTGTTTGTTTCTCGTGTCCTCCCTGCCCATATTCTCATTCCCCATTCCTTCAGCCACCAATAGCCTCAGGAAATGTCCTGTCCTGTCCTGGCTGTGAAGAACTGAAAGAGCAGCCAACGCCAGTCACCAGAGACACCCAGCATCACAGTTATTATGACAGTCAGCCAGCCAAGCATCCGTCAACCTGAGCGCTGTGGGGATGGAAGGAGAGGACGAGCAGATATAGGAGAGGAGGGGGAGAAAGGGAAGGGACAATAATAAGAAGGCTGAGCTGGACATTGGGATCAAACATGTGACTGCAGAGAGAGAGATCATTCAGCTGCATGATTCCCTTTTCATTGCCATCCTACATCAGAGAGCACCATCTTAATTTTTTGAAGTTACAAGTGACAATCAAACAGACTATTAACACACAATAACACACATTTACTTGTGTCATAGGCGACATGCAAATGGAAATGTCTTAGTGTGAATGCTTCAACTCATCCCAAACAGTAAGACAGGGGAGTTAAACAAGGTGTAGGTTCTCTGTGTACATCTGCCTCTCTTTGTTGTGTTCACACCTGGATGTTTTGCAATGACCAGGTGAGCGAGTAAATACTTGTCCCACGGGCAACACAGGTGGGAACAACAAAGACTAACAAAACAGCTCACCTGTGTGTCAGTCTATAACTCTGCTGACCAGTTTTCCTTCAAGTATCCCTCCCTCTTTATACAGTCCTCTCCTTTCCTGCTTCTTTCATTTCAATATACATTTGAAAGTGCTTTAGAAACGGTAGATATGGCGGGAAGGAGAGTATCTAAAGGTGTGAGACAATATGTATGCAAATCATCAGGCTCACCAGTAGAGCCAAGCCTGAGCATGCCTGCCATAGGGTGGCAAGATGAGGATTTATTATCCAATAACACCTCATAATAAACGATTATGATAAACACATACGCCAGGCTGCAACATAGTTATAAACTATCTCTAACCCAGCTACATAAACAGTTTATCAGCAGAGATATCGTAGCGTTGTGGGTTTTTTCTCACCTGGCTTATTTGGAGCATTTTTTTTTTCAAAACCAGTGTGTTTTCCTCAAATATGTTTTTGTTTGTACTTGTGTGAACGTGGCGATCTCACTCATATGTGGGACAAAAAAAAAGTGGGCTGAGATCACCAAGAAAGGCTCATCTTGGCACTCTTCCACTCAAACCCTGAAGTTGGTTGTTTGTGGTGTGAAAGTAATTGAACTACACACAAGATTACACAATTGCAGATATGTGATTTTGGCAAAAAAAGCTAAACTACTGATAAACCAATCTGCTGATCATGAAATCCGGTCAGAAAGCGATCTTATATTCCATTCCTATATCCCCCTCCTCACTTTATTCATGGTGGAGGATTACAATCCTTATAATTAGTAATATTGTTGTGAGCTACATTTCTGTGGGTCCTCATGATGCTCTGATGATGCAGGATGACAATTGCCAAAACTGTCCAATAAACGAGTTTCCGGTCAGTCTGTATAACTGTTCAACATGTTTACACCTTTTGGTTCATTTGTAAAACGTCAGTGTGATCAGGAACATGCAATATAATATAATCTTACAAACTGAACTGAACTACCATGTGAAAACACCCTTAAGCAATTAAGGCAAGGAGTACTTGAATATACTAAAGACGTGATATTGTAAGCTGAATAAAAACAAAAATGTTTTGGCATTTAAAAACTGGCATGCTATTACACCAAGAGTAATTTCAGCCTAGTTGGCCCACAAATGCACAGATGGAGTTGTTTTCAATTGCAAAATACTTACAAATACCAGATTGGAGAGAATTAATAAAGCACTAGAGTATATCAGTGTTACTAAATTGGCAGGGTGAACACATAACGTCTTTCAAAGCAGCTATCAATTAGAAACCATTAAAAGAGCAATCCGTTGTACAAAACCTGCTCCGTACTGGGAGCAGCACACACAGAAAAGCTGATAAATTCTAATCAAAACCACAATCACCTCGCGCTCCTTAACACACAGTAATATTGTCAGAGCTGAGGCAAAGATCATACTTCCAACCAACTCTGTTGGACAGAACACATCACACAAACACATGGCCAATGAAGCAAAAATCTTTGCAGCAAAAGTAACATCAGGGGAGAAAAACAGGTTTCAAGCGAAGCTGTGAGAAAACTTCAAAACATGCTTGAGAAATTCTACAAACAAGCCCACCCTTATGTCCTTGGTGTTCACCAGTGTGGCATGTGTCTGCTTGACTTTAAAGCCAAGTGCTGGACTATCCGTTTGCATTCTGTTGACCACATG
Source organism: Chaunax sp. Z400 (assembly GCA_037577475.1). Classification (NCBI taxonomy): domain Eukaryota; kingdom Metazoa; phylum Chordata; class Actinopteri; order Lophiiformes; family Chaunacidae; genus Chaunax; species Chaunax sp. Z400. The sequence goes on along the minus strand of CM075189.1, from coordinate 24,568,017 downwards.
CAGTTTCCTGCATGGCTTCTTTCCTGGAAAACCCTCGCCAAGGCTTCCCATATTAATGTCTAGATTATCACTACTTTGTTTGCAACCAAGGGAGATAGGATCATACTGCAAAGATGCACTAGGGGAAACCAAACCCTATCCCATATGCAATATTGCTCTGCAAATCCAGCTTCCCCATCTCTCCCCAGTGATGATTGTGATGGCACAGGGTGAGGCTACAACTCCCCCACCTCTCAGGCATATGGCTAATCAATGAGGACTCTTCCGTACAAAGGTAACTTTATACTTGAGTAGGGAGGATAGGGGAGCTACCAGCATGGCCTCCCTGTCTCTATCCTAATGACGCTCCCAGGTAATCAAATCACTGTACACACAGGCAGATGGCCAATAAGAGAACAACCAACGTGGCTATTTGATTGGATCATGACAAAGTTTTCTAAGTCATCCATGAGTCATGTCTACTCTCTCTGCATTTATAAAGATTTTTGCAAAAACTAGTTGAACATGAGGCCAAACGAGTTTAAAATTCCATTTGTTTCATTGATTTCTGTGTGCCTTTTACAGTACAACACTTTAACTGATGAAATCTGACACAGAAATAGCTGAGAAAGAAGTTTAACATGCTTAAAAACACAGATGAAGATGATACATGACTTGACTTAAGTTGTAGTTGAATGAGTGACTTGAGTGTAAATGTGTTCCTTCTTTAGGCCCCCCACAAAGCATGTGTGAAATTTCATTGAGTTCTATCCAGCAGTTTTTGAGGAGATGTGGATAGACCGTATCCTGTTACATACAGGATGTACAGATGAATGGACTGTCAAGGGTAAGCCTATATGCTCCCCTTTGGCAGGGGCATAAGAATGTATAAGTTTGACTCCTGTTTCCAAAGCGATCACTGGCACACAGGAGATTAGGTGACACCTCCACGGCTTGGATGGACATAAAAGTGTCCTTGCTGAATTAATACTACAAAAAGTTAGCAGCTGGATTACAAAAATGGATCTGGAAAGAATCTGTGTCACATAAACCTCAGGAGAGTTGCATTACATCCAAATTAAGCAAAGAAAAATGAGGCAACATGTTTGCAACTTGCTAAAGCTCTAAATTTCACATTTAAATGATGCCTCAAAGTGTTTAGAACATCTGTGAGCAATTTACTATATGATATGTGATATCTCAGAGGTAGCATATTTAGAACCAATTTATAACCTTACTGTCACACTTAAACTTTTTTCTTTTTTTTTTTTTTGCACAGCTTCACCAACTTGTAAATTGCATGGGAAAGGGGGAAAAAAAGGCTAAAGATGTGAAAACTCCAGAAGCACTTATAGTATATGGAACAAGTTTACTGTTTACTGTTACAAAAGAATGATTGCGGCCTTCATCGGGATCATCAAAAGTCTTTACAAAAAATTTAATTAGTGAGAAAAAAAATAAAAAAGTAAAAAAGAAATTAAAAATTAAAGACAACCATGCATCATATACTATATATCCACATATATCTACAGCCGGGGCACCAGTGAGGGATGTTGGAACATTGGGCTTCTAATTGATGTCCCAGACTGGCCCCATATTTGGTAGGTAAACAGGGGAACAACAACCCAGATGTCTTTCCTACCTTTGTTCAGTGATGTCTTTTTTTTTTGGTGCAGTTTTGACCTCTTTAAACAGAATATGTGTGCAGGATTTAATTCAGATTTGATTGGATCACTCAAACAAAGACGTGGCTTAGAGAAAACAGTGAATAGGAAGCTTTTGACGTCTGTTGGCCTCCAAACCTCCATCACAGGGGACAGGAAAGAAATGAATACATTAGGAATCAAGCTCATTCCTTGGAAACTTAAACAAGTAGTTAGTAGGAACTGATTAATATCCTATTAATAACAGCAAGCAACTACAATATAAAGATTTTATAAACACATTTTAATTATGGTTATCGACAAAATCCCAGAAAATATCAAAATGTCATGTTTTTTTCAATATGATATGCCCCTATGTTCATCTATGTGTGCTGTCATCAGGGTACATGTGGAGGAGAAGACATAAAATAAAGAGTCACAACATTGTTCATTTAGACGTGTTCACACTGACACACACACACACAGACCGACACACACACACACAGGAAGCTCCCAGGCCCATCTGATCCAGTGTGATGCAATGAGATTTCCGATTTGAGCCTCTTCATCCTCCACAGAACAAAAACAACTGATGGAGAGGAGAGAAAAGGGAGGGGAAGAAAAGGGGAGAACAGGAACTAGAGGACAAGGAGCAAAATCAGATTTCTCCATTTCTGTCTTCCTTCCACTCCCTGTTTAAGGGTGTAATATGTCTCTATCTCTGTCTATCCCATTGTAATGGAGCAGGTCTCACTACGCTGGCTGAGGAAATTGCCTTATAGTCCCTCTGCCCCTCTTCTATATGTGGGCACACACACATAAATAGACCACACACACACACACACACACACACACTCTCATGGCAATGGCCCCAGTGACACTGCTTAAATATTAATGACCTGGTTCTCTCTCATTAATAATAGCTGCAGCGCTGATTACTCTATGAATACCACTGTGTGCGCGCATGTGTGTGTCTGTGTGTGTGTTGGCATGTCCACACACATATGGAAGTGTGCCTACTCATAATGTGCGAGCCAAGTATTTGTTCTGCCTGTCACTGGCTTATTACACTGTGAATCACTTCAAAAGGATTACTGACAATGCATTACTGAGGTAAATTAAATAATATTGAATTACCTAACAGCAAGAATGATAAAGGTTAATATATGGTGATAAATCCACTGTCAGTTAATGTCAGTGTGTGCCTCTTTGTGTGTAGGAGAAAGGAAGAGAAGTGGGTATGGAGGGTGTGTGTGGCTAATGTGAGCAGACGTGCAGTATTCTGCACACACATGAGAAAGAATTATACATGGATAAGCAACACACACATATGCATGCATGCAAATGCACGGACTTACAAATACACAGACACATCCACACAGAAGGGCATTTGCTCAGTTAAGCCATGCACGAGGCATGTGAAATGCGGCTGGCTTATAGGCTAGCTTAGTGCCACACACACACACACACACACGCACACACACACACACACACTGGGGCCAACAAAAAAGCATGACTAGACATCAGTAGCTGCTTGGTTGTAATGGAGAACGTTGTGTCCCCCTGCTTGGAATAGCAATGACAGAGGAGAGAGATAGATGTTGTGAGGGGTGTGATATGATAAGCTGTGTGTCCTTTAGTATTGATGAGTCAGCAAATTACAATTTACGACATGTGCTACATGGTTAATGGAAAGGAATAAAAAAATGTATTCACTTATTTAAAAAATCAACTGTACTGTAAAACTTGGCACTGTGAATCTGCTTGTTATGGTAAGTATTTGCTTAAGATACCTTTATTTGACTGAAAAGTACATTTTTTTTGCTGCTTTGTATGAGTGCTGCTGCGTATCTGTGTTTGTGTATACTGGTGCGTATGGGCTGCTGCATGTGTGTGCTCATGTGGAAAACAAACCTGCAAAATTCCCATATCCCTGATGAATTACACTGAACTGAATAGAGACAAGGAGGGAAAGAAAGAACTGAAGGGAGAGGGAGAGAACGTCTAAAGGTAATCAGCGTTTCTTTGGATTGTGATTCGGTTTCGTGGTAACTTTACACACTGTTTAGGAATTAAAAAGAAGTAGCTGTCCTCAATCTTTTTTCAGTCGCTCACACATAAAAACATACATCACTACAATCCAAGGCTTAATCAGCCTCAGGCAGGAGCACGGGTCTGACTTTAGTTCCCATAGAGGCCCCAAGCCCCTGATCGCCCACTATGGATCTCTCTAGCCCTGACTGTTGCTACCTGCACTGCCTGGCCATTGCTAATGGAAAACATGTTATTAGCGCTGTGCTTACATCTGCTTTGGGTTCCTGTAACACTCCAGCTGTCCATGATCTAATTGACTGACTATTAATATTTCATTTATTCAAAAACAGCACATCACCTTTCTCTGCACAGACTCCGAACCTGATGCTAGCAGCTTGATATGTCTGACGGGGGAATATAGATGTGGAAATTGTTTTCACAGTGTCCCGTCACAATATTGGTTGATTTTGTGTGTGTGTGTGTGTCTGTGTGTCTGTTTCAGGGGATGTTTAAGTTGTAGTTTAAGGATATTTAAGTTAGGTATGTTACAGAGAAAAAGATTTGTCAAGGAATCAGTTTCTATTGGTAAATGTAAGGCTTACAGTAAGAAGGCAACTCATGGCTTAATAATTACTGTTGATGAAAATAAATACACAAAAACCTTGTAACAGGGGCGCTGCGCCCTTTTACTTTCCACATGCTCCTTACCAGAATGCCAATTTAGCCATATACACCGTACTATTACATGTAGTCTTCCTTAAAATGGTCTTTTTTCTGTGGTTTAACTACTGAAATCATGCAAAAATCCCATATCTGCTATCATACTATATAATCCTCCTGTTGGTTCATTTTGTTTCACAACACAGCGATCTCAGCCAGCTTGTTCTGTCCTGCATCAAGCGTGACTGGCGAGTTCACATACTGTACGCTCAAATGAACTGAGGGAAAAGTTTCAAAACAATGGCTTCAAATGAGTCAGATATGAAAACACCCTCCGTCACGTTTAGGTCACAAAATTCTCAGGACCCCAGAGTTTGCTGTAAAATGTAAGCAATCATAATGTTGTCAGGATGCCATATGAATCTGAGCAGGACATACTTTGATTTTCCAAAAGGACTATTTGGAAGCGATTCCAAAACCAGCTCTGTTTCTAATTACAGATTTTCATTTTCAGTATATGTCAGTTCTAAAATGTCATGCTATACCCAGTCTGTCTTTTGCAACTTGACCTGATATTATATGGACAGAAGAGGAATAATTCAACATGTGGAAACATTTGGAGCCAACAAACCCACAAAACTTAAAATAAGATGTGGATTCGCGGCCCTAGCTGTTAAACTGCAGGTGAGCTCATTACGCCTGCCCCCCCCACTCCACACACACGCGCGCACGCACACACACACACACACACACACACACACACACACACACACACACACACACACACACACACACAAAGCACACACACCTGGCAGCCCTCGGGCTGCCTCCAGGGCAGAATGGGTGGTGGAGCTAGAGGAGGAAAAGGAAAACTCAAGGAGCAGAATGAGTCGAGGACGGTGTAGTAAAAAGATGTTGATATAGAAAGAGAAGAAGAGATGTGACAAGATGATTTACTTCAACACACAAATCATTAGATAGCTAATGTAGAGGTTGTGCCATCCTGACTCTTCATAATGTAACAATATAATTGTGAGTCCTTCAGTCTTGGTCTGAATCATCCAGACATCTTCTGCAATGATCAGTATTATATCTTTATTATATTATATCTTTTCCGAAAAGTCCAGCGAAACAAAAGCTAGAATTGCAGGGAACTGCAAAGATTTGAGACATTAATGTCTCATTATAGGTCTCAGGGAGCGCGACTGCACATGTGAACCACGTTATACAGCCTGTTTTGGCTTCAGAGGGAGCTGTTCAATGTCTGATAAACTCAAGTTATGCCATTTTTTATCATTTTTATCATTTTTATCAGAGCTACAAATAAACAAGCCCTGTGAAAACAATAAGAATGACCACACCTCTGAAGACTGCAAAAATAAACTAAATATAATATTAATTATTTCTTTGTAAATTGTTCTGTCACTGTGTCTGTCTTCATTTCAGTGCACGGAAACCTCAGCTACTACGAATTCAAGAGTTGTGGTCATTAGCTTTTCTGTACATACAACATCTGAACACACTTCACATTCTCATTATAATTACAGAATTCTTATTTTGCTGGGGTTTCCTGATTTGAATTAAAAGCAGCACCATGTGGAATAAATTTTACAACTAGGGCACAAGGCTCTGAACTTCTTAGGATCACAATCAGCTTTATTGGCCAAGTATGTGTACAGATACAAGGAATTTGACCCCGGTTTTTGCATTGCACTCATGTTGCTGGACAATAGGTGAAGCAAAAGAAAATATACAGACAGGACATCTTAGTTTGACACAGTTAACCACACAGGACCAGGAAAGTACACACAGCTGATATGGGTTTCAACAACGTAATTTAAAACACTGCTGCTCTGACTGAGAATTTCATTATTTGGAAAGAGCTCAGAATTTAGCTCATTATTTAAGGTCTCCATGACTCTCATCACATGGTGACAGACCACACTAAACTTTATTTGGCAGCCTTAAAGGTGAACATTTGTAATGTAAGAACAGGTTGGGTTGTAACATGACAGCTTTGGCGGTCAGGAGGTTGTGCACACACATTTGTGTGTGAGTCAAGGCCGATCCTGTGGCCTTTAACACCCAGTCATCTGTCATCCATCAGCTCAGCGCTGCACTGCTGCCGTCTCAATCGCCTGACAAAATATCGCACACATGCAACACTCTCTCTCTCTCTCTCTCTCTGCTACACACACACACACACACGCAAGCACACACATATATACACACAGTTTTTCGACAACATTTCAAATGTGAGTGACATAGAAAAACACACACTCACACACACACACACATACACACACACACACACACACATTCACCTACATTTTTTCTGATTAAAAAGATTTGTTTGTTAGCTCCCTCAAGCCTGGACCAATCAGGAATGAGGACACAAATCTCTTCCTGCTGGTGATGCCAAAGGCTACCAGCCACTATTTATTAGCAATCTCAGTCCTGACTATGCAGACAACGAGCAACATGCCCGTCACAGGAAGCCACCACCACACGTCTGTCTCTGAGTGTTTTTCACGTGCTTACGGGGGAATTAATGTGCCCACAAATAACACGAAATAACAGTTTCAAAGAACATCACAAATACTCACAACACGATGCACTGAGGGGTCTCCTCGTTTATAGATTGCGTTGGTGCGTCAACAGAGTACAGGCATTACAGTCACAAACCCATCAAAGCTGATTAAAAAGGATAAAAAGCATAACGTTGTCTTATATCTCAACAGAATTATTCCTTCTTTTTTTTTTAACCTCTCCAGATGTAACAAACAGGATTATACAGGCTTGTTGCTTTAGTAGCCCAGTTAAATATTAGTAATTGCCATGTTTATCTGCTTTTAGAATAAAAATAACCCACACAGAGACCCACAAAGCAGTATTGCCGTTTTGTTTGCTGAAATCTGAAAACAGTTCCTCGTGGCATCGTGGTATTGCTTTCTTCTTTTTTTTGTTTTTGTCTGAAAAGCCCGATGACAGCGTACCCAGCAGTTATTTTAAGAAGACTTTGATTGTTTACAGTGCTTCTTTTTTCCTCCATGTTTTCTCTTTTTAATGGCTTTTAACAGCATATCAGCAGCTAAATTACAGATAGTCCTGCCATAAACTGCAGCCTCTGAGGTTTGAACTGAGTGACAAGGAGTTTTGTCACTCTGCCTCTCATCTCCTCATCTCTCTTTTAAATTCTCTTATCTGTCCTCTGCTCATTTCTTGTTTATCTCCGTAATAAGAGGAACCTTTGAACCCTGTGCTGACTTATTACTGGTTCATCATCAGCGATAGTATATGTAACACACAGATAAACTATAGTACAGGTCATAATATACCTCTAATGTATGGATATTGATCATGCCTAAACCTGCAGTGCGGAACTTTGGTCTACCCCTTCTGGCGGTGAGAGCAATAACACAGACAATGTCGACATGCTTATGACTCCGTATGCTGCGCCATATCCGTCGCTAGAGTCGCTACCCCTTCAGCTGTGGCAAACCAATCTTTGCTGATTAATGTGAAACATATCGCTATTGGTGTGAAGTCACCACAGACTCCAGTTTAAAGGGTAAACTGCACAACACAGAGCAATGATTTTGTTCACGATAGGCTTATTCAACATTGGGTAAACTAAGGCAAATTCCCTCTCCCCAGGTTAAACATTAAACAAGTTGATGAAATATAACCTACAAGTGGTGTTATGAGAAAGTCAACAACATTTACTATGCTCTATAGTGGTAATGATGCCAGACAAGAATTCAAACGTAGAGAGGCGTAGTGGGAGTAAACGTGGAATAGCAGGAGCCAGAACTGAACTTGGCCCATGCTTTATGTGAGTCATTCTGCAGACAGTCAGACATGCTGCGATCTCAAACCTGGCGGAAAGTTATTAGAGCAGGGAGACCAGAGAGGATTCATGGGAAATTCAAGATTTTCAATAAATCAAACCTCATCAATACCCTTTCCGGTTGGCATTTCTTCAGCAATAGCCATTTAATGTGCTTACAATACTGACCTACTACATTTCAGCAACAAGGAAGTCCAATTTTTGACATTGTTTTGTCGATTAACTTTCTGTCTGGGATGGGTTAAATTGTGTAAATCAACATCTGACCAGCTTCATGATATACAGTAACACACAGCATTAAGGCCTGCCAGGTAGCGAGATAATGAGATTGTTAGTGAAGGAATCAGCCATTCCTGTCCTGGATTAAATTATTTACACTCAGTGCATGTAATGCATTTTTTGATTTCGCAATGGTCAAGGTTTTATGCTTTAGGTCCTGGTCCAGGTCTATGTGTTAGCAAAAGTAATTGTTTGTCTTTTTCCAAAGAAAATAAAGTAATTGTTTACTCAATCAACACATGTCAACATGTTTGAACTGGTCTGTTTTATCCAAAGACTAAAAAAGCCAATTTGCTGAATTTGGATTTGGATCAGTGTCTTCCTGGAGTCTCAGCTGGCTGGCAATTGCTGTGCTCTTCATTCATTCATTCATTCATTTATTTGTTTTTGTACTATATTGTCAATGTTTTTTCACCTCTCACAAAAAAAGAGTTTCCCAAAATGCTTAGAAACCTTTAAGTTGCTCTTTGATGACAACCTTAACACCCACTGAAAAACGTTTGAAGTCCAGCTTAATGAAATATACACTTTGAGTTCACTGCAGTAAGTTGAGAGCCAGATCTAACCACATCCAAAGATACTGAATCCCAGAACAGGGGGGAAAAATAGTGTTTCTCAGCCTGGCGTTAAGTTGCTCTTTAAAGAGTAAGGATGTGGAGAAGGAGAGAGAGAAGCAAGGAGGGAGGTAAAAGTGAAGAAGAGGACATATGGTTCAACGAAGTGATGACAGAAGGACAGGAAGGAAAAGATGGAGGAGTTGTTAAGTGTAGGGTAGGAGTAGAACAAACACACAGACATATATGATCACTAAAACTTCTGAGCAATGGCAGTAAATCTGGAGAGAGAAGAAGGACGAGGGGAACGTGGGTAACATGCCAGGGAAACAAACTTTTCTCTGGCGTCAGCACATCTGCTGTGGAGGACAATCTATCTCCTCATCGTTACAGGACGACACATATGGCAGGGGTTTGCACATATAAGCTGCTCTGTGACAACACACACATGCAAAGATCACGGCAGTGAAGACATGCCAGAGTGTAATTGTCTCGGTGTGAATGTGAACACAGCTGCCGAGGACACATGGCATGAAAGCAAAGGGCTTCCACACTCAATGTCAACTGACTGTAAATTAGTGGCTGACTTTTATGCAGCTGTCCATATGGTTTTATGATATTATCAGAGTTGTCACACAGGTCTATATCTATACCACATGCTGCAAGGCTTATATAATAAAAAATGACAACTCAATCATCAAGAGGTTGGCCTCTGCATTCCTTTAATGATAAATGTCTTCATCCTAATGTTTAAGAAAGTCAAAATGTGTGGTTAATCTCAGGGAAATATATTGTAGTCTTTATAAAGCAGACAGGACACATTGGTTTTTCCCAGACTATAATCAAGCTCAAAAACAATGACACACTGCCTCACACATTTTTGGCTTCTAACCTTGTTCTACAGTACATATCCCCTCAAGCTCAAATCTAGCAGAGATTTAAATATTTATTTTCACAGTGATATTAATAATAGTTTGGTGTAATAAATGATATGGAATGGAAATAAATGCAACGCATTCTATTAAAATGCATTTAGTTATTGTATCCAGTGGCCTTCCAACCACAAGAGTGTGACTAAATCATGTTGCTGCATTAAAACACAATTAAAAAAGTATCATCACATTATCATAGCTTTGAAAACCCAGCCTCCAGTTAGCCTCCTACCACCACTGTTACTGTAATTGCTCCACACAAACCAACACCATTAAAGGTCAGGGATCAACAGCGTATGGACAACCGCAGCATGACCTATCTGAATTTGACTGTCAGCCCGGTTCATTGAGTGCAGTAAGCAGAATGATAAATGTGTATTTCCAGCCAGCTCTAAGCATCCCTTATTTTCTCCCTGGTGTCTCCATCCTCTCTTCTCTGCAGCCATTCTCCACTTTGGTTTGAGTTAAATCTGAACATCAGACTAACGCTACAGGACATGTCACCCACTCAGAGAACTGACGGCTTGGGGAGTGGAGATGATTTGAATTTCTCTGTCCCTGCCCCATCTCTCAGAGAGATCTATCCGTTCTTCATCACATTTAAAGTAAAAAGTAACATCCTGTCCTACGCATTTTTTACCTTTTGACTGTCTGAGCAAGAGATTAGTCATCTGTCCTCAATGCTCGCGGCTAGTATTATAGCCTTTGTTAAATGAGGAAGCACAGGGGCTGCATTTATATTCAATTAAGCTCCCCTAGAGTGCACAGCAGCAAATAAACTGCAGCCTAAGACACTCCAACCACCACGTACTGTATCACCCTGCTAATCACACAGCAGCCATGAAGTGCATACCCCACTTTAATAATTTGACTGGTGTCTGTTTTGCCATTGTGTACACAAATAGGAAGATATTCTATCTTTGTTTGTGAGTAATACATAAATAAGCCTTTATTCCAGCGAAGGACAAGAGACCTTGAATTGGTTTAAGGTAAACAACAAATATATGAATCCCTTCACTTAAAAGGGACAATGACAATATAGTTATATAATTATTACTAAACAGTGAAAAGCGAAGTTTGAAAATAAAGCTAAAAATTCTTGACTTTTACAAAGAAAATGCTCTAAATCTTTTTTTTTCCCAAATGAATTCCTATTTATATATTATACCTAAATGTGATTGATCTTGATTCACAGTTATTGTGAGTAGAGATGTTAAAAATGTCACATAAATAAATACATGAAAATGAAAATCACATTTGGTTTTACAGAAATAATAAAGATTTAGACATATGGGGGAAATCTATGACTCTGAGTTCAAACTCTGAACATGTGTGTAGTTAAAATAAAGTTGGTATTCTCTTTCAGCCCACGGCAAACTTTATTACTTTTGAATCTGTACTTTATTGCATTTTTAGCTGTATTTATGAGAAATTTGATTAGTATAGATGAAGAACACATGAAGGTCTTTTTTTTTTGGCGATGTCAGTTTTAGAAAAGTTAACATAAACACATAAAGATTGTATTGAATTTTCCAAATCTTGAACAGTTCATTGTTTGGAGTTTGGAAGTAGTCCACTCATTTATTTATTTTTTGGTGCTTTCCATCACATCACATGATCTTCATCGCCAGATGAAAAGTGTTTAGCTGTCATAGGGAAAAATCTATTGACATGAGATCAGTCGCTATATCACCATCTCATCCACAGCACTTTTAGGACTTCTTGTTTGTGTTATAGGTGTAATACAGCTGAAAGCCCTAACAGTAGCTACTAAGTTTTACCTTGACATGCAATTGTTTTGTTAAAATACAATGCCCAAGGTCAAGAATAAAATCTTTCATCATTAAGTTAACTTATACGCCAACACAGCCAAGAAGTTGAGAAAGTACAAGGGATGAAATCACGACAGGCACTGAGCTTGCATGTCAATTGTCAATCGCCATGACAACTCAATCATCAGCTAATAACTAATTTGATGCAACTGAAAACAAATTGGATCTTAAAATTAAAATGCTGTGTCAGATTTTTAGAATGTCTGACCTTTTTGTTGTTTCCTGCTCCTGTCTTTCAGAGTAATGTTCTCAAAATACATATTTATCATAAACAAACTCATAAAACAGCAAAAGCACACACTTCACCATGACTGAAATTATTCTGGAGGGACATGTTTACTCACTACACAACTACTAGACAACTACTTACTAGACTGCACATACAAACACAAAATGAATGAGGAACCTGCTAGTGGTGAGTGTATTTGGATCTCCTGAGCAATGAAAGCCTTGTTTACACGAGAGGCTCCATTAACCTCTGAATCAGCTGCCATAGTATAACCTCCTCTTTACTCATACATTATTTCATTGACCTACATGGTGTTTTAGTGAGTGCTTGCTCATTACAGGGACCATTACATCGCATTTCAAAGGCCCTGCACGCCCGACGCAGATGTTATTCTAAATGATTAGACCAGATTTCAGGGTGATGTCGGGTGGAGCTGGGAGTCACTCAACCCTGGGCACTTATAAAGATGAAAATGTGCAACAGCCTTTATTTAAAAATAAGAGAAAACATATGTGATTCTTCTCACCATGGCTGTGTAGAAGGTTTAACATTAGAAAACAGTGTCAAATTGTTATGCTCACACAAGCACATAAAGGAAGCTTATTCAGTGATGGCGGTGGCTCCCACACTTCTCTGAGGAGTGCCACAGTATGTGTGAGTGTGAGCATGTGTGGAGTGTGTTTGTGGCATTATGACAGTACTGGGAGGAAGGAAGTCGCACGCCATGTTATCCTCCATGAGCTTCTGTCCCTCAGGTTGGCTGGTTACATAACTGATGCTAACTGAGAACAGTGGCCACCTCCTGGGAGGTGTGTGTGTGTGTGTGTGTGTGTGTGTGTATATATATATATATATTTCAGAAAGAACTACCTAAGACTAAAAATGAAGTAAATAAATAAAATGTTGCAGTTAGTGGTTAAGCATTGTAGGTCTGTGACGGGACGTAAATTCCTCTCTACATACCCTCCCACAGACCTGACCTCAACACCCTAACATTCCCCAATGTTGTGTAGAAGTATTTAGTTTTTTCTTGTAGTATTTATTTCTTTTGATCTCTTGAGGTGATTGGAAACCACCACTTTGCAAATCGGCTGAACCCACATCATATAAAATTATTTTTTATCATCATATAATTATTATTTTTCCTTTACCATTGAAAAATGAAGGACAGTCACTGAGCGATGTTGCAGGATTTCAAAATCAAGAGCCTGGAACTGAAATGTGAAAAGAGCATCAGAGGTTGCACCATGATTATTGTGATTCCCCTCAATTACTAAGGCTGTAATAACACTTTACCACTTCATATCCCTCAAAGGTGTTCCTTTCCTCACTCACTGTGTCTTTGTCTCGCAGACAGAAAGAAACACACACACACACACACAGACTATGTGGGTCAGTGCGGCAGCGATGGCTGCGGACTGGAGCAGAGGTCGGCCGCACCCTGCTATTATACCCAGAGTCCTGCTCTGTTTAAAGGCAGCACTGTGGCACACTGAGTGATGGCTCAATGGAGGGCCTGCTGGGAGCTTACTAGCAGGTGAGGAGTCAGACAAGCCAGAGGAAGAACACACACAGAGGGACGCATGAAGAAATACACACTCACACAGGGAAGCACACAATCATGCAGGAAACTTGACTGCACACACACACACACACACACACACACACACACACACACACACACACACACACACACACACACACACACACACACACACACACACACACACACACACACACACACACACTAATGCTGAGTGTGGTAAAAAGCCAGTCATGCTCTCCAGGGATGGAGCATGTGGCCGCAGAGAGGGAGAGAGGAAGCAGCTGGCTGCTGAAATACTTCCCCTCCTAACACTGTAATTTCCTCTCAGAGGCACACCTGGGCCAGCACTCATTCACACATAGTATATACTTTATATATATATACACACATATGTGTCTGTGTGTGTGTGTGTGTGTGTGTGTGTGTGTGTGTGTGTGTGTGTGTGTGTGTGTGTGTGTACATATGGGAGTATTTTTAGACCTATGTGTGTCTTCATGCATGTATGCTTGAATGTGCACTGTTGACCCTAAGTGGCTCCCTACTGGCCAATAAAACACCCATATAATCATACAGCCACTCCAAACAGATGGTCAGGATGTAATGCAAGCTATGAAACAAGAGTGTGGTTTTGCTACTCTACCGGTGCCTTCAGAATTTTGCTCTTTACTCAGCGAAAGGTACAGTGGGCCACCCTGCATAGTGCAGAGAGTTGTAGAGGCAGAAGGCAGCACATGTATGCCATCATGTCATGAATTCCTGCGTTAATTTGACCTCAAAATCAAAAGCAACATGATGGGACTTATATAGCTAAGCTTATGATTAGATACAATCATAGCCCCTGTCACTGTGTCTGTGCACAAGGCATAGCTTTATTCATTAATAAGCGTACTTAGATTTAGCAATATTCAAAAACTATCACAAACTTGGTAGCCCTATCTCACTGGAGACATTTTGCCATATAGTTTTTTCTGGGTTTTTGCTGGTGAGATTGTGATATATTTCTATTGTTGTGTGAAAGAGTTCAAGGTACTGCATGCATGAGTAGAGTCTGAGTTTTTCCTCCATCACAGTGTCCCTCCTCTGCTTGCATGTGTTGCTTTTGGTTACATTCCACATAGATGTTACCTCACTGTTGGTGCTTTAGGAGGTCAGCAGCAATCGAAGTCAAAGTTGAAATAAATTGAACTTTGAGCACAGCACTCGGTCATGATTTTGAGCAGCATGCCACGCCACGGATAGCGCTTTGTTTGTCCCTTAGGAAAACAAAGAGACAGTCACGGGAGAGCATTTGTAAGCAACTGTGGCTGTGAGAATCAGCTGATCTGAGACCATCACCTTGTTATAGCCAGGTGTATTACTACCTTGTTATAACCTTTCCGTTAGGGAAATCAAATCAAAGAATTTTTCTGACAGAAGAAAGAGTATATACTGGATTCTGTGTAAGCTTTAGTTACAGGCTGTCCAATTATCACATTTTCCTAAATAGGCTATACTTACATTTTGGACTGCTATCTTAAGCTTTACAGCTCATAGTCATCCACACTATGGTTCACTGAAGTTTATGTTTGTGGAATTTGCCACTAACCATTGGGGTTTTCCTGCTAAAAATGCTCAGCCTCAAACAACCCATGGTAAATGCCTTTGTTTGCACAGGATATATATATATATATGGTGGAATTCTCTTCTAAAATTACTTGCTTTAAGAGTTTAAAACAGCAGCCTAAAGACACTCAGAACAGACGGCTCCTGATTTCATCCAGACAAGGGCTGAGACAGTCAGTTTTGCTTTGGGGCAATTGGGAAGACTGTGTTGGAATGGGAATGTGTTGCTTCAGGGAACTGGGCCAGGTAGTGAAATGGAAAGAGTCATTATTGTGGCAGTTAGAAATTAGATGGGCAGTGTTTGGAGAAATCTGACTGAGTAAATATATAGGCCATTAATGTATCTGCCATTAAAGGAAGTGTCCTGTTTATTACAATGAAACGATCAGACAGGATAGGAACAAGTTAACAGTTCACTTACAATATTCAAATAACTTTATTTGGAGTTACAAGGAAAGGTGACCGCACATAAAAAGTCATCAATCATCCCTCAATGCAGAGATTGGTCAAAGTTGAACGTTATGTAAACTGTGATGGATGTTTGCAGTGAACATTTTTAGTAATAATTTTACATTCAACCTGATGTTCTCTTCCATGGAATTTTGGCTAACCTGGTGGTTTGTTTAACCACCCATCTGATTGTCTGAATGCTTAATGTGTCTATCATTGGAATGATTACTTACACCACAAAAATGAGACCTAGGTTGTATGAAACTGTAATTTCCCCTCAGAATTATGGACAAGTTCTTTCAGCTCTTACAGCTTGTGGTACTGCAGGTCCAAAGCAATTGCTCTTTTCCCAGTAGCACCATATGACTATGCTTGTGTCACAGAGACAGAGCAGAGAGGAGGGAGTCAGTGTGAGTGAGATAGAGGGAGTGGGTTCTCAAGGGAGCCCCTTCATTTTCAGGATGCGAGAGGCAGACATTAAGCTACTAGCACCACTGGCCTCTGTCTGAACCTTTTCAACTTCTTCTCAGCTCAGGCTGAAATCAACACGGGATTGTAATTGCTTCTGTGTTACATGGTACACACCAGCAACAGTGACAACACAGCAGCTCACATCGGCCCTGAACAGTAAAGCACAATACAGTAAAACACACCAGACAAGAACAGCACAGAGAAGCAATGCCTAAGGGGTGAAAACCAATGCTGCTTTGTGCAGATGCATGGGTTCCCGTGTAGCTGCCTCAGTCCTCTGACCAGTATCAGTTCACCAGCTAATTGCAATGGCTCATAGGCTGTGGGAAGCCTTTCTGCTTCAAGAACATCACTGATATCTGGAGAGGAAGTGGAAATACGTCAGCTAAACAGGACTACCATTTTTTGTAACACAAAAAATTACTTTGTACAAATTAAAAGCACAGCTAACAAAATATAACATACATCAGCTGAATGTGTTACTTATGCAGACAAAAGAAAAAAAAAGCCGATGAGATGTAGTCCAGGCAGAGGATTATGGGAAAAAGCCCCATGCTAGTCCTGTTTGGGCATGTCTCAGTGACCTGGACACAACACTGCACTGGCACACATACACATACTTGTGTGCACATAGCCGTATCAAACACCCACACAGACTACTGCATTCAACTAAATATTAAACATCCTCGCTGTCCAGCCACAGAAAAAAAAGAAAAAAAAAAGGAAAAAAGATGAAAGTTAGTTTGGCGTAAAATGGTAGGAGAGAAAACTAAACCCAGAGAAGTATGGAGACAAAATAAAAGGGGAATACAGAATAGAAATGCACTGATCAAAACCACAAATAAAATTAAATTGTGAGGGGTGGAGAAAAAGACAGATTGAAATACGGAGCTCGGACCACCCAACAAAAAATGAATTGCAATCTTTCGTTTCCTATGGCCGCAGTGATTAATTGATGAACGTGCCACATAAATAATAAAGGTTGCTCTCTCCACTTAGGACATTGATTCACCTCCTCAGCTTATGGTGTAAGAAACAGATCAATCTTGCTCCCTCTTCTTCTCTCTCTCTTCTTGAGCTCCTCTATTACCTTGCTAAATATAACTTCCTTCCCTCCATCTTTAGCCAGGAAATGAGTCCAGCATTCAATAACTGGCTGAGAATTAAGCACACTTGGTGAAGGCGATCTCCAGAAATGATTGATTGATTATTATTAATTTGCTAATGTCCCTGATTGATCTACAAGAGGGAGTCATAGTCTGAGAAAGAGAATATGAGGGATTTGATTTGGTTCTAACAGGAGGTCGGAGGGGGAACAGAAGGCAGTAGGATCCCAATCATGCTTCATGCCCATGTGGATGAGATATTATTCTGATGTAACGACTGGAAGGTAAACCTATGTTTACATTGTGCTGTGGTTTAGAAAAGCTACTGCAAGACAAAGATTAACAGGAAAAAGAAAGAGAAATGAGAGAAAGAGAGATTCACATCACATGTTACTGGGAGCAGCCTGCTTGTCTGTCTGTCTGTCTTCCTGTCTGTCTGTCAGGTTGTCTGCACAGCCTTGAAAATCCCAGCACTCAAAGCCAGACGACCACAGAACTCATGCCCACGCCATTACACACACACACACACACACACACACACACACACACACACACACACACACACACACACACACACACACACACACACAGTGTGGCCTGTACTATCCTACGCTATTGATCTGCACCCCACTCTTCATTAGAAAGAAGGATTCAAAGGGATTCAAAGGCAACAAGGAGCAGTGAGACATGTTGTGTATGTGTATGGCGTATGTATGGCATGTGTGTGTATGTGTGTGTGTGCATATGTGTGTTCAGAAATGTAAATGCATGATCAAGAGAGTTGTGTAAGCCACGTGTGGTTACATCCTGTATGTGTCTTTCCGTAAAGGTTTTTCAGCATGTGCATGCTTGTGTGCGTGTCTGTGTGTGTGTGTGTGTGTGTGTACGTATGTGGATGTACTGCCAGGTATCAGTAACAGTAGGAGCAGATCTGTGTTACTCTAATGTAGTCTGTCCTCACTGGGTGTTCCTATGGAAACTCTCTCTGTATATTATTAGACATTGAGTCAACTGCTCGGAATAGGAGGACACAGATCACATCTATTGCTACACACTAGATATTAAGTGCTTTGACTCACTCCTGTGCAACATGGGAGACATGTGAGAATAATTTTTACTTTGGGAGATTAGTTGAGATGCAGACTCTTATACTGGCTGGGGTAACAATTTGTTTTTGTTTTGTGTTTTTATTTTGTTTTGTGTTTTTTTTTCACCTTCTTCCAAATTTCACATACCCTTTCTGCAAAAAAAGAAAGAGGGTATTGTGATTTGCCATCATTTCAGTTGAATTAGCAAAAACAAAACTTTTCCAAAATGCACTGTATATATTTTAGGTGTACTAAATAATTCTTTCTAATCCATAAAAAAACTACAATATGTATATTATTTAACAAAATACTAGTCTACTACTAGTCACACTAAATGCAAGTCCTATCTAGTGAATGACTGCACAACATCTGCTCTTTTATAATTAGCCGGATCTTACATGTTTCACTCCATATTCTGACATGTATCTCCCACATTCTTGTTGTTTATGTACAATAAATGCTCCATGCTTAAGCTTGATTAAAAACCTGAGGGTTGCGAGGAAAAACTGGCATTAATTTTAAATTATTATTATTTTTAAGTGCTTTTGAAGATGAAACGTTAGAGTGAAAATATAAAACCCGAGAGATTATTGAAGTTTCTTGTCCCTTTGTTATTATATCCTTTATTTTACTAGGTAAAACAATCCTCATTGAGATTAAAAATCTCTTCTCCAAGACTGACCTGGCCGAGACAGCAGTGCAGAAACTGCTTTGTCTCACATTAATTGATAAATGTAGACATATTCCTAAATTCCAGATTGATCAAATCTTCGGTTTATTTTGTGTAGAACTAAAAGATTTTTTTTAAAACCACACAGTCAGATGAATTCACTTGATTAACTTGATTCAAGGACAATTTATTTGAACTTCAACAACCTCATTTTAGTCAATTTAAGACCAGATTTTTTTCCCCCATTGGACTGTAAAGAAATAACATTTGGAGTAATACAAGAATACAGATGAATACCGAACACAGATGAACAGATGAATTCATGAAATGAAATATAATTTTGCTTGTGTGTTGATGTTCAGATCTTGGGGACTAAAGCCTATATTTGAATACATATTCTTTTTCCCTCCCTCTAATCCTAGACCTGACATGCTTTGCCAAACTGTAAGTATTAAGCTCCATCTAAAATAATAGCCCTTTTTCATTGATTCATTTCATTTATTTCATCTGTAGAGTGGAAAATGGAGGAAGGTGCTGCAACCAAAGCTTCGAGTACCAGCTGTTAATTGTTAAGGCAGGTAAGGCCTTAACCGTAAAGTGTGTGTGTCTCCATATGCCACTCCTTTATACTGGAAAATTATGATTATTTGAGTGTATCATTTTGACAGCAGGGTATACTCATGCTGTCCTTCCATAGGGTAGGTTGAAATGACTATATGACCAGTTGTGTAAAGGGGAAGAAGGGTTTAAGATGCCAGTTTATTTCAGGGGACTGCAGTCTGTCTACTGCATCAGAATGTGCTGCAGAGAACATTAATGATAACTAAAACTTAAGAAAAATATTTCTGTGGGTTTGCAATTAAGGCTGAATGACTGCTTCGTTTTCAGCGGGGGTGTCAATTATGAAGAAGGTGGAGTTAAATAGAGCACAGAGCTGAGGTGTGAGTGACAAACATCCAGTGAAGGGTGTATAAAAGTGGAGGATGGTACAGTGGGACCACACACTGACCTCTGGAGTGGTAATCCGCCGCTACGCTGCTGATGGGCGCCTTCTTTACAGCTGAGGAACGATAGACGACGTGTGTCCGTCCTCCTCTTCCCTCCTCTTCTATCACACCATCACCGCTCTCAACTGGCTCGATAAAAAACTCCTCTTGCTCCATCCTGATCATACCAGCCTGAAAGAGAAAGATAATTCGACAACATGAATGCATGTATGTGAACTATGACATCATTTTAATGTGTGTAAGTCCCTCATATAATCACACCACACCGAGCTTCTGCTCCTCCCTTCTTTTGCCTCTCACTTTTCTCCATCCACCCATGTTCTCTCTTGTCCTGACAGCTTGACCCTTCTGTTGTGTTTTCTCTCTAAAAATGTAGTTAATTCCATCTGTTTGTCATAAGGTTCCATGACTTTGTTCACATGTGGCATCTGAACACATGAAATAAGTTTTGAGAATTTGTATTAAATTTTGTGTGTTTTATTGAACATGTGTACACCCTTGTTGTTCCTGGTTTAAAAAAAAGACCGGTCATTAGATATGAATGGGTAAGACTACAATTTGTGTATAATAGCATATAATAGTTTTATGTGATAACAATAATTAGTTCATGATAGAATTCAAGCTCATTCCCACCCTCCCTTTTCCACACCCCCACATGCAGGTCTCTTTGAACAGACACACACGCAAACAAACACACAAACACACACCTCATGCCCATTTTTGGCTTCCATGGCAACCCCAGCAGGAACCCATCCCCGATAGAATTTTTAAACTATGGGAACCACACCTATTGGCAGTTGTGAAAAACAACCATGGCATTGTTTCAGGGAGATACAACTTTCTCACAGCTCTGTTGTGTAAGGCTTTTTTGAGGCCTTGCTCACAGTTCATTCTGTGGCAGCATGATGGCCTAACGACATACCGAACATGAGTCTTTGGATTACATCTTTGACAAAGACACTGATGAGGAGGAGAGAAGCCAGTGAAGATGATTTAGTAACGTTATTGTTGTTCTGGAATGTGTTCAGTTACCTACTTTTGTATTATGGTTAAGTTTACACTTGCAGATTTGGGCTTTTCTCTTCTCTTTACTAAATAAATCATGCCGGTCAGTTTTAACTAGAAACACAAAAGATGTTATTGTATTTAAAGTTTTTAACTGGTTTGAAAACAAATGTCCTTGTTAAACATTGATAATCAGTAGTCTGTGATAAATAGCACAATATGTTGTTGATAGAAGGATGAAACACAACATTAGGTGATAATATTTGTATTATTATGGATTTACAATCAGGTAGAATGGAGCGGTCAACACCAAACCACAAGAAATGAAGACAACAGGAGGGTTAAATCGTTTCTTTTCATTACTCCAGAGCAGTAATATGTGTATGTAAAGAGAAAGGAGAGGAGGGGAGGACAGCAGTGATCCCTCCGGAGTGACACCTGGCATCTAAAATGGCCAACGCAACATCAGGTGATGAGACTGTCCCATTCCTGTCCTGGACACATTTTGTCAGGCAATTCCCTAAGTCCGCCTTACACACACACTCACACAAAAACACGTCAGCCAAGCACAGATGCGCACTCATGGGGTTGGGGGTGGGGGGGTTTGTGGTGAGAAGTAAAAAAAAGTGTGCATGTAGAGCACACAAAAAGGAGTTGCATGCACATACAAAGAAAGAAAAAAAAACAGGCGCTGGGAAAATTGCCCGTCACTCTCGCTTGTTCCATCTGTCTGTTTAAGACAACTGGTAATTACCAAGGCAACGCACTGCTGTAGAGGAAAGCCATGGGGGAGAATACATAGAGAGGATGGAGATGCTTTGGAAAAGAAGAGCACAAAAAGAAAGAGAGACGTGGATATGATCACCACTTGTCTGCTTCCTCCCTTCATCTAATAGATGAAGGATGATGAGGATGTTGAAGGGATAAACTTAGCTGGTGATTTACAAAAAAATACAGTATACATTACAGTGTGCAATGAGAACCTGTGTCGACTGTACTGCACAGAGTTTTGCTGAAAGTCAGAAATCCCATCCTGGAGAACAATGAGCTACAAACTCTGTTAGCCTATTATGTCTGTGGGAGCGGTACAACAAATTTAAACTAAAGTCATGTTTATTCATTTTATCAATCATTTATTTATTGTTTCTCCATTCTGTTATTCTATTACTGAAGCTACCTCTATCTACCATGTACAGTACATACTCCACCTGTTACACATCAACCTTGTTATCCTTCCTCTGTTACTATCGTTGTTCAACTATTTGCTTGTTTAAGCTGCAGTTAGCTCAGCTGTGTCTGCCACAGCAGCATTTAAACATCATTGATTTGACTTGACATGAATATGAGAAAACAGACGTACAATATAGTACATACTGCCCTGTGCACTATTCCATTGACTCTCTCAGGGATACACTGTGAAGTGAGGTCATGAATGAGATGAATTTGACAGACAACCTTTGTATCCAGGATGTCTCTATTATCTATTGTATGGTACAGAACCAACACAGAGCCTATGACTATTACATATATGAAAGCAGTTTTCATTTATGAAAGCACCTCTCTAAAAAGCTGTTCTTTTTTTGGATACAAGTACACATGTGTGAACGCTTCACGCTCAATGGAAATGCTCAGGAAATGGATATTAACAAAAGTGGCCCCTGAGAAATTAAAAAAACAGCTCTTTTTCTTCCCTTTACCGTATCCTCTCAAATATCCTCCCTCTCTCTCTGTCAGTTTGAGGCTTTGGTCCTGGAAGGATGTCGGCAAGCCACTGACCTGGCCTCTCTCATCCTCCCTCCTTTCTTTCTGCACCCCTCTCTCTCTCTCTTTTCATCCCTCCATTTAGCCTAGCCATGGTGCAGCATTCCGATCGGAGCTGATGGATCTGCGATGGTGCATGCATTCCCACTACAGAATACCAAGCAGTGGGGGAGAGGAGAGCTGTGTCAAAGAAAAAAGATGACATGCGGGACCGGGAGACATGTTTGGATCGATCAGAGCCAGCATAGTGGGGGTGGGGGGCAGGGTTAGAGAGGGGGGAAGGTGTGAGGCAGCTGAAGAACTGGACGTGTCCTTTGAAAAACCAAAGTGAATAAAGCATCAAAGAGTCAGCAC
Organism: Chaunax sp. Z400; assembly: GCA_037577475.1. Lineage (NCBI taxonomy): Eukaryota > Metazoa > Chordata > Actinopteri > Lophiiformes > Chaunacidae > Chaunax > Chaunax sp. Z400. The sequence continues at coordinate 24,544,965 of CM075189.1, read as the reverse complement.
ACATTTCCATAGTGAGAAGCACTGTCTTCATCTCCTCTCAAAGAGGAGCAGCAGGTCCTCGTTGATGGGATTACAAGCAGGCTTGTCCAAACACTGTGTCCAGAAGAACTGAGGCATATTCAGCTTTATCATTGTTACACCAGAAGCATTGATATGTCAACACCGGCTGCGTAATTCACAAATAGGTTTGAAGGCCACATAAACACCAGCTGACTGTTAACATCGACCATGGTGACACATTGTGGTAGAGGTGCACAGCAAAATTTCTGTCTATAGCTGTGTTTTTACAAAGGTGGTTGGACTTTATCATCTTTTGTATCTAAACTAAATACATGATGAAATGAAGTAAATTTGAAAACAGCAAAGAAAAAAGTCTTCAGTGAGTCTAACTACTGTAGAAGCTGCGTAAAGAAAGATTCGCTTGGATATTAGTCTTTGGTCCAGAAATACCTCAGATAAAAAAAATGCTGGATTGGGATTTGACAAGGAGACAAGTCTATGTGCTGATCTGATACCATATATACGTATACGGTATCATCATCTGTCAGCGGTGTGCAGCAACTGAGATGTACGATCCAGTTAGTTCAACAGGTCGTGGTGTCTTGAAGAATCAGGAGATGATAGAATCAAATTGTTGTTTATCTGATGCTATAAACTTCTGCCACTTCCTCTCTGCAGTAATTTCTTTGACTTAACATCAACACTATACCATGCTCAGCTGCCTTCATTGCTCATCTCTTATTACAGTATATTCACTGTGCCATTTAGAGTGATCAGCAAGAGATTTTAGTAGGTCTGGCATGTTAAAATTAAGCTTACTGGCTTCACTCTCCTCATGGGACATTTAATCTGAGACAGATGCTGTCTGCATCTTATCATCATCTTTATTGATTATAAATATTTTCACATCACACACAGGAAATATCAGTGCACATCTGGATGATCTGAGATTCTAGTTCATATAGATTTTTAGGATATATATTTCCATGTGTCTGGGTTTGTGTCTCCTTGCCTCTACTATGTTACAATTATTAGCAAGTCAAGGTGATACTTGTATATCACCTTGACTTGCTGGTGTATATATATATATATATATATATATATATATATATATATATATATATATAAATGATGCTATTGGAAGAATTTACCCTTACAGGGATGTCCAAATAATCCACAGCAGTCACTGTGATGTTTTCATGGTTTTAGTGATCTTGCTGTAGTAGGCTACACAGTTCCAGTGGAAAGTGTTCAAATGTTTCTGTTCAACACCTTGAAACCAAACCCATTTCATTTCTAATGTTCTGGAGAAGTGATGTCTCAGAATGATCTACATATCTAGATCCATGACTAAGTTCCAAACTGTGCTTTTAACTAACCATTGTAACAATTTATATGGAACATGTCACACCTTGAGCCCTCTCACATCCATAATGTCTCAAATGAGCCTTTTATTATGTCAGCAGACTCTTTGTGTTTTAAAAGCTGATATGGACTATTGGTAGAGAGTGTTAGATTTACATCCCTTGGTGATAATGTTGACCTGCTCAGTAAATCATAAGCATCACAGTAATCAGTGCCACAATAAATGCAATAATCATATGGAACTAACAACAGTGAAATGCAAATTATGTTTTCTAAATAAGTTCAACATGATGTTTTTCAACCTCTCTCATACTGAATAAAGCAAGGACCTGAGGCATGGACATTGTTGCCAAAGCTCTATGTGTTTTTACTAAGAAACAAAGACATACCTAAGTAGCTGGAGAATGTTTTATTTTTTATATTTCAGGTCATATCAATTTAAACACTTTCCTAAATTAATCCCATACCCAAGGAATAACGATAGAAATTACTCCTCAGATTTCAGAAGAAAAACATTAGCGCATTCTGCAGCCGGCACCATATATCATCAAAGGAAAACACCTATATACACGCCCACAGCTAACTGAGTTATTATTAACTCTCATGGCCATTGAGATGGTGACACTAACCACAACCCTCCCTCGGAGACCTGCAGTCCATCTGCAGGTTCCAAATTTGGATGCTACACACAGTGTCCAGTTACAACAGGAGATCCTCTGTCTGTGAAGGTACATTGAGCTCTATTCTGAGCTCCAGGATCTGAATGGAGTAACTTGAGTCATGAGGGGCATGTGAGACAGATGAGTAGAAGAAAAACCATGTTGGAATGGGAGAGCGGATGTTGTGGTGAGGATCATCAAAGTCTCACCCGGTCAAGGCCCTTCAGCTCAGTCTACCACCAGCAGTGTGTGTGTGTGTGTGTGTGTGTGTGTGTGTGTGTGTGTGTGTGTGTGTGTGTGTTTGATCTGATTCATAACCCTGCTACTGCTGGCTAACTTCACACACAGTTGCACAGATGCATCCACAGGCAGAGCAGACACAATCAAACACATTCACACACAAATACAGCTTTGATTGTGACTCATACTGTGTAACCCACCAATTCATTCACCCTTTGAGTCATAAGAGAGTCAGGTTCGTATAATAGTAAGGCTGATTTGAAAGATTAGACATACTTCAGAGAGAGAGATTAAGAGAGCACAACACCGCAAATATTAATAGCATTTTATTTAATCGCATCAGTAGCAAATTGTTCCTTTATTCTCCCTTGCCAAGCTCTAAATAAACCAAGTTTGGATTATGAATATGGTTCAGGCAGACATTCAAATCATAAAGCAGGATGAAACAGAGCTATTCAAAGCATTCGGAGAACCTTAAAAACTAGTACATTTATGACCATTGGCAAATGAAGAAAAGGTGGATAGCAGAGGAGGCGGGGAAGATGGGAGAATTGCATTTAAGGTTCAGTATTAAGTATTTAGGGAAATTATTTGCTTAATGTCCTGAACAGCATGGCGACTGCTCACTTATGTTAATCAGGGAGATACAAAGAGGAATAAATGGGAATAAATGCAGCAAATGAAATATATGAAACATGAACACACAGGAGGGAGGTTCACACTTAAAACTTACATACATACTGTCCTCTAAGCCAGATGCCAGTGTGATTTGAGCCACACAGGACTTAGCAATGCAGCTCCATCCCTGTCACCCTGTGGGCTCATTACATAGAGTGGTCTCTAAAAACGGTCACACAGAGAGAAAAAAAACAAAAAACAAACAAACATGTAAGCCCACATCTATTCAACCTGTTTCTCTTTCCCCGCTTTTTCAACCTCATTTGCAAATTGTTGATCTTTGACCTACATTTTTGATCACAGTATGTCAGTCAAACTGCAAACACATTCTCTCTGCAGGAGTACGGGTCATTTCAGGTTCCAGCTCTCCAGCGTGGCCCATACACATCAACTGTGTGAAACCCCGAGAAGAAAAATGTGGGATGAAGAAATGCAGCAGTGAAAGGAAGAGTAGGGACAAGAATAAACAGGAAAGGCCCTCTGTGAGTTGGGAAACTTTAGTCTGTTATCTCCACGAACATCTTCCTTCTTTCGAGTCAGACCCCCACTCATGCACTTTGGTTGACCAGTTCACTTTTCCCACCCCAATATTCCTCTCCATCTTTGCACTTATCTTTCTTCCCCCCTTACGACCATTGCTCTTTTTGTTTCCCCCCTTTTTTTCGCCTCACTTCTCAATCCCATTCATTTCCCATGCTCCTTTACCATGTTTCTTCCCGTTTCTTAAAACACAGTGGTAGAGGCACTCTACATGTGTGAAAGTGAAGACGGGGCCAGGTGTTGGGAAAATGAGACAGACAGAAGAAAGCACCGCACAGTTCATAGGCGTATTATTTAAACAGACTATGGATGGAATGGGTCTAAGAATAGTAGTGAGCCAAACCTGGATGGCTTGACTGCATGATCTGTGGAAATTTTGGTTCGCGGTGAAAGCATTGACACAGACAAAAACACACAGGCGCTGACAGTCTGGCAGATAGACTGAGAGACTGAGTGCCAACCAGCCAGACAGTTTACAAAGGAGGATGCCTCTGCTCTGGTTTTCTCTCTCTCCCAATTCCTGTTGTTATTTATCAGGACAGAAGCTCCGTCTCTCTGTTTTCTGTCCAAACAGAGATTATGAATCATGGAAGGGAGAAGGAGAGGAAATGGAGACATAATGAACAGGGGAGTTAAAACAGATGAGATGTTTGATGTCGGGGAGAGGTGATGGGGAAATGAGGGGGTAGGTAAAAATGAGACAAATTGAAGGTGACAGATGAGAATTGACAAGAGTAGAAAAGAGGGAAAAGAAAACCAGTAGAAACCCCCCAAAAAAGATTTGGAAATACTGAATGGAATTTTGGCTCAACAGACACAGATTGAGGGGGAAAATAAAGGAGAGAGTGTAAAAATTTGAGAAAATATATTACATAATCAGTTCAGTACTGAAGTAAAGCAAAGGTCATCCATCTTTCTGCAGCATGGTGGGCAAGAAGGTGCAAATCCTGACCTGATGCCTTTCTGTGTGGACTTTACATGCTATACAGGAGGATTGGTGACTCTAAAATTGCCTGTGGGAATTTGAATTGACCTGGGAGCATTTATAGAGAATGGCTGGATGGATGGTGTTCCTCCACCTCCTCCATGCTGCTCATCTCTCTCCTCTTTCTGTCTAACCCTCTCTTTCTTTCTAAGCCAAGCCAACATGTAGGAGTCAGGACAAGCGTAGGGAATGTTTACAAGATACAAAACCATCAGAAACATCCACACCTGGTCTCCACTGGTGTCTTTTCAGTGTGGCTCAGGTATTAGCAGAGGGCCCATACTTTCTAAAGAGGGTGTCAGTTTGCTGGAGACTGCCAGAGGCTGTATAGCATAAAGCTGATATATTGTTGGATCAAACTTACTCCAACCCTGAGGAAGGTTCAGAGTGGCACAGTCTCGCGTTACAATGCTAAAGTACCATAAAAGACACTCAGAACAGATGCTGAGGCAATGCACCGAAGGTAATCTCTGAGGAAATGTTTGTTTAGGCAATGAAAATCCTGATTTTACCTTGTGTAAATCAGGCAGTAAGCAGATCTCCACAATAAAACTACTGGAACAAATAGAGGAGCCTGAAAAAAGGAGACCAGTATTCACTTTACAGGTCACAAAGTTTTGTCTCTACAAGACAGGTATGATCCTTCCAGAAACAGGACATGAATAGATACAGATAATGAATACTGGGGTTTGACTTTCGCTTGATTCTCACAAAAGTATCAAAATATAAGATAACATCTCCAAATGAATGAATGAATGCTAACTTTTTTTCTTATATTTATTTCTTATATACTTTTTTTCTTATATGAAAGTTCATATTCATACAATGATCATCAAAATTCATTCTTTTTAAATAAATATTCAAATAAATAAATAAATTCAAGGGCCACTTCGTCCTGAAATTTCAACCACATCTTCCAGAGTGGAGTTTGATCAGCTGCCACGAGGATTGGATAGATGGACTGATAGGTGTAGCTGAAAGAGATATGATTGATTCCAATAAAACCTTTTAGTTTTGGGGATTTTTTTGGCATCATCAAACTGCTGTTGAATGAACAGTTTTTCAGTGTGGAAATGAGATAAAATAAGGTTTATGACTTATTGTGCAGCCAAACTAGCTTGTCATTGACAAGACTGACACACGTTTCAATCAACCGGAGGTTAATCTTCACAGATGTTTGGCCTTTGTGTGCTCCCTGTCTTTGCTGTGCTCCCGCAAGCATCTGATATTAATACACACTTTTACACACACACACACACACACACACACACACACACACACACACACACACACACACACACACACACACACACACACAAAGAGCACCAACCAAACGCCCATCAATCCCCCTTACCAGCCTAGGCAAGTCATCGATCAGGCTGTGTGTGTGTGTGTTTGTGTGTGTGTATTTTGGCATGTTCACATTTGTGTGTGTGGTCGTCCACATTGATAAATGACCCCGATTAGTGGCGACTGACCGCTCTATGATTGCAATCTAAGTGCAGTGGAACAATTGTTCTCAAAGCGCTGTTGTCTAGAGTAGTCTGTGATTAATACAACAGCAGTTTAATGAATTTCAAAGCAACCACCACTGGGATCTGCTAGCAGAGCATAATTACATCTCTTCATGTGAAGATTTTGAGGAAAATGGTGTAAAATAAGGGACATTTTGAGGTTATTTGGACATAAACTTAAGAATCTGGTGTCATTTTTGTTTTAAAACAACGAAATGAAACAGGAAGAACATTCTGGCTCTATGATCCTCCATATCCAGTCGATTTGAGGTGTTTGGATAAGCTGTGAGTTTGTTGGAATGTGGTTAAATTATGTTTGTCTGCATGAATAAGACTCTGCGCTAAAATATAACAAACCTGTTCTTCCCTCTCACTTTAAAGCGATCCCTCTGTATCTCTCACTTGTTGTTATTCCCCTATTGTCTCACGCTTCCTTCCACCCTCCTGACCCTCAGTCAGGAAGGTGGAAGTAAAAACCCCACCCTGATGCTGGCGATCATACGCACACATACACACTGATACATCCACACACTTGCACACACAGATCCATGCTTAGATCCACACCCATCCCCGTCCTTATCTCTACTCTATCTCTCTATCTCCCCATCTATTGGGTATACCTGTAACCTAGCAACAGAGCAGTGCAAAGACCCTCCCATACCTGCTCACGGCTCTGACTGCTGGACCTGACAGCCAATCAAATTGTGTCGGGGAGCGACAAGAGCCAATCAAACATTTTCTGTTATTGGGAGTTGCCCCCTCCTCTCCACCCTTTTGACCCCACATGTGGGCAAAGAAATAAGCATGCACATACACATGTGGGGCTTGCTTGTGCACTTACCTCACACATGCATGCACTCACACACAAGCACACACACACACACACACACACATACACAGGATTGGGTTGACTTGTGAGTTGGTTTCATAACAACCAATCCTCTGTTAGTCAATGATGAATGAAATATGTGATGGTTAAAGTGTGTGACTGGAGGCTTCCTGCCATACTGTTGTGTTACAAAATCAATCAAAATCAAAATCAATCTGTCAGTCTATAGGCATTAGTGTTGCAACGTGCCTGTATAGCACCACGAGCTGTTAAAAGCCTCATGCTCTCCCCTCATCTCTTTTGCTTCTGCTTCCTGTCCATGCTCAGAGCTCTTCTTCTTACACAAATGAAAACACAGACACACCTGTGGCGAAAATCAAGATCTTAGTTGCCTCCTGAAAAACATTCAGGACTGAATGTCTCAAAATGGATGCATGATCTCACTGTCAAAGATTTCTTATTTCAAAGCAAAAATTCAGCTTAAAAGTCAACAAAATTCCAATACAGTTACTTTAATCTGCACAACTGAGAAGCCATGATGATACTGCAAAGAACAGGGATTACATCCATAGTTTTTCTGAAGGATATTTAGGTCCTGCATGTAGTGAGCCCATAAAAGAAATGTTGAATAAAACCAAAAGAACTGTCAGACAACCTGACGAATGGAGTACCATTTAAGAGCCATGTTTCACAAGCATTTCCTAGCTCAACACCAGATAAGGTAACACAAATGACCATTCTTTGCAGGTTAAACCAACTGCTGCAGAGGCAGTGCATAAGCAGTGATACAACCTTTCCTTGAACTAGAACCTATTTATGCTTAAGTCTTGGGTGACATGCACAAGTCCTGAAAGCAGGGTGTTGCGTTCCTAAAGCTACCACCAGCCCAGGCCAACATGTTACACTGAAAAGAATTGTGTAGACAGCAAAGTAATATGAAATGTTATCCTCTGTCCACAGCTTCTTTTTAAGTACTTTACTAGAAATACATTGCACAGAACACACCTTTGGCTGCAGCTCAGATGTTAAAAACAGAGGCCATGTAACGCTTATTTTAGCACCTATGCTGACAGATTTCAGGCATGTAAGATCGTCACTGTGGCTGAATTTATTTCATCTTTCCTTGAAACTCATATTTCTAAACTTAACACATCTTATCCTTCACTTTTTGTTCAGTTGTTGCTTTGAGTTGAGTCCTTCTCTGTTATAAAGCACTTCCTGATGAGTGAAAAATTTTCTTGCATATATTTGTTCTTTTTATCATACAGTATATGACATCATATACTGCATCCATGTTACACTCATCTCCCTCTATCTTTTTCTCTAAGCTGACGGACAGAATAAAAGTTGCAGAACTATTAATCAGACTCTTATTGGACAGATTGAGAGAGAGAAGTCAGAAAGAGACGGTTGCTTTGGTCTAAAGCAATTTAAAGATTTGTAACTACAAACGTTCCCTTTCACATGCATCCTGATTTCATCTGCACATACTGTATATCAATACATTAAAGTGTTATCAGACCTGCAAACCTTGAAATTCCAAATTCCATTGTCTGATGGAGGTAAAGACAACCGAGGCAAAGACAACCAAGGCCTCTCCAGTATTCCAAAAATTCTAGGTATGAAATTCAGTGTAGCTTTGTATGACCTACTGTGTGTGTGTGTGTGTGTGTTAGAGTGCTGGCAGTATTAAGGCCAACTGAAACTTTGGTTGGTGTGTGAAAACTAAAATATTTTCAGTGCAACACAAACGGCACTGTAAGAGTTTGATCCAGATTTTGTTAGTAGCAACAAATGGTTGGGTAAAAAAGTAATGCTAAGCGTCTGCTACAGTTGATATTTCAATAATGCTTGAGGAATCACAGTAATGGAGCAATCAATGCCATATCTCTGTAGCATTTTATTTTTTTTCATCAGTCATCGAGCTGATAGCATTCATGCAACAGGTATCGTATTTAACGTAGCAAATCATTTCCTCTTAAGTTATTTTAAGAGATAACCTTTTCTGTCTGTATTACTTCAGCTTAGTGGAAACTTATTTCATCTCACATCATTCATCTTGCATCACAGATGGATATCAACAGGCTGAAGGGAATTAAATTAAAGGAGGCTGGAAGTGGCAGTCGTTAACTATTGTTCATCCATAGATCTGTTTCATTACCAATAATTGCAGACGCTATAACCACTACACCCAACATTTTAAAAAATGCATATGAAATGTTCCAATATCCTTTTAATTCAACATATCTTGCCATGGCTAGACATCAGAATGGCCCATTAGTATACTGACATTAAGAGCTGGAATCTCCTAATATTACTTTCATCTTGTATATTTACTAACTTAAGAGGATCTAACTAAAGAGGATCCTAAAATCAGCACATCACTGCTTCCTCTATGGCAACTCTCTCCATGAAGGGACAAGTATGATATCTGCCAGCTATGTACACTTCAGTGGTTGTGGATGGCCTTGAGAGGCAAACGATGGGGCTGTCAGGGAACTGAGGCCACAGAGTATCTTTGTTCTCCACCCAACCTATTCTCTATTCTCTTACTCTGGCTTAATTCTCAATGTAGATATACCTGCATGAGAGAGCTAATAGACTCACTTTATACCCAAGAGAAATTGAGTTCTTTTATAGGTATGACTACAGTATAACTCCTGCATAATCATGGGTGACTGGAAGTACATTATGCGTGTATAAAGGGAAGACCTGGTCCGCTGTGGAAAACTTTTAAAGCAAGACGAAGCACAAGGTCAGATTATACAATGACTTCAGCCTCGCGCTGCCACCTCAACATCAGGATGCAATTCAGTTAGATTTATGTACACACATCTGGCAAAAACCACAGAAATTGACATTTGCCCCACCACATTTAGTTACTGTTGCTGGCCCTGTAATTAATTTAATTAAAATAATTTAATTAACTTAATTCTTAGTGTATTTTTGAAGCAAAAAACACTAGCCACTCATTTCTAGCCAGTGAACAGGAGTGAGCTGCTACTGTAACATGCTAAACCCTGATAGCATCCATCAGTGGCTTCCTCACAACTGGAAAATACTACACAATGTGCTAGCAGTGAACAAAGCTCGTGTAAATTCTTGAATATTTGTTAAACTCTTGAAAGGCAAACTTGCTCTAACTACCTGGGTTTACATGGGCCTCTTTATTCCAATTAAAACCGGTTTAAAAGCTCAATCAGAATAAAAATGCTCCATATAAACACCTCATTTTGAATGAAAACACCTAAACAGAATAAAATTTCATTTGGTTGCAGAGGGGTAGTAAAAACCTTTTCTTAAACCGACTGGAGGAACAACCGTATGTAAACGGTGGAACGGCATATCTACTGGTAGAGTTCTGTCTGTGCTGCTCAGAGTCGTGATGCATTATGGTACGGATAAGGCTTTTCTTGTGCTTGTTGTCTCTCTTTCATTGCTTCCAGTATGAGTAAGCCTGCATTATTATCATGCTGCAGATTTATTAAAAGAATCACAATTACAGCAAAGACAGCAGCGACCACATGATCGACATCCATCTTCTGGTAAAAACCCGCAAAATATACGTCACTTCCATCACTTCTGTGCATGTCACACAGCTGTTCCGATTAAATGTGGTGCTGCATGTAAACACCAGATCGTATTAGATCACAACTCATGTAAACAGTTGAGACGAAACCTTCAGTTGAAATGATTTCAATCAGAAAGAATGCAGAAACGTGTCCATGTAAACCCAGCTATATAAATCAGTTCAACATGTGGGGGAATCCTAAGTCTGACAGTTTTCTAAACTGTGACTGGACAACATTTGTTGATGTGAGTGTAGTGAATGGTGTTGTTTATTATATAACATAGGAAATATGGAAAAACAAATGCTCTGCAATAGACTAAATTTCCACTTAAGAGTGATAAAAGGATCAACATATCAGATCAAAAAGCAGAAAAGTTGGCACATTGTGTTTGTCAAATGTTTTAAGTTGACTTAACTTAAAACTTACAAAATTAAGGCCAAAACATAGTTTTGATTAAAATAAAATGTGAGTGAAGGCAAAATAAATGTATATTGATTTCTTGTTATCCCACATTGTAACTGGATTGCTCTAGAGGAAAATCTTTAATATCCGATAATAGTCTTTTCAGGACATTTACAGCCATGAGTTACTATGAATTCGAAATCAATAAAAATACACATCAAATCCAAGTCACATCTCTACTTTGATGTTTGGTTTGTTTCCTGAGATGTCATTTTTTCTATAAAGCTCCATGTGAGGATTTCAAGGCATTTCATTCTGGCGTGAGAGCGCTACCACCAGAGGGCGACACTGTGATGTTCGAGGCCCATAGGAACTCAGTGGGCAGTGAGGTCTGCGAGGTCTGACTGGTGGGCAGAACAGAGAGAGGAAGACAGAGACGGGGGGTAGAGGCAGAATGTGTGTGGGAGAGAAAAAACACTAAACAGAAGGTGAGGCGAGACAACTGAGTGGGGGGCCAAGAGACTGAGATGTACTCAGAAGGAGTGTGAGAGAGAGAGAGAGAGAGAGAGAGAGAGAGAGTGCATGCATGTCTGTGTCTTTATGTGCATGAGGCTTATGTATGAAATCTTGCAGAAGCACAGGTGTTAGCAGGTGCATGCAAGCACTAATACAAAGTGGTGCATTGGCGTCTGCACGTGTGTACGTATGACCATGTGTTTGTGTGCCTTAGGAAAATACTGCTCCCTCATTACCCAACAATTTCCTGCAGTCCAACACTAATGAGGAGCCTCACCGTCACTGTGATAATCAAGGTCAAGCCTAGGCCAATACACTGAAACACACACACACGCACACATTCACGCACTCTGCAGAAGCACATGTGTGCATGTGTGTGGCTGCGCCCAGTGGAATTTAGCATTTACAGTCAGTGGCTTCATTATGGTTTACACCAAAAGAGACAAAAGCAAGGGGCAAATGGGTGGAGTTTTGCAGCATTCCACATGATCCAAACCATCCTTTTCATGTGAAAGATGTGGCAGGTGGGTGTGATATTATGTCCCCCTAGTCTCCCCCTACTCATTTTGACAGAAAGACAGAAAATAACATTAGGGAGAGTATGGATGCATGAAGACAGGTAGAGTCAGGTAGTAAAACACAAACAATAAAGAAAAAGAAAACAAGGAACATACGGATAAAGAAGCATAAGGACGAGGGAGAAAAGAAGGGGAGGGGGAGTGAGGCAGTGTGAAATACAGGGGGACAAGGCAAGGAGGAGAGAAGGAGGAGAGGGAGGAGTAATTAAATGAAAAGAGCAAGACTTAGCTCTTCACTCCCATCCCTCAAGTCCAGCTTGACACCGCTACAGCTAGCTAATGTCATAGCAACAGGAAGATGGAAAGTCTAATGGGTGCGGCACAGAGGAGACGAACAAGGAGCAAATGTAAGGGAGAAAAAAACTGAGCAATGAAGGATGGAGTGAAGAAACAGCTTCTATATTTAATTTTCCCTCTGAATAATTGACCCTTCACTAAGCCCCGCCCCTTTGTTGTAAGCCACCGCTTACTCCGTCAAAGCTGTCAGATCTACCATGGAGCACACACTGTCCCTAACTGCACTCCCAGAAGAAATGTCACCTGATCTTTTGGGGAAATGAAAATGTGATTTCAGAGAGAAGCAGACAGAAGGGTCTTCGACATGAAGTATATGAAGTACTGTATATATGCAGGATGTCAAACTGACTCAGCGTCGGAAACAGCTTAAAAAAGGTATAGAGACAAAAAAGCCTGCAGATCTCAGTCTAAAAGCGACCCATTACATCAGCTGGCGATCAAGACAGGTGGGTCAACATCCTGATATTTTCACATGTAGCTTATTTTGACCAAACCAGCGTTAGTGATTATTGCACCAGAGGAAAGACAATCCAATGTGGTTTTGTTTAGTTTTTATTTTGTCTCTGTTGGGTTTGGATGATCGTAAAACATGCATTTCCGGCGCTGTTACCACCTTTCAAGGCATCACAGAGGTGGAACAAACTGACATCCCATTATGCCTTCATCGCATTCAGACAGACGTCTGAATTATGATTTATAATAATCATTTTATTATGCATTTTATAAGCAAATATTATAATAATACTGTAACTTGTAATTTTACATTTTGTATCATTCTCTGGAAGGTGACAAGCGTGCCTGGTGGTTTAAGACACCTTTTTTTTTTTTTATCATAGACCGATTCTAAAAATGTCAAATTTTCAATGCAGAGATATCTTATTATTTACCAGAGGCTATTTGTATTTACAAGTGGTACATGTGGGTATCAAATCATGTGAGGATGAAACAAAGTATACTAGTTATTATGTTTATTTTTTCTGTGAATTGTGTTCATCCATTTTGGAACAATAAAGGAAATGTATTCTTGTTTGGATGATCTGGTTGGATTATTATTTCATCAGTTTGGTCAACACAAACAGGTTCAGTCTACCGGATTTCTATGGACCAATAAAATGCTTTATAAGTTTAATTTTGGACTGCACAACAACAAAAACGGCAGGGCTGGGTATCATTTGAAAATGTTTTTACATGTGATGATGCACAAGGCGTTTCTCAAAACCTTGCATTTAAAAAAGAAGGCATCTCAAATGGTATAAATGTGTTGATAATGCTTAAATGAGAAACAGTATGATCAAACATTAAGTCAATCAGAATATGAACCTTGAGAGGACTCAATTTTCATACTTTCAATAATCTGCCCGAGGAAACATATGACCTAATACTCAAACCTGAAGCATGATCTCAGGTTAATTTGGTCCATACCGAGGACAATACAATGTTTCCTTTTTGTTCTGGTCTAGGTTGCGTTCCGATTGGCCAATAACAAACAAACCAAGAGGAGAAAACCTGAAGACTGAAAGATAGCTCCTCCTACAGAGGCACTGTATGAATCCACATGGGGAAATGAAAATACGACTGACAGCATGTCAAGCTGCACCACACTGAACCTCATGTTTATTTCCTCTAGTGGTAAGAGAAAGCTCACAAAAATGCCTAAAAGGATTGAAGGTATATTGCACCTGTACAAGTAATATAATTGGAGGAAAGTTGTCATGTGGTCACAGTTGGTTTGAACCTAACTATACAGGTAAGGTATGACAGCTAATCAAGTTGCCTCTGCGGCTCTCACAGTTTCTTATTCTTCATAATAATCAGCATAGAACAGCAGGTTCCTCCATGGTTAACACCTTCTTCGCAGGAAGTCTTTTAACATGCATAAAACACAAAAGCAACAAAGTTGTGGGAAACAAAAGAGGGACAGAGAATAAGAAGCCGGAGCAGCAGGTTAGCACTAATGGTCAATGACATGTTAGCGCTGTAGCTGGGCTTAGCGAAGGCGCCTGACCTGCTGAAATATTTACACGGCTTACAGAACGAGCGATTCGTTCACTTCAAATCAGCCGGAGCAGAGAGACAAACACAGCTTGGCCACCTCTCTACCTCTTTTGCTGAGGTAACAGCACATGCAGTCAAATGGACAGCAACGCATGAATAATGTGCATGTGTGAATTTTTGTTTTACTTATTCATTTTTACCCCCATCTTATGTTAGACCTTTGCTTCAGTTTGTTCACAGGTGAAGGTTTAAAGATGAGTGAGTGCAGAGGCAAACTTGCGTGTCCCTTTTGGCTTTTGTAGTGTCTCATCTAACCATGTTTGATTTACTCGAACTATGTTGATAGTTTCATTTAAAGTTTAGTGCTCATTCTTTTAATGCCAGATGTGTTATTGGACCAGAGGCCAAATGCAGTCTCCTTCACAGTGTGTTACTTTCATGTCTGTCTTCTGCACTCATTACTTTCATATAATCTTTAAAATAAAATGGATTCTACTCAGATATGAAGGAATGGCCTCATGCTGGCCCAATTAACTTTGATTTATACACCTGTTATACCGTGTGTGTGTGTGTGTGTGTGTGTGTGTGTGTGTGTGTGTGTGTGTGTGTGTGTGTGTTCAGTTTCCCTGGGCATGTGTGTGAAAGTCAACCATCCAAACTCCTCAGAGTGTCTTTGGAGCGCTTGTCAGCTTCAAAGATGGGGGTCAAACCAACACACACCTGACACAAGCTAACTTGCCATACAGTTGCCATGACTACAGAAAACAAACAGAAAAAGAAAAACATACTGTTGTTTTTTTCCCCCCAAGAATGACAGCCCAGTGTCCCTCTCACTCTCAGACTGGACAGATGATGGAGGATGTGGGAAGGGAAAAAGAAACCTGTCACATGGGTTCATCTTTCACTGTGAAACTGTCACTCTCTCTTTGCACTATAGTGTTTTTGGTTAGACCTTCAACCGCAGATGATTGAACTTCTTCACCGCTCATTTTTCCTCTCCTGCTTGCTGTTTGAGCCTGAGGTGGACGTGCCTTGAAGTTCCTCCAAGACAAGCCTGACAGTTCTAGCTTAATATTTAACCACTGGATAGACACACACGCAGTAACACCCACGTATGCACACACAGCAGTGCTGTACTGTACAGATGCACTGAAATCTAGTTCAAATGCAAAATGGAAATATAATGGTCGAGGCGACAACGAAAACAGGATGCTGTCCTTCCAGGAGAACCTTTGGTGTCTTACCTATTGATGGGCTTTGACATGGTGGTTACTGATGGCACTGCTAATGACAAGTTATGTTTCCAGGCGAAGCTACATGAGGTTGTCCCTCATCTTTCTCCCTACTGGGCTCTTTCTCTTTCTTGTTCTTTCTCTCTCTTTTCCTTTTAATTACCTGATGTCTCCCCTTCGGGCCCAGAAGCCCATAGAGATGTGAGCGGCACTGTCTGCACTGCACCGTACATCTGATCTCTGATCTTTCCTGTCTCACTGTGTGTATTTACTGTGTGTGTGTGTGTGTGGTTGTGTGTTTCCATGAGTGTGGTTATTATGTGAGTATCTAGATGTGACATGTCTGTAGATTCTGTCTGTGGCTATGAACAATCATACAAACACATCATATTTACAAATAAAGGTTGACTGAAATTATATGGGATTGGAGGAGCGAATACAATAAACAATGGAATAAACCAATAAAATTAGACTGATTTTAGTAGGGCTGTGACTAACAATGTGATGATCAATTAGTCAAATGATCAATTTTTCAATTCATCAATGACTGTTGTGGTCTATTAATTTTCAGGAAATGCCCGTCACAGTTTTCCAATAAGCTGACAAATTAAAATCAATTTGTTTTTCTTGACCATCACGGCAAATGTAAATGGGTGTGAATCCCTCTCTGTGTGTTACATTTCTGTCTCATGTGACCGTTTTCCCTGTGATGCCCCTTCCCTCTCTCTCTCTTCATGCCAAGCTCAGGTTCCCCATCTGTGACATGTACAAGGACAGAAGCGGCTTGTTGCACTTCAAATGCCTCCGACTGGCCATTGGCACCCTTGGCAGTGCAGCAGAGACAGCAGGATAGTGAGACAGAAAGTTAGCTGCCAATGGGGTCCTCTTAGTGTGTTTATGTGTGTGTTTGGCAGGGCTTTAAGAGCGTGTATTCCTCTTGTCTTTGTTGGCATGAAAAAGGCAACATGAGGGTTTTACATTGTGCTTTGTGAAAGAAATTATGACTTTTTAGTATCAAATATTCATCTCCTGTATGCCCGAAAGGTGGTGGTTAAATTTTCAATAATGAATTGACTATGTTAATCATTTATCACATATTTATCAACTCAGAGACCTGACGAACAAAATCAGTGAGGATTTTTTTAGTGGGATGATTAAATCAGGCAAAAAACATGTTAGGGTCGTTTTTTCTTCAAAACCAGGCCTGCAACTAATTACTACTTTTACAACTGATTAATTGCTTGAAATTGAAACTGAAATTGAAAATGCTTGCTTGGACTGACCAATGAAAAATGCTCAGATTACAATAACACAAAAAAGGAAACAACAAAAAGCATCAGAACCTTATATTTGGGACGTTCCTGTGCCAGGATAGAGGATACTATCATCCACTTAGTACATCAACTACTGCTCAGCCCGGCTGCATAATTATAATCATTCCAGACAAGAATGTTGATATTGGACAATTCTGCAGAACCTCAGATAACCCAACACCCGAAACTTCACACCATCACTTTCTGGTTAATTGGAACTTGAACTTAAATCGTGAGGCGAAGAATCAACCAATGTGGACCTAATTCCTACAGATACTGGGAGGAACTGTTCCTTTCCAACTCATCCCACATATTGAGAGTAATTACAACATTTTTATTCAGAGGGGTTGTGATACCTACTGACAAGGGGCAGCTATCGAACCTGGATGAGGTAGTATGACCCATTTGTGGTGAAAAAGTATCACCTTAGATAGTATTTATATACTATACTGACTGTGTTGGGACCCCCTCAAAAGCGAGATAGTACATCTCAAGGGGCCCATCCTAATAAATACATTTTGACACATATACACCTCAGTGAAATGTAAGGAAGCAATGAAGGCATGAAAAAATAGTCCCACCCAAGCCTATGCAAAAGGGAAAGTTGTGAATCAAATGCAGTTTTCAAATACCATAATAACATAGTGTTGCTTTTTTCCTTGGTCGGGCCATCAACTTTGTGTTAATGCACAGGAAAAACACGATCAATTTGGGGGTATGGTAAGGATACGGTTAGTAAGATTGTTAGTGACATTGGTTTACTGCATTTCTTCTTAACACTTTGTCACGTCTTTCAATGATCAAGCACACACACACACACACACACACACACACACACACACACACACACACACACACACACACACACACACACACACACACACACACACACAACAACGCTGGAGGTCAAATCATCTTTCTACCACGAACCTTATTGAAGGCCATCCAGTGAATAGAAGCCATAACTGCTCAGCGGGCAAAACACAAGAGAGAAGAGCACAGTGTGTGTAGCACAGATATCTGTCAGAACGGCTGGCCTTTTTAAAAAAAACATCACATCTATCAGTCAGAATCTAGTGCGATCTATGTGGAGGAGATGCTTCAAGACGTGTCAAGGAAAGTGCATTGGTAATGCTATTGATATTCTTGAGAGCTGTAAGGTCACAGAGAACTGCTTTCAAATCAAACCACCCTCTTTGAAAAGACACAACTTTTTATACACTGAGAACAGAAACACAGAAATGAAGCTGTTTTCATATTCACACTTACACTGTTGATTATGAATGGGTTGCATGAGCTGCAGATGAAAGCACGGCTAAAGGTAAGGTAACCTTTCAAAGCAAGTATACCACACCATAACTTCCAGGAAATGAATGCAGTATCAGTACATGTAGTGATAACCACTCCTGTTACTATGGTTACACCGGGGTCAGGAGGTCAGGTGTATGTGTGGTTTTGCAGTTCAGTGATGTCATCCATGTATGTCATGCACACACATCCAACATGACTTCCCTTATTAGCTTGATTTAGCCTGATAATTTAATCGTTCCTGGACAGGGCTGGGAAAGTGACTGGGACTTGGAAAACTGCCACATTCCCTCAAATTCCCATACACTTACTTAACCCCCACTGGGTCAGGAGGCAAAGACGGGGATGACAGAACAGGATTAGGCCTTGGGGGCTTCATCTGGATACTGGAGATAGGAGCCCGAATGGGGTCAACAGTGGAAAAATGGTTGCATGTTATGAAGAAGTGGACTGTAAATGAATCTATAGACCATCCTTCCACCCACATTCCCTCTTTTTGTATGAATATAATGTTACTTAAAAACAGCATTCCAAAAGGCTGAGGACTCAATGTACTCCTCAAAGTTTTGTCACCATCATGATGTTGTCTTTGAAACTGGGAATGTTGGTAAGTGGTATACATTTTCTGATACCAGCTACCCCTGTAAGAAGACTCAATGCAAATATCAATAGGCACATTTTGCATTTGTGAAACAAAATGCATTGTACAGCAATTGTAGTTGCATTTGTAAAGCATGTTTTGTTTGTTGGCTACGTTTAGGTGGGAAATTAGCTCCATTATTTTTCTTAGGAATCTGTTTCTGGTTTGAACATGTATGGCTTAATTATTACTATATTACCACTCAGATTTTCATCAAGGAAAAAATATCTAAACTTGTATTTTAATTGTTTAGAGATCACTTTTTAGGGGTGTAATCAATGCCTGGAGAGAAATGTGAAAATCCATTCAAACATAATAGAAACAGAGTAAACAGTATCATATATCACCAAACGTATCCAAAGCATGCTCACTGCCATGCAGCCCAGAGAATTATATTCTTGCCTGGCCAGAAACATTTGTATTTTTGTAAGTCTGTCAGTATATTAGACTTCATTAGTGTAACAGAGTAAATAT
The DNA here is from genome assembly GCA_037577475.1 of Chaunax sp. Z400. Taxonomy (NCBI): domain Eukaryota; kingdom Metazoa; phylum Chordata; class Actinopteri; order Lophiiformes; family Chaunacidae; genus Chaunax; species Chaunax sp. Z400. Next base: position 24,525,828 of record CM075189.1, on the reverse strand, counting down.
GAAGCGTGAGTCATTTGCAATAGTAACAGCAGTTAAATATGGTTGGTAGCAGCTGCCCTACATGACAAACACCTCATGTTAAGCAATACCAGCCATGTCTTTTTAATTGCAACCTTGTCAGAATTACAAAGGTGGCGATTGATTTAAATCAAACACCGATTTAAAAGAAGTTGCTTAGCATGTAGCTTCAGGTTAATTGCCTATGTATGATACAGCATTTCTCCTACTTTACCTCATCCCTCTATAAACTTTATATATATCTGAGGAATCAAACTGGGGGTTTAAAGTGTATATGCCCCATCTGTGCAATACCTTCTGCATCCTCCTATGTGCAGAGGGAATGGCTTTACAAGTCATTTCCACCTCTCTCTCTTCTCTGTGTTGTTGTTCGCCTTTGTCTCGCCCCCTCAGCTGCCTACCCTTTTTCCAGCGTTGTGATCCTGTCTGGTAATTAATTCATAGTTAAATCTAAATGGTCTGGACACTCACATAACCCTTCCACTTCTGTTCATTTTACGCTTGAAAGGTCCACCACTGTGTATCCCAGACCCACTCATGCCCAACAAACGCTCACTCATAGAAACACACATGTATGCGTACACATGTACTGTACATGCTCTCTTCCTCTGTCGACATATGCATATAAACACACACACACATTTCCACTCTCTCATTTGTATGCATATCATCTTGTCTGTGTAGTAACACTAAGAAGTCACGTTTAGTTGGCCTTCTCAAAGGAAAAGCAAGCACGCAGCTATGGTCTTCATATTTTAAGACAGAGAAATATAAAGTGTGTCTGTACTTGTGGCTCAGTCACATGTTATATAGCATTAGAATAGTTCAGATGCAATGTACAACAAGCCATTCAGCTATCACAGTCCCAAGTGGCCAACTAACTAGAGATTTGTACACAGGTCCACGCTCACTCGCTGAACATGCTGCTCTAGAGGAAATTCTCACACACTCATGCACCACACATGCATGTGCAGTGCTGCACATGCATGCACACCCTTGCTGTCAGGAAGGTGATAAATTGCAAGGATAATGAAAAAGGGGGGATAGTAATCTGACACCTCCAGTGCTGAGCAACAAGTAATTAAATCCCTTCATTAGGTCAAATATTTGATTATGAAGAACCTGGGGGGACTTCAGTAATGACCTCTTTCTACGGAAGGGTGGGAGGAAGAGGAGAGGAGAGGAGAGGAGAGGAGACAAAACATAGACAGACTGACAAGTCATCTGCCATTGTCTCTTGTCAGTAACTATATGTTATTGACACTTGTCTGCACAGTGCCTGTAAACTGTGGTAGTAAGCCAAAAATGCTGGACGCAGCATATTGCTAATGTGTTGATGAAGGCAGCCGAGGCCAAGGGAGTCTCTCTCCGGTGGAAGACAGACAGTGTGCGTGTTCGACAGACGAGTGAACATCACTGGCCTCCGCCTCAACCCTCTTTTGGAAGCTGCAAGCGGTGAGAGCATCTCCTCCCTTCTGCTGTGCAGTTCTTTGTACATTATCCTGACATAACACAGGGAGGGATTATGCATATTAAAGGCAGTAGTATTACTATAAAGAATTAGCACAAACAAGCAAAACAAAAAGAAAATGTAAGTTCATTTTCTTTATGTATATATATATCTATATATATATAGATATATAGATATATATATATATACGTGTGTGTGTATTTTTCTATGTGTTTATTTATTTTTATTTATTTACTCTATTGTGTGAAAAACGTGGAAAAAAACACGCAAAGTGTGTCTAAATTAGTCTTAAAAACTTTTGTTATGAATTTGTTATGTCCCAAGTAGCACAGAAATTCAAAGTTGCATCTGCAGTTGCATTATTGTTGGACTTAGTTCCAAATGCTAATTTCTTTATTGATTAGCTCATTATCAAATATAAAAGTGGTGGCCATGCTGAAGAGGTGTAGCAGTGTTATTGTGGATATTCAGTATGCAATACAGATGATGAGGCACAATTATTCAACCATAAATCACACAGAGAGAGAGAGAGAGAGAGAGAGAGAGAGAGAGAGAGAGAGAGAGACGTCCTGGTTCTCAAGCCCCACCCGCCCATGGGGAGAGACATGAACACATTACATTTTAAGCAGTACAAGTATATGAACTATCAAAAAAACTTCAATTCTGAGCTGCTGGCTTCCTCAGTTAATAGACGTTTATTCTGAACTTAGATGTTCATATTTCACATCTCCCCCTACCCCTCTCCTAAGTTTGTGTGTGTGTGTGTGTGTGTGTGTGTGTGTGTGTGTGTGTGTGTGTGTGTGTGTGTGTGTGTGTCTGCTCGAATTCCAATGCCGTCATCAAAAGATATGTCAAAATGAAGGCTGTGCCAGAGCCTGGATCTCTGTGTGTGTACACACACACATTAACATGCATACACTCACACTCACACACACTGTTCAAGCTATGCTTTCATATCACGCCCTGGCAACGCCCACTGACTGCAGCATATCTCCACCGGTATCACCAAGGTTACAAGCGGTAGCCAGGGATACCGTTGGAGCCGCCTGTGAAAATGTAGATAGATAATGGGTGTGGTTAGTTTGTTGATGGCAACATCTTCAGATCAAAACAAATCCCCAATTACAATTTAATGCTTAAAAAAACAAAAACACAATTTCTTGTTAAGGTTTCACTGAACAAACTGATACTTTACTTATTAAATGTTTAGTAATAAAGAAAGCTGAGGTGACAAAAAAATTCACAACCTTTATCCTACATGTCGCATGTACACATCTGTTTTTAAACCTTTCACAGCCTGTTAGATTTCCTCTCATATGCTGTGAAGGGCATATTATTCCTTTCCATGTCTCAATTAGCACTTTGTTCTAACAGTTATCAGGATGCTTCAATTCTTATGCAGCCATATGTTATTATCCAGGTGTTTAATCCTTTCTTCGCACCTCTGGTTCCAATGCAACGTGTGTGCGCCTGATCAAATATACATCTGATACTTCAATTGTACCAGGGTTCAAGCATTAGTCAGTGAGTTAGTTAGCCAAAGAGAGAGGCTTGTATTCATTGGTTAAACAACCCAAGATTAAATATTGGTGTTTCCATGACAAAGGAGAGCCTCTGCCAGCACCTGTGTAATTCACAGCACTGACACACAAATTGAGAAAGAATATTCCCAGGCATGCTCCAAGCTTCACTCGCTGCCATGTGTGTGTGTGCGCGCCTGTGTTTGTGTGTGTGAGTGACAGAGAGAGAGACAGAGAGAGATAGAGAGAGAAAGAGAGACTGCTTTTCTCCTATTTTCTCGCTATCAAAAACACTTGGAATATTTGGATCCAGTAAACAGCTGCTGGCTTCCTCACTTAATAGATGTTTATGCAACAGTACCTGAACTTAGATGTTCATATTTCACATCTCCCCCTACCCCTCTCCTAGGTTTGTGTGTGTGTGTGTGTGTGTGTGTGTGTAACCCTAACCCTGAGTGAAAAGAACATTATTTATCATTTTATTGAATATACCTTTTACCATACACTTTTTACAATATCCCCCCAGGGTGCTACGCCCAACACAGAACCTAACCCTAAGACTATCAGGTACCAAGTACACGATGGTTTTAATGGAGGCGTCGTGAACACAACTTCAAAGTAATGTGTCAACCCTCCCCCACTATTCCTCCCCCTACACCTACCCTATAGGAATTACAGGTGACATCCTGAAGAAATTTCAACCAAGTAATTAATCAAGTAATTACACTTCTTTTATTTTTCTGAGTCCAGTTTATTGTCATGTAGTATGTTTTTTTTTTTTTACACAATGCGAAAAGATGATGTAGGCCTGCTGCATTCCCTGTTCTCCATGAAGAAATGGACAGACATCATCTGTGACATAAAAAGTGACATGTGACGTAAAGTAGGTGAAATACTCAAGTGACAAGTACCAGTTTTTATTATCATTATTATTTTTATTATTATTATTATTATTATTATTATTATTTATACCAGTTTTATTTTCACTCTTACTGTTTATTGTTCTGGAGTTATGATGTTGAATAATGACCAGAAAAGGGTTTTTGCAGAACATTATGATTTCACAATGAAGTTGACCTTTGACCTTTTGGAACTAAAATGTTATCACTTCATTATTTTATCTTATTGGACACGTATGTGAAATTTTAATACATACTTAGCATGGGAATTCTTGGGTTATGGCCTAAAACATTGGACCACCGATTTCTAATCAGTTCACCCTGTAATCCAAAAAGAAAGTGCCAAATGTGAAGAAATTCCCTAAAGGTGTTCATCAGATGTCATGTTCAAAAGAATGGGACATACTGGCGTACAAATGCACAGACAAACGGACAGACAAACAACCCAAAAACATAATGCCTTGAACCATCACCGCCGCTGATGAAGAGGCATAATAAAAACATTCTGGTTGTATTTTGTTATGCTATGATTATGCTAACTTGCTTAAATGTCTTATTAAGCAGTGTGTAAAATGATAACCTGCCACTGAAATAAATAGTGCATATTTAAACACACACCGGGGACAAGGAATAAGGATTATGGATGTAGCCTGAGGCTGCGTGAGTGTGTGAATGCATACATGAGTCTATGTTGTATTGCATGCATCTGGGTGCCAGTTAACACTGGCTCGTCCACAGGCTTTTCATGATGCAACTTTCAGTTTGAAAACAGACACTGACACACGTGTGCTTCATTTTCATCCTGAGCAGAGGAATACAGTAGACATTGTAATTCACACCCTGTCTGAGCTAAACAGAGGTTTCATCGAGCGGGGAAACACCAGGCTCCTCTATTGGCCCCAATTACTGGGGCCTGCAAGCAGAGTCAACAGCCACACTTTTATACAATCACATCGTCTGGGGGGAAATCAGCCCCCTTTCGCCTCTGCTTCTGCACTGCCGGGCAGGGATTTAGCAAAAGCCACTGAAGCTATCATATTCTGAAAGAAGCAAAAATGACTGGAGCTCTTTATGGAAAGGGGATTCTATACAATTTCGCAGAGAGGTGACATTATTCTTTTTCATCAAACGTGTTTGCTGTGATAAAACGGATACCTTAATCCTGAGAACACAGGAGGGCTTGTGCTTCATAGTTCATATAGCAGAAGAAAAGCCCATAGGTTCAATTTGAGTGCAATTTGCTGTGTGTGTGTGTGTGTGTGTGTGTGTGTGTGTGTGTGTGTGTGTGTGTGTGCAGTTCATACAGACCATTGTGCTCTTTGCGAGCTCACTCGAATTGCCATTATACATCACAGCACAGCCCTAGCAAGTGGCTGTGTCAAAAAGCCTGCTTTCCTCTCCCCCATATCTCATCGTTACCTCCCCTAACCGAATTACACCCACAACCCCGCCTCACCCCCCGCCTCCTCCTGTAGACACTGAAGGATACGCTTCAGAAACCGCTGCCTCAAAAAGACAGCAGCAACGTCCAGCATGCGTTTGAGGAGAAATAATAGTAAGCAAATACACTCAACATACAAAGATCATATTTCTGGTGAAAATCGAAACCCTGATATTTTCTTGTCCATTTAACCTTTATTCATATCGTACAACATTTATAGCCAGTTCATGAAACCTTTTACACTGAGTGAAAAGCCTCCAGCACACAGGAGAGCAGCAAGGAGAAGTTTGTTAGTGCCTTATGATACTTCACTGACTGTCACTTTAAAGCAGTCTGACCTTGCTCAAACTCACAGTCCTTAAAAGGCTAACATGGATCAAAATGTGAGCATCTCTGCCTGTGCCTGGATAGTCCAAATGTGAAAGAAGAGGGAACTGTTCTTACAACATACACTAGTCTTCTTCTGTTTTGGAGCACAACCCCTCATTACCATTTTAGCTGTGGGTCTGTAATGCAAAGAACATTGTAATGCTGATCACTTCACGCCAAAAATTACCTAACATAACATTACTTAACATAAAACAACTGAGGATGTCAGCCTTCCACCTCAATACAAAAATAATTACACTAATCCGGGTGGTTGTTACATTGTTACTGTCTTTTATAAAGTATTCAGTCCCACTCCATATTTTAGCTATTTCCACTGACGGATTAATGTCCATCCATGTGATCTTAGCCCTGCAGAGCTTGAGATTAGCAATAAAACTGTGCTTGCTTGTCATATTAGTAGGTAGAGTAGTCAGTGTAAGGCAACAACAGCTTGTGGCTCAGCTGGGGCTATGACCTCTATGCACTATGGTGGGAGAGAGGGAGAGAGATGTGGGGAGGGCAAAAGAAAGATAAAGATGGACGAGCAGGGGAGGAAAGATACGCAGCAAGAAAACGAGCACATGAGACACAGAGTGCTTTGTTCCAAAACATCATCCTAAGCTGAGCACCTTTCTCTGCCTCAGGCTCAAAATCTCAAGTCTCATTGACATACAGCACACACACGTAGTTAAAGTTTGATTTAACACTTCTAGTGGTGATAAAGACTGTTTTCACACCTGTAGTGTGGTTCATTTGTTCAAGATGGGGGGGGAAATGTTATATATTGTTGCATTTTGGTTCAGACGGTCCGGTTTCTGTTCATATTGACTTTTTGCAAGCAAACCATGATGAGTAAAGGTGAAGATAATACTGATTGACAGGAAACTCATTGATTGGACTCTTTTGGCAATTGTCATCCTGCATCATCAGCACATCATCAGGATCTACAAGGGAAAATCAATGCGGACTTCACAAAGAAATAAGTCACTATAAGCATTATTATTATCAGACTGCAATTCGACCGCATGTTGTGAAAAATGGTTTACAGGTAGAGACAAGAAGAAAATGAGTCTGCCCATATATTTAATGGACATGAAAAGTTCAAGGGATACAATAATTATTAATCAGGGACAACTCCCACACTGACACACATACATGTTACCATGATAATTACATTTATATGATCTATTAAAACACTGCTGATTGCTGTGGTCATATATGGCCGAATGAACTGATCCGTGAGGAGAAATTCTCCGTTTAAGAAACAATGGCTCTAAATGGGCAACGTCTAAAAACACCCTGAAGCTAAAGTTTCAGACACACACACACACACACAGTCACCAATAACTCACCAATTATCTGATCTGATATTCAACATTTTTCCAATTATCAAAATCAGTGGAGGTTTTTTCTTATCTGATTGCAGATAAAATAAATTGATTTAAAAATGTGATACTTTGGCTCTGATGTAGCATGCAATCTGCAAAGTAACAAGTAACTTAGGTCATTAAATAAGTACATAAAATCTAATATTTCCTTCAGATTGTGGGGTAGTGGAAAAATTATGTAGCAGAAAATGGAAATACTGAAGTAAAGTACAAGTTCCACAAAATTGAACTTGTAAGTAAAGTACAAAATAAAGTAAATGTCATTCCATCACTGCTGCAAAAGTTCCAAACTTCCATAAACAAATACATCTTATTCATCCTCTTATCCACCTGCTTTTGGTGACTAATAATGTAAGAATCATAAGTGCCTCAATAAAACAAATGCCTTAACTCACAACCAGCTGTAATTGTTTGGTTGCCTTCATCTGCACATTGATGACTTTGCTTTCCAACTAGACCAATATGGCGAGAAACCAGCAGAGGTGACAAACCCATAGTAACACTAATACCACGAAGACACTGTGAGTAACAAAGAATCCCATGAGACATTTGGAGGCTATGACAATTTGCAGCTGGTTGTGCTGAGTCATACTATGACACTATGAAACAATGACTTTTGATGCTCAAAGGAAGGTGATTTGTCAGCTGACAAAACAAGTGTAAGTTCATATCTAATATTACTTTAGTCTCTGTCTCCTGTGATCCTTGACAATAATCTGGAACACAGTCTTTATAAATTGTCCTCTTTGGCAATCTTAATTTAATGCAATCGATTACTAATAACTTGTCTCGACTCTAAACTAATCAGAAAATCTTTCAAATAAATTGGCAAAAATGAAATTTGATTTAATTTAGATAATATAAATTTCCAAATTTGCATTTCAGATATATCAATCAGACAGACAAGGTCAGCTCTATTAATTTTATAACTAAATTTTTACATTTGCTTACATTTAACCAATTATTTACTCTGGATTTACTCAATTTACAAAGGTAAAAGCATCCTGTAATAACAATGCATGCTGGACAGGCATAAACCCACTAAATTCAGTCATCAAAAACTGCCTTTAAAACAAGAAACCCTTAACACCTACTATATGCTGGGCCTTAATCACTGGTGTGTGAACATTGGGAACTATGCATTTGCCTCTAACAATTGGCCCTGGGGCTGACATCATCACTTTGGGAAAGCCCTCAGTTCCTTTAGCCTTACAATAACACACCCATATAAATAAATATCAGTGGTGTTGAGATGAAATTGGATAAAGGGAGAATGTACTTGGCCTTTAAAAGGATATACACTGTTTAGACAGCGGAGCCATTGTGAATCAACCTAAACTGAGAAATTCCTTCAAATAGAGCCTAAGTGGAAATAGGCCAACACAACTCCAGAAGTGTGGGTCATCCTAGCCTCAAAAGAAAAGTTGAAGAGTAAAGATCAATGAATGCAAGGAGCAGGTTTCCTCTCGGATTTAATCGTGTTTATTGGTCATGTTTATTCATAGTTGAACAGCTGTTATTCATCATTTACTATACAATGATTTGTCATGTTGCCATAAATACTTTTGTGTTTCATTCTCAGTTGAGTTGAAAATAAATGGCTAAGGATGATACAGGGAAACTTATACACACCTCCATATGGGCCTACAACACCACGCATGCAGACGGAGAGACAGTCTGAGAGAAAAAGCAAAAAAGCTAGCCTCAGAATTCTTTTTTACCCCAATCAGTGAGGGAAATGAAGAGAGAGTATTGGAAAAGAGACGGAGGTAGGTGGTGGCTTCATGCTGTCACACACCAGCAAAAAGGACAGAGAGGAGGGTCCTCTCACACTGCATTAGAGTCAGAGTCACTGCAGAAGGGTGGGAGGAAAAGGAGGCGAGGAGCATGAAGCAAGGCAAAAAAAAAGAACATCTCCTTATGTTGTATGACTCCATTAGTCTCTTCTTTTCTGTGTGTCTTATTTGAATTATGTCCTCATCAAGTCTGCCTCAAATACAGCAGCCCTCCTTCATGTTGCCATTCTCCCTGTTTTGGCCACAGTTAGGACTCAGATGGTGGCATAGAGTCTATACTATAGACTACAGACTATGGCGGTAGTGTTGGTAGCAGGAGTCTTTTGTGTGTAGGAGTGGGTGGAAGTGGGGAGATGGTACAGAAACCTGACAATAAGTCACTTCTCCCGGTGTCGATGTCAGTGGGTGCGAAAGAAGGAGGTAAAGGATTAGCTTGTGTAGGGTGAGGGTAGGTCAGTCGACCCCCACCTCACCATGCCCTGCGACTTCAGCCCTGGTTTCGCCTTGCTTGAATGATCAAACATGGTCATTCCCTTGGAACAACAATCTGCTCGCCATTGTGGAGTTACAACCCCACAATTCACCTAAAGATAACACCCGTAATCACACCTTAGGGTCTGTACCCACACAACATTTGCCTTCCCTTAACATATCAAAGAGGACCTGGTTTCACCCCTCCTGACCCCTTGCTGAGTACCAGAGACACACCAGGGTATCAGCCTGCAACTCAGGAGACCATGAGACTGCTTTCTGTTCCAAACCACAGGATCCAAAACCCTGCATGGGTTCAGAAACTGGGAATCAATGAATCAATAAAAATCTGACAATCCAACCAACCTTCTATGCCAAAAGGTTCACCATACCTCCTGCCTCTTCTCCTCTTCCTCTCATCACGGAAGCAAGAGAAGAAATGTGTTCATGACTGTGTAAGCATGATTTCTGGGAAGCTGAACTCTGCAACATGTTCTAATGGATCATTTCTGGTGTCCGCTTTATTGTTGTGTGTTTTACTCCTTTTGTAATATGTTTTGTGTTTTGAATTTGATGAGCACATAGTGATGATTTTCTTCCTGTGTCCCTCTGAGTTCATGTTTATTGCATGTGTGCTTTGATGCCTCCTTCTAGTGGAGAGACTCAGATGTCTCGCCTATTGTTTCTATGCCAGCTGGTGATGTGAACGCATATCTTACAGTAAAATAGAACACGCCCTTACTTCCGGCAGCTGTGAGGATTTAAAAGCCACGGCGCGAAGCAACTCGCTCTCTTGTTCCGCTTGCTCCTACCTCCACCTGACATGAACTCTGACTCCTGAACGCGGAGATCCCCGTGACTCCGTGGATAAGCCCGTGCCCTCCTGCCGCAGCAGAAGAGACTTCTTTTCCCTTTTCTTTAAGACTTAGCTCATACAGTTAGATAGCATTCATCTCCTACAATTTCAGCTAAGAATTGAAGTTCTGCACTTCAACTAAATTATTGGAAGCTCACCTGTGGATCACTCACGCCTGAGTAATTCACTAAGCCCCTCTTCGAGCTGTATTACCGCTTAACGCGCTTCAACGCCGTCAAAGCACGGCCAAGCCGAACACGACCGTCAGGTCCGAAGTTCACAAAGCCGCCAGCCAGCGACGACGCGACCCTCCAACATCCGAGATTCGGGACCAGGATCCGGCAGACTTCGAACAGCATCCTCCGCGAGTATCCGGTCGGCGACCCCTCCTGATAACTCGCCAAGGCGTGCTTTCGTACCTACCCCGGAGACCGGCTGAAAAGTAAGCTACCCGAAATCTCTGTGTCTTGGAAAGCGTCATAGCTGATCTGGCATTATCACCCACAATTTACCCAATTTAGTTTCCCTTCAAACTTCCCTTAGACCCCCTTTAGTTGGTTCACATCACCACGCTATCATTCCACCCTGTTATAGTTATGTCTTATCCTCTCTCTTTCACTCCGATCTCATTTTGACTATCTTTCTGTTATCATCCTATGTTGAATTTAGTTTTAGTTTGTTCCGTGTGCTGTGTTAGATTATCTTTGATAATAAAGTAGATTCTCTTAGACCAAGTTTCTGTGTTGATGACTGGAATCATTAGTTCTTGCGATAGAGGACTTGACTTCCTTCATTTGAGACTGATTGAACGCTATTATTTAGTAATTAATTAATCTGGGTTATATTTACAGCTTTCTTAAGGAATCCTTCCGACCTTAGGAATATAGCTTTAGGAAGGTGGTGCTCCTCGAGGTATTCTTTCATAACCCTACCTGATTAATTAATAGCTTTATAATACGATAATTAATATATGATCATTTTGATCATAATTATTATCGTTAACCCCTTTTAACCCTACACTTGTAAGAGAAATATCATTTCCCTTTGTGCTCCAATTGATACTGCCAATCAAAACACTGTAAGAGGAGCTGTGTGTGTGTGTGTGTATGTGTGTGTGTGAGCGTGTAATAATGTGACGTGAGCAGTTATAAGGATGAACAGTTCTGTCTATGTCCATAATAAGTAATAATAGACTAAGTCTGACAGCAGATATTATGTCATTTATCTGATGCTCCCTCCTGTCATGTTCTGCCACAAAATGGATTATGCAGTATTGTCATTACAGTAAATTACTTAGCATATTAAAAATAAAGTGCTTTAATGCGACTCCAATACCATGTATGTAGAGGCACATTCACATATTCATAGAACTGAAGTTACATCTAATAAATACAATTTTCCTAGCTATTGCCAACTCCTGTAGGAGGTCTGAGCAAAGCACGTCTAAGTGAAGACCCAGTGCATTTACGTGTGTGTGTGTGTGTGTGTATGTGTGTGTGTGTCAGTTGCTGTCTAAATGAGTGGTCAGAAATCCAGCGCAAATAGTCTAAAACAACAGGTGACAGCAAAGTCCAAATCCAACTAAATAAAATGAGATAGTGGATAAAGGCTACATCCAAGAAAACAATAGAAATTGCATGAGTAGCAAACTTACAGAAAAAAAAAACTCTGGCAAAACTGGGAGCACAAGGAAAAGGCTGGAGCGAACGACAAACTGGCAACGAAAGGCAGAAACACAGAGGCTGTCCCAATTCAGAGGACAGCCTTCGAAGGTTGTATTAGAAGACTGAATGTGTCACAGCAACGAGACAAGGCTCCTCTCTTTTCAAGGACTCCTTCAAATGTGGCCCATAAATGCAGACCTCTTTTCGACACAATGAATCCTGAAGATGGGCTCACCCTATCCCAACATTCATTGTGCATTGTGACATTTAGATCTTTCTTCCCAAAACAGAGCCCACAGTGGACGCCGCTCAGCAGCCGAGGAGTGAAGCATCAGAAGCAGTGACGGTGAAGTATCTCAATTTCTTACAGTAATCGGATACACACACAATAAATTTCTAATTAAAATTTCTGGCTCCATTTCCGTTGTTATTACTACTGCTTTAACTACTTTAAGAGTTTTCATTATAACCAATGTTACTATTATTATTACTGCTACGACTACATCTTTTACTACAACCAACTGGAGTGCTTTTATGACAACTACAAGCTACAGCCTTTACTATGACTAGTTCTACTACACAGCTTTTTTTTTACCATGACTAAGACTAACTAACGAAGACTGATCATCTGCTAATCAACTTCACTGTCAATTTTGCTAGGCGACAGGCACGGTGCTTCATGACGCAAGTGTAAAAACAGGAAGAGAATTTAACATAGATCAAACCAGTCTCATAGAACAGCGATAAATGCAGCCTGGCCATGGATGCAGCCCCTGACTGAGCTACAGATTTGAGATACTAAAGGATCAAGGAGATTCACAACGAATGGGAAATGCAGGAGAACACCTTAACGGGAAAAACAGGTGAATGATGACAACGAACAACAGACAAGGAACAGTGAAGACACAGAATACTAAACAGGGACTAATAGGGAAAAATAGCAGGAAAACAGAAAGTATAAACAGAGAAACATGATAAGGAAAAATAAACTCAAAACACAATAAAACAGGAAACAGACTAAACCAAAAACCATAACAGACATGAGGCAACAAACTTTCAAAATAAAGCAGGGAAACATCAAACTGAAACCAAAACATTTAAGGGCAGTTTACCAAAATAAGTGCCTCTCATGTTCATTCCTATTTGAACACATCTGTTTTTAATCTTTTTTTTTCTTTCTTAAGATGTCTGCCCTTACATTCCCAGTTGGGAAGAAGGCAGAGTCATGTTTTCACTGGAGAATAATGGAGTATATAGTATATCACCATAAAAAGGAAATTTAAAAAAAATACTGCAATATAAATTTTAGGTCCCATCACCCAACCCTGCATGCTGTTAGACACAGTTTGCTATTAAAGTGCTTCTATATTGATCCATGCTTGATTTTACCTTCCTTTTTGTCTGGAGGTCAGAGGTCAGTGTTGGCTAGAAGCAGCAGCTTGGTGCTAGTAAAGACCTTTGCTTAAGGACACCTCAATACACTTTTATCAATGTTCTTTTCTTAAATTTGGACAATATTCTAAGCTGTTCCTAAGCAGTCATGTGTCAGGACTGAACAGCCTCTTTAAACTAAGCACGGCAGGGATAGAGTGAGTGTAACACGACAAATGATACTGTTTTAGTGCAACGTACCAGAGGTTGGATAGTTACATGGGATACACGAGTCATCCTTTTGAAAGAAGGTTTTTGTAACGGCACAGAAAGTGACAGCTCAACAGAAACCTTAAACATGAAGAGCTTTTGTAGATACACAAGGAAATTACATCAGGGGTACATTTATTACTTGGCTACCTGATGCCCTGATAGGGTATACAGTGGATGAGACATGAAGTAGACAGGTACCAACAAAGATGAACACCCGAAGCATTACCAGCAATACTTAATGCTAGCATTTATATTATCACCACTAATCAGATCTAATATTGTTTGCCTTCCCCCTACATATAATACATGCTGTTTATTTTTAAAAAGCATAGGAAAATTAAGGGATTTTAAACGGATTTTGACTACATGTTTGAAGATTTTTGCCAGGGAATTTAAATCTAATATTAAACTCAGCTTAATAGTGACTTCATTAATATTTTGATCAATATCAATATTGACAGTTATCAAACTAATTGTGATTAAATGTTGGCCATATCGCCCCACCCTACTGACAAACTGTTTCACCCTGCTGTTGCGAGTGTCTATAATTTGCTCGGACGCATCCCTGATTCAGAGTTTACATTCAGCACACCTTGTGTGCCACAACTGCACAGTACCTCAATCTCACACAGAGCTATAACAAGGTCATCTGAAAGTCTCCGATGCATCTTGGCAAACAGATTATATAATTGTAAGGCAGTTTCTTAAGCTTTCCTTGTACACACTGGCAGACGATCAGTCACAGTGATCAAAGTGCTAGATGTGTTTCTTTGTTTCTGCTGCTTCACTCCAGCCCCCACAGAGTCCGTTATTAGAATACAATAAATTATTATATAATATATTACATATGCTGGAATACTAACAATTCCCGAGGTCCACATGCACTGGAAAAAAAAAAACCAAACATAATACACTGGGAGACATAAAGTGATTATTTCTCTATTGCTGGAAACAAAAACATGCAGCCTTAGTAAGATGAGGAGGGTGTGAGTTTCTGTTATGAGGTGTGATTCTTGCTGCAACAAGCGCCTCGCAAAATGACTTTCAACCATAGACACTGTATGCGGGCAGACAGACAGGAAGGCTCTGTTGCATGAAGACACAAACAGAAAATACGAACAAGACAGCTGAACAATTGCAACGCAACTAATTAGATCAGGCGAGGAGAAAATGCACATATATTTTTAGAATGTGGGTGGGGGGGGGGTTCAGGTATGCACTCATGCAGTGAAAGCAACTGGCAGACATAAAATATCCATGATCAGTCTGAGAAGTGTACAAGCTGGCAAGTGACCTTAGCTGAGAGGAAGAGAAGAAAAACAATCTTCATGCTAATTAAGAAGACCCACGCCCCATTCTCTAACTCCATTCTTCTGACTGAGCACAGAGCAGGTGGTGACGGTTATGATGCTGCTGGTGTTCTTGTTCAGGTTTGGGCGCATTAAGATTCCATCACACTCTTCCTCCCACCTCTTCGTGGACTCACTCTATCCCCTCGATTCCTCCTCTCTCTCTCTCTCTCTCTCTCTCTTATATTGTGTTTTGTTTGTGAGAATTATGTGAGGAAAACTTTATGAGAACAAACCCACCTGTGTGGCAGCTGGGAGGTAAAACAGTGTGGCCACAGAGGATGGGCCAGGTTGGCCTGGCAGGGCAGTCAGACGGGGTTGTTAAGGCGCTGGAACATGGGGAGGATGTCTTGTCTTGTTCCGCAGAGGCTGCTGGGGCCTATTAGCAGGAAAACTGCTGATGTGGCCGGCATCGATCAGTTTCCTGCTGCCTGAGGGACTGACTGGCTGAATGATTGACTGACTGACAGGTGGCTGTCTGGCAGGCATGAAGAAAAAAATTGCAACAAGACAATGTCTATTTTCTGTTTATTTGTACTTATTTTACTTCTATTGACCCTTCAGTTATTGTTGTTGTCGTTAACATTTTGTATATTACTGGCTTCACCTGCCTGGACCCATCTTTGACTTCACAAAATTAATTTTGGTCACTCCCAGTTGCTCTCCTCACTCTGACTTCTGATTCAAGACATGATGGATTTGATTTTCATTCTGATCATGACATGCTTTTAGTCTATTCATTTGGCATTCAGGGTGTTTTTGGCCCTCTGTGGACAAGACAATCATGGGAGGAGAACCACAGCATGTTTTCATTAAAATGTTGGATCATTTTGCTTAAAAATCAAACATGATGGCCATGCTATTGACACAATAAATTTAGCAGACAAAGACTTGTACCCTGCCTTTCCGTACATTTCCCACCTCAAGGAATCTGCACTTAGCTATACACTAGGATGGAGGTAGAGTCATTTGCATCATGTGCAGTTGCGACTGGCCCAGTTGTTTCATCAGTGTTGTATCACTGCTACATCCTCTGGAATCTGGAGTATCCCAATGACATCACAAAACAGAGAAAACCCACATGCCGGCATTATTATGCCATCCTGACTGCTACACCATTCCGATTGTTGGAGCTGGATTTAGTATGAATATAAACCGCTGTGACTGTGACATCACAGAGGTGTTTCCCTATAATCACTGGGGTTCCGCTGCTCTTTTTTGTTGGATGAATCCTGTTATTTCAACCACTCAAACAAACCATCTGCTCTGAGCAAGCACTCTGTGAATGACAGAGAGCGAGAGGAAAGAGAGTCAAGGGGGCTGGTTAAGTGCACTGAGTGAGCGGCAGTAATCACAGCTCTAGTAAAAGCACTCCTTTGCTCTGTATAATGTTCCTCAAAATGGGCCTGCTCTCTGTCTACCTCTCTCCCTCTGTTTCTCTCTCTGTCTGATAATAGCTCTAGATTGAGTAATTGTGTGTTTGAGTGGAGCTACACTGCAGGGTGGAACCTGCAATCACATACCGAGAGGATGTTTCTCTCTCTCTCGTGCTGTCTGTCTCCCCATTCATACCATGCCTCAGCAGCCTGGCCTCTCTGGCCGTAACCCTCCCTCCAGCCAGGCGGTTCCTGCAGGCCTTCCTCAACCATCACCCCTACGCACAGCCTCCATGCAGTCAGTGAGGGCTTGGGTCAATAACAGTGGTGCGCCATTCTGTAATTGATGTCATCATTTCAATTTGAGCTGATTACATTTGAGAGCTGCTTATCGTGTGACCTGAGGTGGAATAGCATACTGTAGGGCCCAGCGAGCTGCCACGCCTGACCAAGCTTAACTGTGGGGCTGGCTGGATGGATGGATGAGTTGGCTCAGCCCAGGGCTGCCTTCTCTATTGACTCCTAATGCCTAATGCGGCGGTAATGACTGAGCGTATTCCAGGGGCATGGCTGGCGCAAGTGTCCGTGTCGCTGGCATTTAGTGTAGTTCTGGGGCTATTACTGTGATTGTCCTGCCCCTCTGTCAACACACTCTCACACGATTAAACACACTGCTGACACAGATTTGGGAGTATAATGAGTACGTGCAGACTGTGTGTGTGTTTAGTGAAAGTAAGTACAAACACTAGAACTCTGAGAAAGAGAATTTGATAATTTGTTAATCCTTTTTGACACATCTGAAAACAGTCAAATTAATAACGTGGCACTCAGTAGAGCGCAAACGTCGCTTTTATTCAATCTAGACTAAAATCTAAAAGCAATCTCATAGCTCTGTTACAACAAGGTTGTTGGGTTTGTAACAGCCAACCACTTAAATCTGGTGGATTTCTTATTTTTATTTTTTTGATTTGCATCCAATTGAACCAACCCCTAAATATTCCTTTTTTTTCAGCAAAATCCATGCATTAGACCCTGAAAACTTAAAAGAAATCTTGCAATGTTAAAGAAAGTGGGAAAAAAAAGCCTGGATCCGCCCCTTTATCGAGAGCTTCACCAAAATTCAATGGGCTGTAATCTGGCCCAAAACCCATCCTCCCACCAAGTTTCATGGAAATCCGTTCAGAAATTTTGTTTAATCCTGCTGACAGTCCAACAAACGAAAGGACACAGGTGAGAACATACAGTATATTTAATGTTTCACCTCATCAATTTCATTCTTTTTTTTGTAAATATATGCATATTAACTGCGCCAAGGAGGTTATGTTTTTGCCTGTGTTGGTTTGTTTGTCTGTCTGTCTGTTAGCGGGATCACTCAAAACGTTATGAATGAATTTTGACTACATTTTTCAGAGAGGTAGCATATGGCCAAAGGAACAATCCATTAGATTTTGATGGTGATCCAGATGAAAACTGAGCTGCCTTGGCAGATGTTCTCTCTGAGTGCTGTCTGTTTTTATTCACTTTTCACAGTGTCACAACTTTTTGGAATCAGGGTTGTAACTTGTTAACCATTCTGATTTATTGAAAGATCTTCAATCACAACATCATAACATTAAATCACTTTTGTAATTCCAAATACAATTTTTACAGTATTTGTAACACTGTCCTACCTCGAAGCACCCATCCACAGAAAATAAATAAATAAAAGAACACCTGCCAATGCTTTGGCATTTCTGCTTGCTGTTGATGTTTGAGTCTTTTCAATGAAAGCACCAAAATAACACCGCCATCCAGCATTCCTGCTGTGCACTAATAGAACAGACAGACTGAGGCAGACAGGCATACAAAATATGGCATATTAGAACATACAAAGGGCAACACCTGCACTAGATTAGGACTAATTATCTGTCAACAAATTACGAAGCTCACATTAAACAATTAGCAGGCATAAAATACTTTCCAGTGATTAAGACCTGCATCTAATTTCTTGATTTTAAACTTTTTTGCATAGACAGCGGGCAATACCCTTAACCCTCAAAACCACTTGTCTCATCAAAACTTGGAAGCAGAGCTGCAGCTAAAAACAGACAAAGGCTGCTCTCTAAAGGAACACTGTCTCTTGCTGTCACTTTCTATTTTTTTTTACAGAGGCTCTGAATCTGTGGGTGTTGGGGAGCAAAAAGCTGTCTGTCACATTCTTTTTCTTTCTCTTTTTCTGTCATTTTCCTGACTCTTTTAATGCCATCATTAGGAGAGCTCTCCTGCTTCTTGCTACCGCTGCTGGCCAAGAATAAGACGGGAGACAATAAGAGAAATGTGTGCGCAGGCTTTTTTGTCATGCAGCGAGGTAAAGATGGTTCAGGGAAATTTTGTACTTTGCACGGCTGTGTGTCTGAACACCTGACCATACTCTACGTGTGGTCATGTGTGTTAGAGATTTATTGCGTGATGCTCACATGCATGTATAAGAGAAGGTGTAAAATGTACATCACGGATGCGGTAACACATGTTTTGTCATGTCATGTCCAGGTGTGCATCCACCTGAATTTTAGGATGGAAAACCCCAGGATGACAGGCAACACATGCACAACATCTGTTACAAACTTTATGACATGCAGATCACTTCACAGCCAGCTGGATCTCACTTCCGGCGTGCAAACACACCAATCAGAAAACAAACACCTGTGTGACCCTCTTTTCCCACAGTAACCTGACACTGCCATACCATTTGTCCGAACTCACTGATTATCTTAGGTGCTGGGGCTAGCTGCAAACCTCACACTACAGATCTGAATGTTCAGTGCTACAACGAGAGTGTGTTAATGTGTGTCCATGTACCATATTTGTCCTATAACCTGCCACAAGTATGGGCAATATCTTAATTAGGATTACTGATCAAAATTAGACCAGTTGCAGGGATTCCATTATTCAGACAGCACGGCTCTGACATTATGGCTGCACCTCAAAGTTAAATGCATCGTGGTGGAAGTTGAAGATATTTAAGACATTGCGTGACTTATATGGTATTTGCTCCTACTTTCTGTCTATTCATACTTTTACTTTTCACATTTTCTCTAATAGCCTACTCACTGTTCTTCCCTTGTTTCACAGTTTTACTTTATGAACTTTTACTGAGTCACATTGGTGCATGTTGAGCATTCAAAGTTAAGAATTGGTCTCATATAATTCTAATCACTGCAGAATCTCTGTCTGTCTGTGCATTTGGATAATTACAAGATTAAAATGCATCAACTTGTTCAATCATCACTGGGTGTAGGAGGATCTTAAATGTGTGTGTGTGTAGCACACGACTCTAGTAAATAGAGCTCATAAACAGTAGAAGTACAGACCTTTATTGAAACTTACAGGAGCCTAAAAAACCTTAAATAGACAAGTGGGACTGATTTACAAGATGAAAACTTCATTTCCAAAGTGAAAATGAGCGCATCTCTTGCTGAGTTTGACAGTCCACAGTGTAAGCACACAGAGTTCAGTGTGACAGTCCCCCATATAACTACATCAGTTTGTTACAATTACAGAACTATTTGTCATGGAAACATTAAATATAGCTAAGTTTGCAGCCCTTAATCGTTCATTACTGTCTCTCTGTCTCTTCCAGAATGAGGGAAAGCTGGAGCTCTCCTGACGTTCAACATTCCACATAGGATCCTAAAAAGACACACACATGAATGCACCTGACCTCACACCCATATGTGCACTAAATCAGGCCAACACAGCAAAAGAAGTGTCCACATGTCTGCAGCAATACTTTAGGTGAGGCATGTGTCAAAACCACCTTCACCAAATATCATCTGCAGTGAAATTGTCATGGATCCTTAAATATTACATAAATAAAATTATCTAATATTTAAATCCTGCAGGTTTTTCTTCCTGCAACCTTTGATATGAAAATAAGTGTTTACAGTTCAACTATTGGGTGGATTTTTGTCTACGAAACACAAAATCTATAATAAATAGAGATGAAAAACACTTGCAGTTTAAATTGTGGCTTCATCCAACGGGCCTTTGCGTCAACAGACCTAGAACAATTCTTCTGCACTTCCAACCTCATCTGCTGAATAAGAACCTTTATGAAATGGCTACTGAGCCGATTTTCCTTCTATGTTGCTAAATGCATAAACTGTTCTGTGAGCCTTTTCTAAGGAGGATTAAAGAATGACCACGAAACATTTCAGGACACATTGATTGATTATTTGCAGTTTTGCATTTTATAGTCAAGAAGGTAAACCAATAAGTGGGTCTCTCTCAAGTGTCCTGGTACGCAACTAAAGAAAATATACATAAAAGCAGGTCCCTGAAACCAAAGTTTCAAATTAAACTTCAGACATCATGTATTTATTTTTTTACAACTTTCATTTTCCTACTGTGCCAGTTTTTGTCATCTTTCTTAAGTGACAAGGCCTAATTCATACACAAAAATAGGTCTTTACACATACACATAGAAACACAGTACACACCAACTTTCATTCATGAAAATGCAAACCTTTTAAGCTTTTGTTTGATTCATATAGTCCCCCACTCAGACACACAGGTACACAGCCTCAGCTGCAGTTTAATTTTAATTTTCCCTGGACCGATCTAGGACTAAAAGTACATGTACACTCGTGCATAAAAACACAGACAGCCCTCATACTGTATGGTGTGTTGTCTCCTCTCAACCATCCAAAGAACTAACCAGCTGATCACAGCCTCTGTTCACAGAAATCCAATTCCCTCCAAAGGTCATTTGTCCATTCAGAGACTTCGTTTTCCATCTCTCATCGTCTCTTATTTATTCCGGACATTTGCTACTTGAAATCTTTACCCTTTGCCTCCATTTGTTCCTCTGGTCTGCCTATTTATTATCATATTTTGTGGTGCATTTTGGTTTGAAACCTATTTGCTCCTGTCTTGTCTCTTTCCCTCCTTTCCATCACACACTCTGGATCACAGCCAGCAAGAGGTTCCTGGCTGTGAATGGCAAAGCAGGGCAGAGAAGGCTCTAACCAGGTGTCTGAGACACTGAGGAAGTGGCACAGCAGGACACAGCAAAGCAGAGCTGGGCTACGAGGCTCTGCTGCATTTAAAAAGGCAGATTCAAGCAGAGCCTGACAGAGCTTGGCTGAATTTCTTGACATGCTTGAGGAGGTTGTAAGAAGTGATTAATAATGACATGAGATGTTAAGGGGCATGGATAAGCAAATTAAATATAAGTGGACAGCACTAATGTGATTATTAAAAAGGGATGTTTGTCTGCTTTCACAATATGGCGAGACTATTACAGCACTTCTATCAATAGCATTTTTGTAACAACATTGATTTATTCCAACGTGTGTAAATATGGGGCCTTAAATTAGCAGACTACTGGAATTGTATGCATTAAATAAACATCTGTGCCAGCAATTTCCAAAACTGAAAAGATTACACTTTACACATTTTACACATACATGACTTAAAGGATAGTGATGGGGGCAAAATCCACAATCCTTTTCTGAGCAAAAATGTAAACCACTATGAGACTTCAACAGCCAACGTTGAATTGTTCCTATTTTTTTGACAAATGTGGACAGGAGGAATGACTAAAGTCATGCTGACTAAAACTATACACATGGGCATGTGAGTATTATTTTACAGAAGACAGTTATGAAAATATATCACTCTACAAACCAGTGTCTGGTGCGACTGAACTGGTGATCTGTTAACTGCAACCATCTACACAGTAACCATTCTTAGAAATTGCCAATATGCCCTGAAGTGACAGGCCAGAGTGAGCAGCAGTGATTGCTGCTGGCTGGCTAAGTGGACATGTCAGGCCTGCACTGTCCTGGCTCCCTGCCTGCTCTCTCAGCTGTTTGCTTAGTCCCCTGTGTCCTAAACCCTACACAGATCCAGTTGCTCTCAGGTCCAGTGGTTGGCTGATTGGCTGACTAATGAACATGTTTTCTAATGAGGGGAACTCCTCCCTTTAATCCCAGCATTCATTGTACACATCCTTTTACCCATTCCTATTCCTATTAACTTTTTTCCTCTCTGCTTTTCTCACGCTTGTCCCTTCCACCTCTTCCTCGGGCACAGCTCTCCATCTTTCTGCATCCTCTCATCTCAGCAGTTCCTGTGCACATTCTTCACACTTTCTATGTCTTAGTTTTCTCACTTGCCGACAGCCATTCA
This sequence comes from Chaunax sp. Z400, assembly GCA_037577475.1. Lineage (NCBI taxonomy): Eukaryota > Metazoa > Chordata > Actinopteri > Lophiiformes > Chaunacidae > Chaunax > Chaunax sp. Z400. The sequence continues at coordinate 24,503,395 of CM075189.1, read as the reverse complement.
ACTGTTTGCCACCTCCTTTCTTTTTCCTCTATGGGTCATCTGCTCTATTAAAAGCGTCTACAATTCAGGCTGTTTAAGCAACTGTTGAGAAACTAAAATATTTCATGATGGCACTTTCAATTGAAATGCTGGGAAACATCTGTAATCTTTAACACCACCACCCTCTTTTGCATGAGTTAACAAAAGGCAGCAGGAGACAGAGGGATAAAAACTTGGTGTGAAATTCTTTTTTTTCTGTGTTTCTTTTCTTCAATATTAGTAAGTAATTATAATACTAATTAGTGAGTAATAAATTTTCAGAAATTTTACCTGCAATTTGGAAAAACTGTCTGCAGGAACTAAACTTGATGTTCCTGCCCTATAACAACCTTCTCACTCTGGTGAAGCCTATTTATCATATCATCATACATTTTGTGACACTTTAGAATCCACTTTCTCAAGGTGTGAATTGTCTCTATGATTGTTTGATGCCCAAAAGCATCTTCTAATCTGTGATCTCAATAAACATAAACAAACTCTATTGCTCTGATATGGATATCGGAATCAACAAGAACACATATAACTGAAACAAGATGAGAAAGTCTGTATACACAACACAATTTTTTAACCAGCAAAATTGCGAGTTGCTAATATATTTATCTGTAATCTCTAATCTGCTAATTGCAGATTGCAGGTGCGTATATTGCTTCCTGTCTCATTACAGGCCTAGTTACAACCAGTTTAGAGGACATCAGCGTAAATCCTCAGTTTGACCCCATGACAACCTCTGAGCGATGGGGTCAACCAGTAATTCTCACCAGGAATAGCAAAAGGGTCAAGGAGAAAAAAACCTCTTGCTTTGCTGTTTACTTGTATCTTAATATCTGTCTTCTAACACAGAGCCCCAACAAAATCAGACATGTATCATCAGGTCCTTTGTGTCTCTTCATGTCATTCTGTACTCAGACACATTGACAGCGAGTTAAGCGAACCCCACAGCAGTCAGAGAGATAACATCAGAGCACAATCAGCATGCATTATCCACTTACCAGGCCGTCACAGTTGCTGATGGCCACAGTGGCTCCTGGTGTGTCTGTGATGTCACCTACATACAAACATTCATCGTGCACTGGCTCAGAGTGCCGAGTGCTGTCGCTGTCATCATGCCACTCAATCTTGGCTCCGGGGGCCACCAGCCTGGCATTGTGGTGCAAGCGCAGGTGGAACTCCCGGCCGAAGATGGTGACATTGTAGTAAAGTTTTTCCCGAGAGGCCACGGGCTCTAACTTTGGTTCTTCCCACTCATCGTTCCCTACTCCAACATCTCTCCTCCGGCGCCTACGGGGCTGCCCTCCTGCCATGTGCCCAGCCGAAACTGTATGTGACAGGAAGCGGCCCTCTGCATCCACACTGATCGGCCTCACCAGTCCATACTCCCCCAGGACATGCTGCAGGGAATCTGGGAAACAGGACAGGAGAATGAGACAGTAGCAAATGACCGAGGGAAATTTGTAAGAAATGAGAATGTGTATGCATTAGAGATTGAAGAGTGGGGGAGAGGAGGAGATGTCATGGGAGAGGTATGGAGGAAAACCCGTGGATAAAATAGGGAGTCATAGGAAGAGGGTGAATAAGATGGGGGGAAAAAGACATGGGAAGAAGAATAAGGCGTTAGAAAAATGTCAAGCATGCCACAGAATTTTTAGATCTTATTCTGCCTCACAATAATAGACAAAATAAATAAATGCATTAGCTTCTTAAACACACACACCTACACACGCGCGCGCGCGCACACACGCGCACACACACACACACCCACCCACCCACACACACACACACACACACACACAGCCCCACCCATGAACCCAGAGGCGACCCCAGAGCGCGTTTGGAAAAGCAGCCTCAGCAGTGCGCGCTGCGCTCCTGACACCTTCTGTGTCCTTCCACCGAGAACAGGAAAGCCAGCACAGGATCAAGGTGCTAATTGCGGATTTCTCACGCCCTTTTCACATTGTCAGGCTGCAGAAAAATTATGTCTCTATAACCGCGACAAAAACTGAAAATAATATAAAGTAAAATAAAAAAATAAAGTAAATAAATAAAGTGATTCATCATATGAAACTGACATTCTCAAAAAAGCGCGTTTAATGAACATGATGCACATCGGAATGTATTGTGCAATCATTTATTCTATTGTCACCATTAATCATCATTATTATCTTATACTGCACAACGAGTAAAAGATGCACGCTTTGAACTGACGCCTAAAGACAGCTTGTATTATCTCTGCTTCACATGTGATATTGAAAAGACAGGTGCATTTTGGAGGCAACCTGTGAGACGCTCCCTGCGCCCAAACACACTCAGACACACTGAGCCAAGGCCACTTTACGGTGTCAACGCCTTCAAAGTCAGACAGGTATGCTATCATCTAATGGTCCTCTGGTGCGTTAATATTGTTATAATTATTATTATTAGGCTATTATTATTATTATTATTATTATTATTATTATTATTATTATTATTTATCTGTTATATACAATTCATAACATTTGCTGACTGATTACACACTGTTAATATTTTCCAGCCCCATGTTTGAGGAATGATTTGATAATAGTGTGATCAATAGGCTGACATCCGACTCCAGCGTCCTTTGACCGATCAATAGATACGACAGCGGCTGAAACAGATCATGTTAGGATCGGCCTACTTTCCTGCAAAATCCGACAGTAAACCGGTGCATCTGATGCCCCTTTACACCCCAGATAACACTATCTTCTGCACGGGAGAAAACAAATCACTCTGCTTGCACCGCTGAGGGACCTCCAGGAGACACCTGCAAACACCACAGCAGGACACAGAGAAGTTGCAAATACGTCCGACAATGTTGTTTGGAAAACTGCAAAAGCATGCCAATAATTCAAACACAAGGATGGGGGGAGAGTGGACTGTGTTTTGTCGCTACGCTGTGCAGTGAGTGCGTGAAACCCCCCCTTGCAGCGCTGCTGATTAGAGATCAGCAGATACGTAGAACAACATAAACACTGACCACGTTTGACTGTGCCGTACTGTACGTACCAACGCTACTGGCGATGTAAAGGCCGCTGGTGTGCAGCAGAAAGGCCGGCAAAATAATTAGGACAGTAAATCCAGGCGAGAGACCCATGGCAGCTCCGAACTGCGCAGGTGAGAGAGTGGGACTCCGGGCTCCAGTGTGGTGAAGTTCCCCGCCTGGCGCGACCAGCCACGCCACGACAGCAACAGCACAGCAGCCCGCAACTAGACTGCCAAGTGCACCGGCAGAGACGGAGCTCTCCTCCCCTCTCTCTCTCCTCCTCTCCTCCGAGGTCTCTCTCTCTCTCTCTCTCTCTCTCTCTCTCTCTCTCTCTCTCTCTCTCTCTCTCTCACACACACACACACGTATATATACACACGCTCACACTCAACTCTCCTCTCTTTCCTCCTATGTCTCGCTCTCTCCCAACTCCTCTCTTTCAGTGCTCCCCCACTCTTTGACTTAGTGCTCTGACAACTCCCCGACTCTAAACACACAGGAGCGCGCGCGCGCACACACACACACACACACGCACGCACACACACATGCACACGCGCACACACACGCGCGCACACAAACATAGATATAAGGGGCACCTGGCGCCCATACAGTGCACTCCCTGTGTGTCTCGGCTGTGTGAGAGGATATTGCAAAGAGCGCTGGCCCTGCGGACGGACAGGGCCCACTGACAGCTCGCACTAATAAGAAATGTATTGGAATTAACGCGCAAGCTTTTTGTCACACCTCCAGTCTTCGGCGCACCCAAAAGTAATTTTTGCAACTTGGACGCTCTTTTTTTTTTGTATCAAAGCTCGTGTTCAACTTTCCCCTCCGTCAGTCCGTGATGTGATGAAAGCCTTGCATGAACTTGGAATATCGCGTCAATGGTCCTGGGTTGGATGAGCAGCAGCGCCCCGCGTGGCCGACTCGGAAACCCTCTCCGTTTTGCAGGGCTCTAGGGTCCAATTTAGAAGTATCACTAACCCCCAACTTGCAGTGCTCTCATTTAGCACATCATTTACCACACTTGACCCCCAATCTTCTATACTTGTAAACGCTGATGAGCAGCATCAGTCGAACATACATCTAACATGGAGGAAATCAGTTGTTTTCTCCGTTTTTGAGGTTTGTTCTTGTTTTACTTATTCTTTTTTCTTTTCTTTTCTTTTCTTTTTTCTTTTTAAAATAATACAACAGGATAGTAACAGGCACAAAGTAAAATATATAAATTTAAAAAAAAAGAAAATAGTTGAATCAATACCAAAATGAGAGACATCTGGAGATGACATATCCCTCCAACCCCTGCAAAAAAAACAACAGCTTTTGAATATATGCTATGGAGTTGCATGTTGATGTTTTGAGTTTTGTACAGTATGTATTGTATCAACTTTCCTGTAGTTATAACAGATAATTCAAAATTTAACAGATAATATGTTTGATTTTAATATGATGACCTAAATCAACTTGGCATGTAAACAAAGTCCAAACACAAAGTTGATCTTGGAGGTCTCTAATAATATTTAAGAAAGTAGAATCCTTTCAAAATGTTTTAAGTGAAGATCTCAGGGTTAAGATTGTGATTGATGTCACAGTCAGTATGTCCACTGGTTCACCTTGTGGCATCAGCACTGACTGATTCTCTTATATTCTGTGATGTTTGGCAATGGCCCTAATTAGGAGTGGCTTCATGAAGCGAAACTGCAGAGATTCCTTATTTGCCACGTTACCAGTGAAGTTTTACTGGAAACTCTGGAGAGCAGACTGAATAAATCTCCACCCCGTTCTCTTGAATCCAGTATCTTACTCTGCACTCTTGAGGACCTGTATGTCACAAATGTCTGGGGAGTGAAGCCAATTTGAAAACAATTGCCTTGTTTGTTTGTTTTTTATTTCAATTCATTTGACTTAGATTAGTTCAATGTTTTTACTATAACTTATAGTTCTGGAATTAGTCAACTGTATTTCGCACAACCATTAATAAGCATCACCAGTATGCATTTAGATTGTGATTTTGTTTCTCCTCAACATAGCAGACAGAATGTTAATCTTGTATCTATAAAATGTTATTTACCAGGCGTTTTTAATTTGACTATTTTTGGAAAATTAATGCATAACAACTAAAACATGATTGAGGTTAGACAAATAAAACCACTTCATTAAGGTCAGGAGAAAAACTGAGGTCATTACAAAACCGAAGTGGCCACAATATAGTATGAGACACGTCATTAACACAGTGATGAAGGCAAACTCATAGTCATCCTCTGCCCTGACCTCCACACCTTTACCTTTCACTGCAATGTATGAACATCACACTTCTTCTTGCACTGACACTTGACTTAACATTAAGTAATGAATGGGTTTACTGTCCTCCATGGACCTTCATGGCTAAGACAACCTGCAACATGTAATTACAGAGACAAAATTATCCAAAACGTCCTTATTTGCAAATCTCATAAACATTCGCTACCCTTCCTCTGCTGTTGAAGTGGTGTGGAAGTTGTTGTTGTTTTTTTTTAAACTAGCAACAGTTACACACACCTGCAGAGGCTCTGGAAAGGATGCAGAGGGAGGAAAAGGAAGAGGGAGAGGAGGAGCGATCAGTCAGATTGGAAAAGTATCCAAATAGAGGATAAGATTTGAAAAAATGAGGACTAGATGTTAAAGGTCAAAACAGAAAAGGGGAGGGAGAAGAGAAAATTATACAGAGGTGGACATATCTGGGCCAGCATGGAGAGATGCACATGTACACACGGTCCAATGATACCTGAAGGTTTCTGCTATATAACACAGACACTGACCCTCCACTGACAGACAAAGAGAGACTGTCTGTGTGTGTGTGTTGTACAGTGAGAGGTCATCTATCACCAATCACCGAGATCACACCCGGCCTCTCAGTGCATAGACCTCCACAGGGCTATTTGGGAACACACACACACACACACACACACACCTCTGGAAGAAAGCCACACCCTGTTTGCCTTCACTTCTTGTCGTCGTTCCCAAGTCTATGGTTGTCACCATGCTTGTCCGTGACCAGAGAACACCCCCTCCCACCCACACACACATCAGCATCATCCCCAGTACAACACCCGTTACCCCTTTCACCAACCCTCGCCTCCATCCCCACTGCCCACCACCTCCTCCCTGCTACCGCTCCTAGTTGCTTTGCTGTTGCTATGGAGATACCAAGCCCTACACCTTGAAAAGTGCACTTGGAGGATGCAAGGGAGAGACAGACAATTATATCCCTCTTCCCAGACAAACACACACACACACACCCACATACAAGCTCTTGTATTTGTGGAGGTTATGTTGCCTAGGTTTGGCAGGGTGGGGTTTTGTGTGTTTTTTGAATGCAGGCAGATGTTTTTGTGTTTTTCTGGCAGGTAGATGTTCAGATGTCGGCTGCCGTGCATGTACAAACAGATTGCAAGAGGAGAAACACAGCTCCATGGCCAGAAAACGCAAGCGGAGAAAATCCGTTGTGTTCTCAATGTGTTGTGCTGTTTCAGCATTGCATGTAATTAATATAGATTGTAATTACATGCAATCACATCGGCTCACTGTAAGTGTTTATCTTCCACGTGTGGGAAATACAGCCAACTCTGTGTTGTCACAAATTCTTAGAAAACTGTGTACTACAACAACACCAACAACACAGGATGAAAGTAAAATTGTTTTATTCATTTATTATAATTATCTCCAGTCCCTAACAGCAAAGGACAGTCATCTTGTTTCCAACGGATGTTGGAAAATAAAATATGTTTTGAAATCAAAAGACTCAGAGTCAGATTCATGTTGCTGTAAATGCTGTTGTTAGTCTGCTTGAGTGTTATCCTCTTTCTCTCACTGGCTGCTTGATTTTGCTGCATGCATTAAGGACTATAAGGAGTGAACATATGCTTTATTGTGTCTCGAGGGCCATGGCCTGTCTTTCCAATGACTCATGCTGTCCAAGCAAGGTCAGGAAGTTGTCCACCATGTGTGTGCATGTATTAGCATGCCTTATAAGTGCAAGGACAGGTGTTCCCAGTGTCTCAGAAAGGGTAAGCGATGAGGCACCATGTCCTGTAACAACACATCAGGCCGAGCCATGAACCCTGATAAAGGAGGCTGCTGAAAATCAACTAAACATGAACAATGTACAGGGAAGTGTGTGTGTGTAAAACTGCAGGCTGCACTTCAAAACAAAGTACAAAAAAGTTTCCTTAATGTGGATGGTTTGTGGTCACCACAAAGTAATCGCAGGGGGGCTGGAGCCTATCCCAGCTTTGGGTGGGAGGCGGGGTACACCCTGGACAAGTCGCCAGTTCATCACAGGGCATTTTATTTACTGTATAAATTTATCTATTTATCAGAGGCAGCACACTTCCCATGTTATTATTAATGAACATTAACAAACAGTATGCAAGTAAAAAACAGATAAAACCAAGAGTCCATCCATCTATCTATCTATCTATCTATCTATCTATCTATCTATCTATCTATCTAGCATTTTTGTGTGTACATTTTACTATGTGCAGTATGTGGCTGTTTTACATGATCACATGATCTCACACAGAGTCAACGTCGTCTTCTCCACTTTCGTCTGCTTCGGTTTGCTACAATACAAAAAATACAAAATCAAAAATATATTAATGTTGCCTAGCAAAGTCCCAATGCACCCCTTCCTATCCACTGTTTACCGTTTAACGCTGAACTGGAAAACCGACCTCTGACCTGGTCATTATCACCAGGGATTGACAGCGTGCGGGTCTCAAGACATGCTGGACGTGGCTGCATTGGACAGGTGGGCATCTCATTCAGAAAATTTAATGCATATGTTATTGGGAAATCGTTATGAGCAGAGGGTCGTCTTATAGAGGTGGTCGGTACACCAGGTTTTACTGTATCTGTCTGTAAGTCAAAAAAATTGCAATGTATCTTAAGAACAGTTTATTTTATTCCATTGCAGTGAAGATGGACAGACAGCACTGAGACAATGATACGACAATCTACTGAATACACTGATTTCTGTTTTTCCAACCCACAAGTATGCTTTTAAAGTAAGGTTAATTGACTGATTTTGTCAATATTTTTCACTTTTTGATGGGTGGAATGCTGTGAAAGCTCCAGAGACCCTTGGGTCAATAGTGCCCACTTATTCACTGGCAATACCAATACACCAGTATCCACAGCAGGACCACTTTCGGTCATGCACACTCCCACACACCACCTTTGCTATTGACTGTTCATGCACCATATGTTATCTCAGCTCTCAGTGGGTGCCTCTGGCCTATTTCCCTTTATGCCCTTAACTTGGGTGCCCTTTCTGATAAGTGATCACCATGGATCTAGAGCATAGAGGTATGCTTGTTTCTGCATTACCAAGTAGCTCAACTAAGAAAGGGTAATCAAGGGTGTTTTTACTTGGTATCATTACAGTATTATTAGGTAAAAGAATGCTCAGAACACTAGAAATAAACTCCCTAAAATATTCAAACTAGCTGTTGGCTGTCTTATTTTATCCTCTAAATCCCTCTCTTGTCTGGCACTAAATAAATATTTCATAATCTTCCACTCTACTAAGTAGATTAAGATTAAATTTAGTATTTTTATGGATGATTTAATTCTTTTTTGGACCTGGTCTGTGCACAGACCAGGGCAACCGGACACGTAGATTTTCCCAGAGTGTGCCAAGTCAAAATGGTTCTGGATAATCAAAGGCAGTCTAGCCTGTAATTCCAACAGTGCCTCATCCCACAGAGAAGCAGCATGCCAGCAAAGACAGATTCTGCTCCCCGACCTCAGCGGCACAGTGGCCACTGAATTTAACCTAAGCAGGAAGCACAGTGTCCTGCCCAGGAATGAGAACTATTGTTGTACTGTAATTATTGGTGGAGAAGTATGTGAGAAAGAAAGAAAGAAAGAAAGAATACATGTCTGTTCGGAAAAGTAATGCTAAGACTTGACTGTTTTTTGAGGAAAATGTCTTATCCTTGTCACAGCCTGTTTCAGCATCTTTGACAAAAATGGAGTACCTAGACTTTGGCTGCTAAGTAAGGTAATTTATTTACACTAAAAATATTTAAAAAAACAACCAGTTTAAAAATATAAAACGTAAAGAGCACATCAAGAAAAGACAGAGACACCTAATGTCAATGTGTTGGGGTCCCACCCTCAACTAAACAAGTCGAAGGCTGTCAGATGTGCTCTTCATTCTCCATGATGTAGGGCATTTAAGAGCAAAGCACAGACAAACCATAGTGAAGCTACACATCAGCATTTCATTGTTTATTAATCTCTTCCATAAAACAAATCAAAAATTCTATGTGACAACATTATGGGATTTACTGTTGCTGAGCTATTTCTGTCTGTATAGCATTGCTTGTGATATGGTCATAGCCCTGTCACTGAGTCTACCCAGCATTGCTAAAAAAACAAAAACATGAGCAGCTATGCTAACTGCAACACCGAATTAAGCCAAGTTCAGAAACTATTTGCCTATTAACAAATGTGGTAGCCTCATCTTAATACTGTCCTCTGTTTTCAATGTTGTGTGGAAAACATAGGAGTTTTGCTTTAATCACTCTCTACCTCCTCAGCTTGTGTGTGGCATTTCAAGCTATGGCACATAGCTATTATATCACTGGCAGTAAGCAGGCCACCATAGTCAAATTTGAAATAATTTGAACTTTGAGCACAGAGCTTGGTGGTAATTTGGAGCAGTGCACATTGGCACAGTCAGCACGGTATACCAGTGATAATGTGTTAGCACAAGCAACTTTCACAGACCTTTGAAAAATCTGGTTTTATTTTGCCTCATAACTCTGTAACATGAGTGTTTTTCCTGGAACTGCAAGCAGAACAAGAAACTGCTTGTAGGATCTGTCCTCAAGAAAACTGTGTAACAGGTTGTGTGTAGACACACACAATTTGCACTCTGACTGCAACACAAATTATGTTCAAGGTTGAATTCATTCATACAGGGATATCTTCATTATGGGGCTCACTCACGCAAATGTTAGGATGCACCAAATTTAATTCATTTGAATGTTATTGCTATCAGTGCTCACTTCTTGTAAAGCTTTCATGTAGCCTATAAGATTGTCAGTCATAGAAAGTCCAGATAGGAAGCTATCATTTTAGCATAGGCTGTCTAATTTACTTATTCTGTAGCAAACCAATGCCATGCAGATATGGGCCCTTATCGGTGTTATAGCATATAAGATAAGATGAGATAAGATAAGATGAGATGAGATAAGACAGCTACACTGTTTTTTTAGCGATACTAAGAGTTTGATGATGAGATTTATGATAAAAACGTATTGCAGCTTTGTATACTAACTTTGCAACATACAAGCTAAGATTTGGAACATGAGATAATTGTCTTGGGCTAATTTTGACACAATTTGATAATAAATGCAAACACTGTACCTACAACCCATGTCTGAACATGCTAAAGAAATGATCTGCAATATACAAATATAATTTGTTAAACATGATAATGCTGACATTTGCATTCTTGCATTTGTGCAACAATCCTCAGATGATTAAACCAGTTTGGAAGCAACATGAAATAATGCCGGGCTTAACAAAAACCTCATGTTCTAACTCAAATAGAATGCCAGCTTGAAAATAGTTTCCAAATTTGTTCCAGTATTTAAGAGCAGGTAGAAACAGACATAAGGCTAAAATTTCCACACGGAAACTTTTAGTCTCAATGCTAATCACAAGGTGGGAAAAGAGGCACGTCCAGCTTTCAGAACAATGAGAAGTATAATTTCACAACCACACACACACACGAATGTGTGCACAGTTAGTACAGTGTTAGTATTACAGATATTATAACATCTGCATAGTGTGGGTAAAGAGAGACCTTTATCTTCTCCTGCATGGTGTGGGTCCAGGGTTGAGGCTGACACAGTCACACATAAACCATTTAATTCTGTAGGGATTGGTGTGATGTTCATGTTACAGTCACACAAAAACAGAGAAGACTTAACAGATGCAACAGTAATGTTCTAGAATGAGCCTAGTGTGAATTGTAACCCTGGTGTAGTTGGCTTTTTAAATTCTTTGCCTATTAATTGAATGCATAGTTGATTAACATACAGGATGTCAGCCAGTGTTGATCATTATATCAAAGCTGGAGTGTGTGAAGATATCACACAGTGGAAGTTGATCGTAATGCCACGTGCATTGTGAGGTATTAGGAACAGTCTGGACATGTTCTTCTATGCACAAAATGATTTCATTATTATTCCACCATGATTTTTAGCAGCATTAACTCTCACATTTTTCAAAGTAGGAACCTCATGCAAACACCTACATATTCAGCTCATTTACAGCTTTATTACTTTTCCTATTCAGACCTTTCATAATTTCAGAAATGCTCAATGCTTTCTGAGAAATTTTTCTTACTCAAAATAATGAATTGGACAGAATATTCAAAATTGACACCTTTCCTCCCTTTGTCATGCATTTTGTATTCATTCATATTTTCAGCTATAGACACTTCATTCAAAGTCTTTCATACATTTTGTGTATTATTCAACTTTCAAATCCTATTAAAAACTTTTAAAATATTCACCCTTCTCTGAAGCATGTAGTTACAATATAAGTCAATGTAAAAACCTTCACACCCACTCATCTTCAACCTCTTCCCACTCATTCATACACTCACATAAAAGCTTCATTCAAACATTCGAATGCGTACCATTTTGAGCGTACTCATTAAATGAAATTGTTGGTGTCATTCACAGTTCTTACACAAATCCCAGTTTTAAGTTTCATGAAATGTTCAGCCCTTGTCAGATTTTTCCTCTGTGTGTGTGGATGGAATGTACAGAGCTTTGGAGGAAAGGACCTGTAAAATGCTCTCACTCACACAATTGTTTCCTCACATATATCATTTATATAATGAATTGTATAGGAAAGCATGGCGGTCTCAGATGTGTTTTTACAGAAGCAAAAGACTTGTGCTTTTGGCTCTTTGAGCATGTAAGCAACAGGAGCTCCAACCAACGGCAGCAGTGACTCTTTCAGAATATGAACTATTACCTTCAGGTAGACGTTACAGAGCCTGCAAATGGAAGAGCAAACATTTCAAACTCTCATTCATTCCTGCTTGAGTCACACTACTCAACAATAAGCCAGATCAGTCCTCATGTCTGTTGTGTCTAGCCTCAAGACTGTATGTACTTTTTATTCACTTTGTGACCTATGTATTCATTGTTTTATGCAATGTGCAATGCAAATATCTCATCTCATCTTATCTCATCTCATCCTATTTTATCTCATCTCATCTTATCTTACAATATCCCATCATATGTCATTTCATCTCATCTCATCTCATCTCATCCCATCTAATCTCATCTCATCTCATCTCATCTCATCTCATCTCATCTCATCTCATCTCATCCTATCTTACAATAGCTCATATCATCTTATCTCATCTCATCCTATCTTAGAAGATTTCATCTCATCTCATCTTGTCTTATCTTACAATATCTCATCTTCTGAAGGGATGAAGAAACAGAAACATTTCTGTTCAAGTTTCCACATTTTTTACATTCCCACACAAACTTGGCACAGTGTGGTCCTATTGCCCAATGTGCAATATTTATTTATGCTGTTGTGCAATTGATGTAGAAGCAAGAGTGTGACAGATGCACATCAACTAAAATCTAAATAAAATTAACTCTGAGCCAAGAGTCAAACTGTAGTTTCCATCACTAAGGCAACACTCTCTCTCTCTCTCTCTTCCTCCCTCACACACACACACACACACACACACACACACACACACACGCACGCACACACACACACACACACACACACACACACACACACACACACGCACGCACACACACAACACACACACACACACACACACACACACACACACCACACACAGCTCTTACACTTTTTCACTTTTCAAACATTCTTCAAGACTTATTCTCTTCATTCATACGTTATGCCAGAAACACCATTCAAACCCTGGTGTTCCACACACGTCATTTATTATGAGATTTATTCAACCTTTAAGTTCCATTCAAAGGAATTACTCTCCCCACTTTTCCAACTCTTCATACTCCTTCAGCTGCCGCTTCATACAAATTAAAGCCAGCAAATCAGTTTAGCGTCAGCTTTTTAACCAACCTTAAAATATTCCATATCTTTCAGACATTTTTGGGTATTATTTAATTTTTAATCCAGCAATTCTGTTTAGCAGCATTCTTCAGCCCTTTCAAGTTATTTGGCCAAAGCCAGACAATGTCTTTGGAATATTAGGAACAAACAATGACATTGACTTTCTGTCATTGCAAATTTTATATGGAAAACTGTGCTGTGAATTCTTAAAAATATTCACACTTCTCTCACAAAAGCAAATCTACTTTTTTCCTGTCTGTGCCCTCTGTAGCAGTTTCAGCGAGGTCAGAGGTCTCAGGCCAAAGGTCAAAGGAGTGAAAGTGTCAGGGTGAGCACAGGAGGCGGATGGCTGACAAATAAGGTCATCAATGAGGATGATGAATGGAGGACGAGGTAGAGGAGAGGCAATGACATAGCCAAGACATCTAATGAAAGAGAGAGCAAAAGAGGTGGAGGGAAGAGAACAACAACAAAACAACAGGAGAAGAGAAAAGGCAATAGCCTTTTGAGGCCCCCTGTTTAAAGCCAACAATCATTACTGAGTTATCCATGCAAACAAAGCATAGATTCACAGAAAGCTGACTAAATTTCACTACTTCTTTTCTCTGTTTGGCCTTCTGTTCAAAGTAAGCCGGCATCATTCTAATCCTAAAAGCAAAACTTGGTGAAAAATGCCTCCGAATGATTTTTGTGGGAAAATATACAATGGGCCTACCCAAGCAGTTTGGAGGCTGTTTCACAGTAAAGTTAAAGATAACATTGTGTCACCTATATCATCCTCTGCGATCACTCATTGTAAAAGTCAGAAAGGAAGAGTAGGTGTCGCATTATAACAGCAAATCAGGATCCAAATAAACATTAACCAGGCTTTTCGATGATGCAACATGTTTGTTTATTACTTTAATGAAGTGTCACCAAATGTAGATGCTTGTTTGTTGTATGACAAACACACAGGAAAATATGTACAGAGTAACTAAATAGTTAGTTTAGCTATTTAGTTCAACTGTTAAAACAGTATAAGTGATCATGAGAGCACGACCTAACAATGTGAGAGTAAGCAGAGTAACTCTCCAACTGCTGAGCAGATGTTAGGTGGATATTGATCTCTATAAGAGCAATCTGAAAGAATTAGAATCGACGCATAATTTTGCTTATAAACAGAATTAGCCTCTTTAGTACTAAAGTGTGGCAGTCCAGAGCAATTCAAAGAATATATTACAAGCAAGACAAAAAGCCTGCTTAAAGATTATTTTCCAATTTTAAAAATGACTTGTGACTCACATTAGTGAAGCTACATCTGTATTTTATTTTGTTCCTTGGGAGCCACGTCATGCTGTTGACACATAAAAGGGGAATGACCATTCCCCTCTGCCAATACATATTTATAATCCGTCAGAACTGTCATGACCAGACACTCCCCACATAGAGTACATCAAGACAGATTCTGATCTCTGTAATTAAACTCATGTCACACATTCAACAAACACTCACGCAACGTGAACACAATAACTGATGTGATTTACTGTTCTGTCATGCTATTCCAAGTATGCAAATATATGGAAAGACTAAAAAAAAGAGACCTTCAAAGAGGGAGATATAAGAGTCATCTCGAGTTTAAGTGTAAATGAAAAACAATGAGGGCACAGAGCAATCAGAGTGTTGTGATAAACACACACTGTTCAAATCCATATTTGTCTCTGTATTATAAATACTTACCCTCGGATTAACAGTAAATGAAAAATGTTTCATACAATTATTGCTATGATACAAAACATAATCACGGATCTATGTCTAATTCAGCTCATGGCATGTTTTGATGTCATTTCAAAATAATGGAACACTCACGTTCCACATTGAGCCATGTTTAGAGCAAAAAGGGACCAAACCCTGCAAAAAGGAAAACAAAAAGGATTTCACAATTTCTTAACACTGATCCTGTTTAAATTTGGAATTGAGGAGACTGGGTGAGGGGCTGAAAATTTCACATATTGGAGTTAATCAAAGTGTTTATGTGTGTATGATGGTGCTGTACATGTTTCTTGTGTGTTAATCTCTGTGTTAATATTCTGCAGAAGTCAAATCTTGCAGTTTGATGTTAATACCAGGCAATAAAAGTGAGGAGGTCAGGGCACCTGGATCCTTTTGCCTGCACACCTGTGGTTCACTGCTGGATTATTCTCATAAATATGGATCTGCTGATGTGTTTTTCTTTTCTTTTTCACCAGCCATATGCTGCAGTGGTGTCTTTTTTAAAGAAATCTTTTATTTTTTGCGTATCCATGAAAAGAACTTATACCTGTAGTCTTAAAGAAAAGAGTGAGGTTTATTTTTATTTTTCAGTATTTTGTATGGCACACACACACACACACAACAATTAAATAACTGCTCTTGAACATTTTCAGCAATGGCAAACAAGGCCGACAGCAGCCACACAGGCAGATATAATGATGATCAAAACACCAGCAGAACCGCTTCCCTTTAAAGTGAATCACTGCTAACAACAGCTCCATGGTTTCTACCTCTTGTTGCACTGTAGCATGGCATGCTCCTTATGTGTGTGTATTATGTTATGTGTGAGTATGTGTATATCCTCCACAGCACAGAAACATTTTATGCAACCCAACACAATTTAATTTAGTTTAATCTCAGAATTTCCACTGGGAATGCAACATATAATTAAACTTTATGGAAGAACCACACAGCTCATGCAGAGAAGCAGATTGTTACACACACATACACACACACACACACACACACACACACACACACACACACACACACACACACACACACACGTGCACGTACACTAACCCTAAGACCGGGGAAGCAAAAAAAAAAATTGTGTCAATGTGTAATCTGATTATTATGTTATGATTTAAAATTCATCTAAAAATAAATATTAATAAATCCTTAGTAGACGGCAGTGCATAATTGAAAGAGCAGCATGAATAACCATGTAAACGCATTTTTATATTACATGAAAGTGGGTGGATTTCATTGATTTGATTCTGTGCTTCATTATGTCTTCATGCATATTGGCAAACGCTGTGGCTGCAATAACTCTAGTTATTAGAAATGATACACAGAAGTTGCTTCTAAATAGATTTTATCCAACGCCGTTCCTGTCTGTTCATAGCTGCTGAGCGTTACGTTTTATTAGGTTACTGAGGACATAACATGGTCATCTGTCTGTCTGAACGGGGCTTAGCGTATTGGATTTTTATTGGAGTTTCCATGGGAAAGGAGTGGTCAGGACAGTAATACCTCAGTAATACTGGGCTCAGGGTCTGAAGGCATCACCACGGAGACAGGGGGAGACCCACTGAGCTAAGATCAGATGTTACATAACCCACGGACACATGTGTTGCACCACTGGCACCACCAAACACATGGGAGAAATGATGTGTCTACATGTGTTCATGCATCATATATAGATACATATCAGTTACCTGATGTGCTTTTTGCTCCTTAGGGAACAGCCAGGGGTATTTTGCTGATGCACCCCTATCCAACATATTATGTTGAACAAAGGCCTGTTCCTCTGAGACCTCCACTCCTCCCATGACCTAGTTTATCTGATTGATTTCTACCTAACTGGCCACTTGTATAACACCAAATAATGTATAACACAATTTGTGTGCATGTGTGTGTGTAGGTGTGTGTGTGTGTGTGTGTGTGGTCAAAGCATCCATGTAATGCGTGTGAACAGATCTAGGTTAAGGTTTTGCTTTTTGCTTTTTGCTTTAACATCCGTTGGGTAAGGCGTTTTTCCTCTACACAATCCCTTATAAGTGTAAAGCAAAAATCATTTTTCACCATGTACTAATACTTCTTCATCTCTCCTGGAAATTACACTTACATACTAATTAGCAACAACAAATATATTTATAAAGGAAACATAATTGCTGCATAGATTATGCTCAGAGACAACTTAATTTGACAGAATAAAACATAACATTTATGTGCCACAGTGGAGTTTGATGGTGGTGGTCCGGGTGGATTCTGGGTATGCATTTCCTCATTATGTTAATAGAAAATGGAACTGGTCAGCATTACCTTACCTTTGTGAACATATTTGCTAAATAAGCTGTATGTAAATGTAATTTCAAGGAGGGTTGCTGAAACAAGGGAAACTTGTGCTTGCTTTTATTCCTATGTTGTTTCTCAGGTCTCTTTTTGAACTTCTCATTTACCCCAACTCATTTTCATCTTTCTCTGCTTTTCCACTCTTCCTCAACCTGCCCTGAACTTAACCTAAGTATAAATGAAGCTTGACAGCTCGAAGGCAGTGAGACAAGATCTTGGGATCTGGGAGAATGTGGTGAATTCAACCATTTTTTTGGCTGGTTCATTTTCCGAACAACTCTTTTGTTCTCTCCAACTAGCCGTAGTACATTCCAAATGACCCCCCCCCCAACACACACACACAAACACACACTAATAGAATGTGCTACTGCTTCTCAAACCCTCTTCACGTCTCTGCAGTCTTTCAAAGCCTGTTTTTCTCTGGCTCTAACTCATGAGCTCTACCCATGACTCTTAAACTATAATCTTTCTAAATATGTGATATTAATTCTGTGCTCTTGCTCCTAGCAGAAATGATGTCACATGTGTCGTACACCTCAGTGGAAAGAAATCAGTTTGGGCTGCACAACCTTGACAGTGAGAGCTGCATTGACTGTTTTTATTCCACCACTGTTACAGTTATGATTTAGTTAATTACCAGCAAGACCTGTGATTTCAGCGAGGGAGGCTGACAGGTATATGGGGGCTCAAAGCAGTAACTGACCTCCCAATACATTAAAAACAAAATGATATTTCTCCCACAAATGCTTACGTACTCTTAATCTTATCACTGTATGGCCATATATTTTTATGAAAGTCAAACAAAGGCAAAGTGCAGTATCTGCCATGAAGTCAACCTACAATTTGCTTGAAGTATAGTGTAGTATACTGCACTTTAGCTATATAGGGCAGAGACACACTTGTCAAAAAGAAAAAAAGAATAATTTATGTGGTTGTGTTTATGTCATCAGAACTGATTTGATTGCATTGGTTGGTTTGCAAGTCAGGAGACTGGATTAGAAGCAGCAGAGACTTTTAGTCCTCACTTATAGAAGCTGCCAGACAGACAAGAATCAAGTTTGCCAAAATGTTCTTGAGCAAGACAGTGAGAATTGGAGTTATGTGATCAGAGCTGCTTTCAATTATTTCAATGCTTTCAGTGATTTCAATGGAACGTTGTGGAAAGGTGGGCCCTGGGAAGGGAAACAAGGTAGATAGGAAGGTAATTTAATTATGCGGCTTACCCAGAAGATGGATCCAGGAATTTTTTTTTATAAATCCAACTATTGAGACATCATGACCCACCCTACTCTGTCTCTGATTGGCTTGGTACTGTATGACGTTATGTAGTTCAAGTTCTTTCAGTGAGGGGCTACATGAGAAATGTCATCCTCATGCCAAACCTATCAGTGGCAGAGCAGGGTACTGTAGGTTATGGCATCGCAATAGTAGGATTCGTAAATTCCCTTGGTGGACGTATGCGTGGTTCCCTTCAGATGTTATTAGTTTGTGTGATTATTATTTACCAAATTGCAGAGATCAGGAAACATGGTGTCATCTCATCTATTGAAACAAACAAATGTGTGATACATAGACTTTTTCAAGTACTAAAAACCAAAACATGTTAAATCATGCATAACCATCAATTAGTCATAACATAGCCATAACAGACATTGGTGCATTTCAGAGTAAATGATGGTGGTGGTGTGATTTTTTTGTGCATGATTGAAAACACCTGGCCAAGGGAATAAAAACCAGGGCAAAATTAATATCCTATTGAAACAACTGATGATGCCACGACTTCCGCAAAAAATTACAGGACCAAGCAATTGCTGATGCTGGGATGCTGATGGTCGGATCTTGGCAGACACCTGTAGCACAGATGTTACAGATGTTATGGCTCATTGCACAGTGGACGGAGATCACATTTAGTGACAAGTCCTGATTTAACGTGCACAGAGCTGTTGGTAGTAGGCGTGTGTATCGTCATTGCGGGGACCGCTATCCTGCCGCATACATCCAGGAAGTGGACCGTTTTAGTGATGTCATGATGTGGGGAGCCGGTCAGGCCTTGTCCAAATCCACAATACACTGACAGCTATTGGTTACCGAAATGCGGTCCTAGGTCCACATGTCATTCCCAGGATACAGCAATCAGGCGTCACCTTCATACATGACAATGCCAGAGCACATGTGGCTCATGTCTGTCAGGAGTAGTCTACCTGGACCAGAACAATGTCGCTGTCCTTCCTTGGCCAACATATTCACCAGATCTCAACCCAACAGAGCATCTGTGGGATGTTCTGGATCACCGGGTGAGACGGAGAGATCCTGCTCCAGCAACACACGAACAACTTGTCACAGCACTGCAGGAAGAATGGCATGTCATCCCACAAGTCCAGATTAATTTCTTATCCATTCAGGAGGTGTAAAGTAGTGATAAATGGTGGAGGTGGTCACGCGCAGTACTGACTGTTGTTGTTCTATGTATCACCATCCACACTTTTTGACTTGTAAACATGGAGGCAACAACCAATAATTTTGTACAAAACAGATTTTTCTGTAATGTTAAAGTGTGAACAAATCCTTTGATATTTAATGCGAACACATGTTTTTACTGTTGATCTGTATATTTCACATCAGTTTCAACCTTTCACAAATGAAGCTCACACTCTTACTCACCGCTGTTGGTGTTTTCAGTAACTGTACATCAATTGAATAGATGAAGTAATGGTGATGCTGTGGTCAGGGGCTCTGTGCTCCAGATTAGTGTTTTCTGGGCACACAGAGTCTGCCTTAGCCACAGGCTGTTAGTCGCTGGATCAGGAGGAAGAATTCACAGCTAAACAAATGTAGGCCAACAGCCAGGTCAACCCACCCTACTGGCAACCATGCATGGACATGAGCGTGCATACACACTGTATGGGCTTTACACATGGCGCAGCAAATGCACACAGTTGCACACTTGTACACTCACACTGCACACACACATCACTTCTACTCTGCCCTGTCTCTTTACTCAAGCATCGTTTTTCTTTTACTCTTAATCTTATTGATGCAGCATTTGATAAATGTGCCCTTTTTGTTTTTATCCTTATCACTTCCACTGCTTTTTTCTTCAGCTGCATGTTAGCAAGAAACTCTACAGTATCCCTCAAGCATGGAGACCAACTCCTTTTTATGGTATGAATGTATTGCTTTAAGTCATAAGTGGCTCACAAGAAGAACAAACACACTGGTGGAGGGTCAAAGAGTTCCCTAGCTATCATTTCACCACCTCCACCACCATCCACAGAGAAGGGCAAAGAGCACATTTATCTTACAGGCTGTTATATATCTTCTTTTTCTGTCCTTTTTATTCCAGCCTACTGGCAACATAAATGCAGCCCATTTATTTAATAGGATTAGTAGATAAGGTGGCTTTCTACTTGACCAGGGTACCTGCACCAGACAATCCTCCCTCTCCCATAGCCTGAGGCTAATATTCATGCTAACAGCTATCACCTTCATCCATAGAAAGGTGAGAAGTGTGCTGCACGGATAAGAGATGATCCCAGCCAGTGGGCCTCAAGGCTGGATGATTTATCTCATCCTCTGTTTGCTGCTTTGGGAATGTGGGAAAGGAGCATGTGGCAAAAGTGCCTCAGAGCATTGCTGTTACTTGATCCAATTAATGAAGTGAAAAACATTATTTTCCACACAGCCCACTATTTCAAACTTTTATTTTTATTTTTATTTTTGGCATGACTTAAAAAGGAGGTTACGTTTCATTAGGTTGTCTGTCAGCTAAATTAAACTTTTTGATTTACATGACACTTGTTGGGAGGGTTAGTCAGGTTCCAGCATGTGAAGGAAGAACCCCGCCAATGTTAGGCAATGTTCCGAAGAAGGAACTCATTTTGGAGAACAAAATGGAGTGGATCCATTTTTTTTTTCCAGCCATTTATCTTAAGAATCTGCCCTGCAGAAAAGGAAATGTTGACTCTTGTGGAACAAAAGTTATGGAAGGATCCCAGTTCAAGATGAAAGAATCCAAATACAGGTGTTGATACATAAATAGGATTTAAACTTGTGGAGAGAAGGGACCCTTTGGAGGGAATGCTCAGTCTTAGAGGAGGTTTGTGGTCTCTGGAGGCTTGTGTTAATTATTTGATATTCTTGCTGTTGTATGCACAAACTGTTGACAGCCACTAAAAATATATATAAAATATACAGTGTTGACATAGCCTAATGAGGGGGATCAAGACATTGAGATCAGCTGCATGTCTGATTCTAACTGGTTATTTCCAATGAGGGTAACTAAATATAGGCAGTGAAAAAAAGCTGTGATCCTTATCAGTCTGCAGATGTCTCTATTTCCATGTGGTAGTGTGGCAAGGGGGCATAAACTTATGGTAGAAAAGAACAAGATGCTCCCGCCCTGACATTATAAAAGATCAGGGAGCTCTGAAAGGTCACAGTTGCCATATTCTCATTCTCTGTGGTATTGACACTTGGTATTTCTCTGATCTTTTGCTCTAATTAAAAAAAGAAAGAAAAACAGTTGCCTAGGCTGCAATTCAAGTGCGAGTGTGTCATTGTCTATTTTACACCGTCTTATGATGGGTGTCCGTATGCACCTGTCAATGTGTATGGGTTTGTTTACGGGCCCCGGCAAAAGGATAAACTGTTGAACCCTCCAAATGTATATCGTCAAGTTATTCCAAGGAAATGTAACTTATTCACTCTCTTGTTGATGCTGAACCAATGTCTATTCCAGGAAATCATAGATCCTAACGTGTTGTTATGCAGTTTTGTAATCAAATGTAGCCAGTCTCTCTGTTTTAAAATGTTGATTAGATTTCTTCATATTAGACGAGAAAAGATGCCAAAGGAGACACGCCCGTCAGCAGCAGTATCACACAACCTCTGTGGTATTCTCTTTGTC
This sequence comes from Chaunax sp. Z400, assembly GCA_037577475.1. Classification (NCBI taxonomy): domain Eukaryota; kingdom Metazoa; phylum Chordata; class Actinopteri; order Lophiiformes; family Chaunacidae; genus Chaunax; species Chaunax sp. Z400. The sequence continues at coordinate 24,481,235 of CM075189.1, read as the reverse complement.
AGTATTAATCTTCTCCTCAGTGTTAACATGTCCACTGTGTCAATGTTTATATGCAATCAGTTCACACCAGTCTGTTAATTTAATACGTGTGATACATTGACTGTGTGGAGATAGTCAACAAGTCTCCCCTTCCTCCCACTGTACAAAAATGATGCCAACTATTCCCTATACAAGCCCTGACATCTTGCACTGGTGATGTCATTTGGAGCTCGAGTCTGTTCCGCAGTGTTTGGGTCTTGGATTTGTAGGAACCTGTTGCAGGATCCTTGCACCCCAGGCAGCATACACTATGATGATGGCACCATGATGAGATTACTTTACTTGAATCTACCAAATACCAAATTAAGCATTACCACCTAATTCCTTGACCCTGGAAACCTACTCCTAGCATTTGGAATTGTGTGTTTATCACCAGTAGTTTACCAGTTTTTCCATAATGGCGGAGTAGGATCTATGTTTCATGTAGATATACTGTAACTTCTTGCCGTTCACAGATACATGAAATCCATTTAGATTACCTCTCAGCTACAGACTCTCCACCTCTCTTTAACCGTGCTGTGACTCAATCCAAATATATATTTGAATCTCCCAGATCTGGATCGTAACCCGGAGTGGAGTTGACCATGCGTGGTATTTGTAATTTGATAAACCTATTATTATTTTTCATGAAATGTTAAAAAGGCTCTAACAATGTTGAAGAAAATAGAAATTTGATCCAAAATCTGCATCCATACATGGATCCACCTCAAAATTAACTCTTCCTTAGCCTAAGACACAAAATTCCATCAAAATCCACCTCGAGACAAACAAACAAACAAATAAACAAAACACTAACAGATGTGGGTAATGACATAAACACTCATTGGCAGTGGTAACAACTCTGAAATTAGCACTTGTCCACTGAAAATAACATGCTATATGCCTGTGAAACAAGGGCCAATGCATAATAAATCATGCCGTTTTAAAAATCAGGACCACAACATTTGAAGCATGGATCCTTTTGTTCACAGCAAACCCGTTTTAAGTCAAATGTAGCCACATTCAACTTATTAAGGTGTCAAGAAGTACAATTTGTGTGAAGTGGAAATCTTGGCGATCATCAACTTGTCATTATGTAGACATTATATCCTGAGTTGTGGGAAAGAAAAGAGCCTAAATCACTGGCCCAGGACCAAGACAGCGCAACGTAAATCCAAGTGTCTTTATCTAAATTAACAACAGCATGTCTTGGCACATTTAATTAGAAGGCTAATGAGTTGTGTTGAACAGGTGTTTGTTATGGCCCATGACAGGTTTGTGCAGATAAAAGAGAAGATGAGCTGGAAATAGGGGTATGGCAAGTGTCAAGGAAGACACACATGACATCTACAAAGTAAGAATTATAAGACAGAACTGCATGTAGCATACTTGCAATTCTTGACACGTGCGGACAGAATCCTTGAGCAACCCTAGACTAGAGATCATGTGTAGTGGAAGAGAAACGGCTTGAATGAGACAGAGACAGAGGGAGGAACTGTGGAAATATAAACAGATCGAGTTGTAATTTGTGCAGTACTTTGGTAATTTAGTTTCCATATCCATAAAAGCTGAGGAAGATCCAGAGTTAGTTTACAGACTAACCATTACATAATATCCCAAACACGCATTCACTCTGTCGACAGATAAAGATCACCAGTGTCTTGTGCCATGACAACACGTATGTACTTATAGAAGCGACAAGAAAAATCCACAAATACAACTCATGTGGCCTACCATATATTTAAACACCTGACATACAGCACAAGCACGTGCAGACAGCTGCAGTCTGTCTTTGCCTCCAGAACTTTTTTCTAAATGCTTTTCTGAAGAAGAGTAACATATTTAACCTGGGTCATGCCTTCAGCTACTTAATCCTCCTCCCTTCCATGCACTATTCTTAAATGATTACATCACGTTTACCCTTCAATCTGAACGACATGTCACACACCACCATGATTTGAGCTGTTCATAGTATTTTCTCCAACCTAAGCCCTTCTTACATTGAACTGGATTCAAGCCTTTGCTGTGACAATGAGAAAACCTTTGTTCATTTAATTTGCACATTTTTAGAATAATTAGATAGGAAATCTGGGCAACCATCTTTAAAGAACGCATGATACTGAGCATATGTCCCCCTGTTCTGACCCAGCACAGACACAAATGTAGGGGAACAGCAGTTAATGCATCTGCTTTTTAACATTAAACATGGAGTGTGCACAAGATGTAGGTGCATGTTAAACTAAAAAAGAAGGATGGTGAGGAAATGTGCTTGATTAACGATTTTGCAGTTAGGGTTAGAGCTCCATAGTGTTTTCTCTGAATCCGCTCAAATCCTCTTAGTACATCTGACATCAGTATTGAAATTATTGATATTATTCAAATCAATTATTGAATCAATTTAGCTTTCAAACTTTGAGGAAAAAAAACTATGACTCTAAAGATTTAGCTTAAATCTGCAGACATAGTTTTGTTATTAATGTCCACAACATACTTCAAAGTTAGATTCGTTTTGATTCACTGCAGGACATTGTAATAAATATTTTCACCTTGACGTGTCACTCTGTTTGTGTTATGACGTGTTTCTCCCTCACAAATGATCTTTGGTTGAGTAAAGACACTGCTGAGAGAACACAAACCTAAGATCAGCCAAGTTCAACTTGCATGAAGTCACTCAGAGATTTAGCCTTAAATAGCAGCAACTGATATGACCTACCACAGGAGACATTTGTCATCTCAACCCGCGAAAGAGACAATTAATGCCAGTTAAAATGCTGGAAGCGGAATCTTTTGTTCACAGCAACACAGTTCACAGAGAGACATTCAGTGTTCAGTGTAAATGGTCACATGTTAAGTGTAAAGTTTTCCTTCCTATCGTGAGAATAAATTGAATATACATTTCAAATGACTAGGTTTGTCTCACTGACTCAAAATCATAGAAAAACATTGCATTAATTGTTACCGTTTACAATGTACAGGTATGTAATAAAATGTCATCAAAAATGTAATGTATTTTAATACTTAAATTCAGTGTTTTGAAATTAATTATTCTTGAGTGTACACTTCTAATAATGACTAATACCTGATAAGGTAAAAACGAAACTATGAAAAATGTTTCAACATAAACATATACATAACTGTGCAAAAGTCTTAGGCAGGTGTGAGAAAATGCTGTAAAGAATTGATACTGTTTTGAAGGCAAAGGGTGGTCACACCAAATATTGATTTGATTTAGGTTTTTCTTCTGTTCGCTCACTTTGCATTTTGTAAATCGATAAAAATAAACAATTAAATTTTATATTTTTGAAAGCATTCTTACTTTACAGCATTTCTTCACACCTGCCTAAGACTTTTGCACAGTACTGTACATATTTTGTCTAACTTAAAACTGTGCATACATGACTTTTTTTTGCAAATAACTATTATCATGACACTTAGATTATTCTTAATCAAATTTAAATCAACTAATTCATTCAAACATGACCAGTTTTCATCAAGCAGCTGTGGATCAGGAGGTAGAGCGGTCGTTCAAGGAACAAAAGGTTGGTGGTTCGATCCCCAGCCCATGCAAGTCTACAAGTCAAAGTATCCTTGAGCAAGATACTGACCTCTAATTTGCTCCCTGGGCGCTGTAATGTTCAAAGTGGCAGCACACTGCTCCTCAGTGGGATGAATAAAGTATCTATCTAGTTCTTGTAGAGAACACTGAATGCAAAGACAGCAAACGTAAATAAAAAGTTAATGTAAGCTCATTTTTCTTGGGAATTTGCTTACCAAAGAAAATACATTCTTACAAATATTAAATCAGAATTTTCCAGGCACACAGCACGGTGAAGCAGATAACAAACTGTGAAATTCTAATGCTATGGGATTTAATCACACCTCAGTGCCTCCCCTCACAACCTACCACAGTGGTCTCATTCCCAGATATCATGAAAAATGGGTAATAAAAGCTGCTATATCAGAACTGATCATGTTGTGTCATTTGCTGTGATATCCACTGCGTGAAGCGGTATTACATTATTGTTATTGGCTCATATCCCTATGCCAATAACAGACTGGGCCTTTACACACACACACACACACACACACACACACACACACACACACACACACAAATTGCAAAGGGAAAAGAAAGTAATTCAAAAACACATCAATCTTTCAACTAAATGTGAAAGTACTGAAGCCAGACATGGTATTAATAGTTTGGTTACCATTATGGGTGTACGTCACACGTATACGTGCACGTGTAATCTGACACCAACGAATTGTCCAAGGAATTAGTGATATCTATTTGTATAATGAAGACAAATAGGGTTGGTTGTTTTTGTAAACACTCCTCATTCCTAAATGCAATACTCTCCAGCTGTAAAAACACTGGATCAATCCAGATACTCATTCATCACGGTCCAACTGCTGCCAACACACACAGAATCGAGCCTGAAACACATGCTGTACACCAACATATAGGTTCAATAAGCAGCGATGGTTTCATGCACTCCTACATTTGGTTTTAGTTTAACTTCAAAATGGCTTGAGAATTGGCTTCATTGCTGGAGTTATTATCAGGTTAAACTATTCTCATGTGCTGTTTGATCCCAAATACAATATTAAAAAATCTTTTAAAACAACTTATTTTACCATTACAAAATCTGCAATGCATTTGTAGTAAAAAAATTAATAAATAAATAAAAAAGTGGGCTTTGATACTTTTCACTCAATGTTCCAACCATGACACTCTAGCACAAGTATGTAAGACTTACAAATAAATGTTTTTGTTTCTAGGCTGAAAATTCTAAATATTATTTCAAAGGGGAGGAAGAGTGAGTGGGCGCTTATAAACTGATTCAACGTAATCATTCATTTGTGTTACATTACAGGCATATTCATCACATATCATTGTTATTTATCTAAAAATATTACCTATTACTTAATATTGTGTTTTACTTTTGCAATATATAATTAGGAATTAAACAGAAATTATAGACCTGCACCTTATTCTTCATGTTTATATTAGCTAATCCAGGCTAATATAGCTCATACAATATCTTCAACTAATTCAGTGTGACTGGAAGATCTATTTGATAATCTAGGATTAAGTTATCAAATTAAATATAAATGAAAAACCCCAGTTTGTATTTAACTGCATCAGAATATATTCATAATATGGATTTTGTGTTTCTCTAGTGTTAGTTTGTGTTTAAGACACCTACCGTCAAGCTGGGAGTCACAGGGGTTTGTATCCTTGTCTTTTTAAATCCAGTACCTTTAAATAGAATACAGGGAACATTAAAGGGGTTGTGATTCTCTCTGGAGAAATATGCTTTGTATCTACAGACTGTGTTCAATTTAAATCTTTAAAGCCCATTCTGCAGGCCAGGGATAAGTGAAAATTACACATACGCTCATGTACAAACACAAATGCACATTGGAATGAGATTCAGAGAGATGACTCTAGAGTCTGACATCAATAACCCAATTTAAACATCTTACATTTCACCACAGCGCTGATTTCCAGTAACACTCAGGACTACACAAAAACATCCTCTGTACTTATTAAATAAATGTTTATACACACAAAGAATGAACTATCTGCATAAATGCACAATATACACAAACACTAGTAGATTATGTACACACACACACACACACACACACACACACACACAGACAGAGAACAAATGAAATCCCTGTCTGTCTGGTCTGGCTGTCCGGTAATGTATTCGACAGCACACCTCTCATATTTACCAAGCTCACTGTGTCTGGCATCTCCTTAAAGGTAAAACACCTCAAAATGTCCCTGGAGATAACCAGCAGGTCCCAGTGAAATGCTCGCCATTATGCCCAGACTATAGACTCCTAATGTACAATGGAGTACAGCACACAACATAACATATCAATACGAATATCACTGTATAGAACACAGTGATAGCACAATGAAAAACACAAAGCAAGTGAAGGCAGCTTGCTCAGTCTATTTTCTTCAGAGCAGCGGCCACAAACAAAACAGGGCAAAAGCACAAGTTTATTTGTTCATTCATTCAATAATTAAGACATGTAAGCAGATAGAAATGGTGCCAGTTTGCCAGCAGGAAAGGTGACTTACGCCCAGTTTTGGGGGCTTCCTCAACAACAACGAGGTAGTCAAAACTACGAAGTACAGCTCCACCTGTAGGGGACAACATACTTTTATTGCAAATGTCACGGACTGAAAACAACCTGAGGACGATGACACACCTGAACATGACAACGCGTATGCATGGTCACTGAACCTCAGATCATCCAAGACTTATGTTCTGATGACATCACTGACTTCACTTTGTTACATGCAAAGTAAAACAGAAGTCAGATTGGGTAAATAACTCTATCATGGCCTATTGTCATCATAGTAATTTAAACATGTCTGCAGATCAGATCATGGTGAGTTTCACCTTTCATCCATCCATTGACTTCCCAGGGACTCAGAGAGCTGGAGCTCATCTGACAATGGGTGAGAGGCAGGGTACACCCTGAACAGGTCGTCAGTTCATCGCAGGGCCGATACAGTGAGAGACAAACAACCATTCACACTCACATTCACAATTTACAGTCACCAATAAACCTACGTATGGTGGATGTTTCTGGACTGTGGGAAGAGGCCAGAGCACCCAGAGATAATGCATGAAGACACGGGGAGAACATGCACATTGTACCACTCAATGCAAATGAGATCTTGTTAAAATTGACTGGCAAATTAATACATATGAAAGATTTACATGCGTCTATGCTTGTCACAGAGTTCAACACTGCTGAACTTTGATGCAAATTTTGCCTCAGCAGGTGATGGTCACACCCAGTATTTAGTGCATGTATTCCTCTCCAGCCCCTCTTTCCTTTCCTCCAATCAATTATTCAATTGCAGCTGTTAATTAGAAGACAGTGTGAACCACAAGTTGTCTTAGCTGCCAATTAGAAGGGCGCCCATGCTTGAATGAGGGAACAGTGATGCGTGATCAGACCTCTAGCCTGTACGATTAGGAACAAATGGTTACATAAGTGCCTGACAAAAAGTTATGAAACTTTAATCGATTGAGGAGTGTAAACATACAGCTAAAGCCACTTACCCCTGCCTTAAGTCAGTGTTTTTACGTCGGCTTGCTGTCCCCGCCTGCAGAACCGTGTCGCCTCTCCAGACACCCGTAATGATTTAGAGAGTAAATGATCCACAATGTGGATTTACAGAACAGGGCTTACCTCATGCCTGATGCATTTGCTGCACAATGGATATAGAAAAGCCTAAATTACTTCCATTAGCAACCTAACTAAATTCACTTAAAACATCAATACCTCCTTTTGCATGCGTTCCAGGAGGTCTCACTAAATAACTTGCTCACTAACTAAAATTGAAAGAATCCTAGTTATTGTTAGATGGGAGAGAAACTGAAGGCAGTAAAAGTATTCAGTCTTTTTTTGCCCAACTGTTATGGGTCATTCACTTCAGAAGAACATCGTCTTTCATTCAGCAATATGGTGGGAAAATAATAACAAAATATTCATATTACCTCTGAAAGACATTTTTACATTAAGCTGACACTCAGGACCTGTTCAGACCTGATATTAATATCTGTCCTGATACAGTATTCCAAGTAGATAGCTCAAAGTACAGGTCTGAATACACTTCAAGGATGCATTTCAGATCCAATCGCAATCAAAAGACCCCATGCAGGGGTGGTCTTGGCTACATGTGGCCACATTGTTTCAGCAGGGTGAATATTAATAGGTCCTGGTCCACAGTGAAGGACCGCCTAATCAACTGATGGTGGTCCGATCCCCACTGTGACACAACAAGAACCCACAACAATAGGCAAAAATGAAAAAAATGCAAGCTGTCAGACTTCCATTGGTTTTAGAGTAAATCAAACTATGTGTTGGGTTGTCTTACCTGCAATGGCAAGCAGCAAATGTTTTGTGAAATATCTCCAGACGCCCTTAAAAATTATGTAATTTTTAGAGTTGTTGAATCAGGAGAAACTGAACCAGAAAATTTAAATCATCTCTGCATGTGTGTGTGTGTGTGTGTGTGTGTGTGAGAGAGTGAATTTCTGTTTGCGTGTGCTGGACACACACTGTTTTTATGAAGTAACAATGTCATTCTCACCGGTCAGAGTTTGCTTTCTTTAAAACTGACAAATGTTATGTAATACTGTTAAGTAACTTCTTTCCCAGTAAGTCCATTCATCCCAGTGATGTGAGTGTTTTGCGTTTTTAGCAGGAAAGTGAGATCGTATCACAAGTGAGTCACTCAAGACGTACGTGTAGATGTATTATAATGCCAGGTGTGTACAGCCAAATTTAGAGCTGATCACTTGCGATTGCATTTCTCAGGGCACATGATAACATCAGGTTTAAACAGGGCGTTTCAGGAGCTACAAAATGCTTTTTCTTACAAGAAGCACATAAACATTAAAGGGAAAGTGTTACTGGCTTGACTGCACTGGAAAATTGGAGAGATCCACAGGTGTGATGGACAATCAGAAACGTGATCTAGTCTGGGAAAAAGTGATGCTTATATCCCAACAGTGTAAAGCCATGATTATGCAAGTTTTTGGTCAGTATTGAGGAAATTATGAAATAAAATAAGTGTAATGTGTTATGCTTAAAATAGTTTTTTCTTCTTTTATAATTACTTCTGCTTCAGTGGTCATGCTGTTGGTGTCTAAACACAGGGTCATAAATGTGTGCTGCATACATAAAAATAATACTGATGTCATTTCGTGTGCTCTAACTTTCCCTCACAAACAAAGACACTCTTGTTTTCATAGACATTAGAGGTATAACAGTTCAGCGCTTGAGAACTAGTCCTACTAGAAAAGTAATGAAATTGATAACCTGTTTTTGTAAGCTTTTGAGGCTGAGAAATATCCCTGAAAATGTCCAACCAGCATAACATAAACAGAACAAACTGGATGTTGAGGTGATGTCAAACATCTCAAGCTGCTGTGTAAAGAGATATCAGAGTAACAGTAACTGCATTATGGTCCACAAAATCATACTCTTCACTTATGATTTCCTTTCTACATATATCTGTATTTTTGAAAAATAAAAAATAAAAACTGTGATTTTGGGCTGTATAAATAAAATTAACTTGACTGTTCCTTTTTTTAAGTGGAACCTACTGAGTATTAAAACTGCACTGTTTAAATGTTTGATAAATTTGAACACTTGTTGCTCGGCTTCTTTAAGTTGGAATCGTGATCAGTGGCCTGTACATGTTTAGAATACAAAAAACTCCAGCATACACACACATGTACACGCACGTTGTTGGTATTAATACAATGCAAAAACACACAGAGACCTCGCAGTGGCCTTAGGCCATTATCTGAGGCAGGTCCAAGCAAGAGTCTCAGGATTATTGGAATGTCATTTCACTGTTTTTGTAGGGGATTAGATTTCCAGTTTCTCTTGACCTCACTCCTCTCTGCCTCCCTTCGGGCTTTGCAGCAAATGAACACGGTCGCCATGGTAAAACAGGCCCCACCAAATGGCTGATTTGCTGCAGGCATGCTAGTGGCACAGCCCATCTGATCTAGCCAAAAAGGCAATAAACAACACATCATACTGTGATTAGTTTTATGTCCATCACCACAGAATAACGCTGAGGATTAAGAGCAATTTGTCATGAGCTGGAACATTTTCAACAAAAGCTGGAGAGCTTTCTGCTTTGTTTGAGGTTTGGGTAAGAGATGAGATGAGTCTCTCACCTTTTTTTGTGTGTGAAATTGTCTTTGTTTTTTAGCACCCTCTCATAGCACCTCACTTCACACATTGACCTCTTTCTAACAGCTGTTGACAACCACATAACCCTGTAATAGGCGGTGTCTTGAGCAATCTAAAGACATTGCTCTCTGGAGGTCAGGTTTGTCCCGCTCAGGATATCCACAAGGGGAGGAACATGCTGTCTCTGTCTCTGTCTCAGTTCGAGTCTGTTGTTCTTGCTTCAACATTCATTTTTCTCCTCCTCTTTCTCAATAACCCTCTTTCGAATTAATGATTATATCTTTACTTTCACTTAAAGTTTTTTTTAGTCCGTAGCATAAGTAGAGTGTGGTCAGTGGGGCGCAGCCTCACCGGGAACCCCACACAGTGTGGGCCCCATATCTTACTATTATGTCTTGCTCAAAGATGAGTCATGACTACTGCATTAAACATACTTAACCTAGGTTCTTCTTTTATCCTTGTAATACACATTTTTTAATTGTAATATACTGGGAAATACAGCTGTGATCAAGAAATATAACAGCCACCTCACTCATGGTTAAAATCATAAAGCAAAAATGACAATCACCAACAAAACCTCCATGTTCTGAGCAAAGACATTACAAACACCTCAAATCAAGGAGTTACGTTTCCATTTTGGAAAAACGGCACACTTTACAGTAAATTTAAAAGTCCACTCTGTTCTGCACCAGGCTTCATGGGAATTGTGGTCCGTCACTACAATGTACGCAGTAAAAGAAAAAGAAGAAGAAGAAGCAGCTTTATTTTGCCGCATTCAATTATACACAGTACAATGTAGTGAAATTTGCTCTCTGCATTTGACCCATCCCTGAGGAGAGGTGGGCAGCCCTTATGGGGCCCGGGGAGCAAATTGGGGTTCAGTATCTTGCTCAGCCACCTCCTAAGCCACCGTGATTTGATCCGCGAGATTCCGAGGGGGTAGGAAAAGTTACATTGCATCCTGTGCTCCTCTTACATCTTACTTCTCACCGTGATCTTCCTTTCACAGTAAAGTGAAGATAATGGAATGGATAATAACGAATCTGTATTGTTAGTACTACTACCCTGACAGTGGCTATCATCGTGCAAGCCAAATAAATCACACCAGAGGAGGAGTATGCGCATTCTCCCCGTGTTCACGTGGATCCCTCCCGGGGCTCCGGCTTCCTTGCAGAGTTCAAAATTGCCCATAGGTGTTAATGTGAGCGTGAGTAGTTGTTTGTCTCTCTATGTGTCCTCCTTGAGATGAACAGTATCAGCTGCAGGAGGCTCTGGTCCCATAGGAAACCAGCAAAAGGATAAGCAGTCATAGAAAATGGATGGATGGATATTTATGTCACCTTTGGGCCATGTATTGTATACACACATTTTCAGCTTTGCTATGCAGATAATACCCAGTTCTGATTTCCTGTCCCCAAATTAGGAAAATAAAGGCAAATCTAAAACATCAGCCTTTTAGACTTATTACATGTAATATTATTTATTTTTAGCAACCTTTAATAGACCGCGTTCCCCACATCACTTAGGCAGTCGCAGACTACATGTCAAAACTTGACCAAATCGGTGAATCCATGGGTAAATCCTGCTGGCTATTAAAAAAGGGGAAAACATGGCACCTCCAGAGCCAGTGTTTTTCCATTTTGGATTACTGTAGAAACACGGTGGTGCAACGTGGCTCAGTCTGATGTATCAAAAATAAAGATTTTACACTAATGAATTATGAATATTTCATTTAATTTTGCCAAACTCTCTTTTCACTTTTTCACTTCTCACTTTGTCTGGTACTTATACAAATAAAAACACCATAGAGAAGATGCCTTGTTAAATGATCAGAGAAGGCCATACTGGTTGTTGGTATATCACGAACGAGAACTGAGGAAGATATTGCTGTTCTTACTCTGGGGCTGTGGAATAACTAAAGTCCTGCAGAGATCTGTCTGCTTTAATATACCTTCCAAAAAAATCCGTTGCAATTTTGTTGTTTTTCTCAGCAACTTTAATGGCAGCATAATTTATACATTTCTTAGAATATGTATTCTTATGTCACCAATTAACCTAACTTGCATGTGTCTGGACTGGGTGGAAGCTGCAGACATGGGGAGAACATGGAAACTCCGCACAAAAAAGGCCAGTGGGTTCAAAGCCAGAACCCTCTTGCTGTGAGCCGACAGTGCAACCACTGCACCACTGTGCCACCCCTGATGTAATTTAATGTTCTTTTTTCTGGTGGGTTACTGTGATTGTTATGTCTTCAGTACAATGAAAGCTAAAGTCTGGTGAATTAAATTCAACACAGTACTTTAATATTATCAACATATTAATATTATCAACTATTATCAACACACTGAAATATTTTCAGGGAGATTTTGTAAATCATTGAAGGTTGAATCTGAAGCATTTTGTAAAAGCCAAGCATGGTGCACAGAATCTGTCACCCCCTAATGGCTACAAGAATCAATGTCTAACTCTGACACAAACACATACAACTCCCGTCCATAACACCTAATCCTACACACACACACTCTTCTCTCGTTGAAACATTTCATTGTGGTTAATCGACCTACGGCTCACTAAGAGGATGATGGAAGGTATTAGAGGGGAGCACAGAAATACCCGGACGGACAAGATCGCTGGAACGACATCGTTCATATTAAAAAAGGTCATACGTCATCCACATGAATTGGATGGACACGTATAAGCCAAGCTGCCTTTGTGTGAGGGAGCAGAGGGTCACACACAGCAAAGCATTTGTGCGCAGATACAGTGAGCACAGATGATGCAAAAACACAGAGATACAAGTGACACATCTGTGAATGTTTTATCTCTTTATAACTAGCAAAGGCAAGAATATTCTACTTGCCATTTCTTTACATTTTTGTGTCTCATCCATTTCAGCTGGACTGCAGATGTGTGTATCCATCCATTTGATTTTAACTTAGACACTCTCTGACATACCTGTCAAGCACTATGCCGGATCTGGCCATCCTGTGCATTTAAAAACATTTTTAAAAAACGACAATCTGGGATTTTACTCATCAATATGCCAAAAGATGTGTGCCTGTAAACTCTCACTAAAACCTATAAGAAAACAATATACTTGTTGCCCTATTTCTATAAATGTGTATGCACAGTGATTTATATTTTGTCCATCTGTGTGATTTAAAATAAAAAATGATTTTGCAAACGTAATCTACTGTATCTTCAGTTTTGTAACATTCTCAATTGAGATGGGCAGGTGGTCTGTTCACAGCAACTTTGATAATGACACTCCCTGACAATGGTGGAGTGAAATATGGAGTACCATGGACAGTTCCCACAATCATGACAAGATCAGAAACTTGACAGCAGTTGTGACACTTGGAAGTCTGTAATGTTAAAAAAAACTGCATAGCAACAACTTTGAGTTCTTAAGTGTTATAATGGTTGGATAAAATTGTCAAGAATGACACAGAGATAATAAGAAATACTTATATCAATAAATACAATGTATTTGTCAAAATAAAGAAAAAAAGACTTAGAAACGGTCATATATCCAAGTAGCTTTCAAAACGAGCAGCAGTCATTTATTTCTCTGCCAGTTTTTACATGTGTTTGACCAAAGAAAGTTTGAAGCAGCTCAACTTTTGAAAAAGAAGAAAAGGGTGGAATGGTGAAATTCTTATTCATACATTTTTCACATTTTGGAGGCATTTTAGACTACATCTGGCTTCTTTTTCCGTGGCACGGAATTTCATATCTTTAAGCACTGTTCTCCTCAGGGACTCATTTATATTGAATATAAGGTTGGTGGAAACTGTCTTTGAAACGATTAACATTGTATTATTTTAGAATTGTGAGATTTTTTCACAGTAATTCAAAAAAAAGATTGAAAAGATTTTTTTACAATGCTTTATTCTTCATATGGATCCCCATTAGCTGGTGGGCTTTAAACTGTAGACTATGGTCATAGTACCATAGCTGATGGTGGACTGCCCTCCCTCTTTCTCTTCAAAGCTCATCACATCACAACACCTCGTGTCTCAAGGATGAGAGAGATATAGCCCAACATTCCTTTAATCATTTCCAAGCCTTTAAAATCCCTGCCTCACACTATTTTATTGCCAAGATTCCTCACACTGCTCATACTTGGAGGATATCCTCTGGCGAGTTAACTTGCCCAAAGGCCTACTTTAGCTTCTTCGTTTCACAGCAGGAGTACTTAGGAACTGTAATTAAAGTCACAGTCAGAGTTTTTTTGTTTTGTTTGTTTTTTTTAAACATTGCAAATTTTTACCCGTGCGCTCTTGTTGTGAAAGTCGTCGTGAAATCAGGTCCAACTCAGAGGGGAAGCTAGCGTGGAGGACAAGGGTCCGAGTGCGACCACCCCAAGCCAGCCACTTCTGTGGATCGATATCAGACAAGAATACTGAAATTTTAAAGAGGATCCAGAAAATCTTGTGTCTGATGAGCTACTGAAACAAGCAGTAAAAAGAAATGGGTGCTTAGAAGAGGGTCTGCTGACCACACAGCTTGTCCAATCAGAAAACCGCAAGGGAACAGCACTGATGATCATTTTAATGTAGGACTATAAGTGACCAAAGCTTCATTTAATATTTATTGTTTAATTTTACATATCTGTAAAAGGTTGTTTGACCTGTAGAAGTAGAGAATACTCTGTCAACTTAGCACTATATAGTCACATCACTTTACTTTCAGTCCTGCTTTCAGTGAGTGCATTTCAGTGTATCAGTTTGTCCTTAATGTCATAGAACTGGAGATAATGTAATGAAAATGTAATTAAATTAAATTAAATTAAATTAAATTAAATTAAATTAAATTAAATTAAACACAGCAATACCTATATGAGTAGAATAAATGTGTATGTTTGGCTATAGTTCATGATGCTCATGATGCTAGATTGACTTTCTGTCTACATTACTGGTCTTAACCACCATAAAACTACATGAAGTTTTAATCGTGCAACCCAATAGTACGTCACTAGCTTGGAACTAGCTATATAGTTAAAACTTTACAAGGATATATATCACCAGCTTTTTATGAATAGCTGGTGCTATCAAAGCCTGATCACAAACATGCACATTTAGGCTACACATGGACACAGATACACACCCCACCCCCATCCGTTTCAACCTCATGTGGTCTGGTGGTGAATTAAAGAGGAGAGTAGTGACTCTGTTTCTCCCTCTAATTAATAACTGTCTCTGTTATTTTCAAAACCACACTGATCTTTAGCGGGGAGGTCTCCTACTACATCTCATGAAAATGCAGAGAAGGTGGCGAAGGAGAAGTTTGACGCCCACAGCTGAAGAGTAAAATACAGGACATATGAACTGTAATAGCAGTCATCCAAACCGTTTTGTGACTATGTTGCTTTTTCTGTCACTATTGCATATGATGATGGGGTACATGCATCTGTTTGTAATTTCTTTATTGCAACAGTAGCACAGATTATACATCTTTTGAACTGTGGTTACATAATTATTGCATGTTCCCACAAGTGTTGTGTTTGTGTACGTGTGTACACCTGTGCTGCACTTTGTGTGCATGTGTTTGTCTTGTGGAGGTTATCGGGGACTAGGGTCTAATAACAACCTTGATGCTGTTCTCACAGAGGCCTCTGAAGTTGCCTCCACTCCATCAAGTCAGTGTGTGGTTGCCCAGCAACCAAGGGTCCCGTGTTCCAGAGCAGCGCTGTTTGTTCCCTACGAATGATTCGCCAGAGAGAGGAAAGATGGGTGGAGGTGAGGATGAGAGAAGGAAATACACAAATTGGTAAATGGAGGACCCAGCCTCAAGGGGCCCTAAATCAATGCCTGAGCAAACAAGCTCTGTCTGTCTCTCTTTGCCACCATCTTTTTCTCTTCTTCTGCTTCACTGTCCTATCTCACTCTCTCTGAATCTCATTCTTCCACATAAGCCTGTAATTCTTTTTTTATTATATTAAATGCACACTTACAATGACTTAACTTGAATTTGTATTACTTTAAAATGTTATTTCTGTCTCACCACACAGGCTTTTTTCTGCCCAGTTCATTTTCTCTCTTCTTCCCCACTTCTAACACTTTTCTGTTCCTGTACCATTGGTAAAAAATGAAAATCTCATTTGTCTTTAGTGATGTCCTGCATCAAGGCTACAGAGTGAAAGTAGGAAAGTGGTGTGAAACTTTTGGCTCAGGCTATTGGTACAAAGTAAACAATTAATTAGGCTGTTAATTAGAAATGTTGAAAGTAGCAGTTTAAATATAATTTCTGGATTCTAACAGTGTAAACTATCTAGACAGTCTAGCTGCTCTGTTGTGAGGAGTTTCATTTATTTAGGGAGAAGTGAAAATATAGTCTGACATTTCAGACGAGCATGCATTCAGCAAATAACGTTCAGATTTTGAAATCAGTTTGACAATAGATAAGACAGCAAACTAACAGAAACCAAACATACAGTGCCAGCAATAATTAAAAGGTAAAGATGATGTTCTAGTGAAGATCTACAGAATGACGTACAAGAGAAAGGTCAGTTGGGAAGACACCATAGTTTATTTTTATACCATCCTGTCATTCACAACCCTCACGCATACTTAGACTTAATTTCCTGCTGTCACTGTTTTGGGCTGAGATATCAGCTGTTCACATCAGCAGGTCACATCCATCCAATAGCAGTGACACACCTTCATTGTCAGCCTATCTTGCTGCTGGCTTTTTAATTACCTCTAGTTCATTCATGCTGTTCTCATACGCACCCTCCACCTCCCCACCACCGCCAAGTCTTTGCAGATTCACCAACTTCATTATTCCATCAGTTTCAGTAGAATCATCAGCCACCACCACCACCAATGTCTGGACTCCATGGGAGTATTTTTCTTGCCCTGCTATCACAATCTCCCTGAAGACTTTCTGACAGACTAGTTATCACATATCATCTGCTGTATTAAACAATGATCTTTACTTCATCCACATGTCTCTCCCATATGTTTAGATTATATGTACTGCTGCTGTAGAGTTATATATAGAACAGGCTCAGGAATACAAGTGAGCTGCATTCATGTCAACAAATTAGACAGCAATTAAGCACTGTTAGTGAGAGAGAAAAAAAGTGTTGTGTTGCAGGTATATTATTATACACATGATCAAAATGAATATGAAAAAATATATGTTTGCTTTAAGTAGATAATAAGAGCTAAATAGATATTATGGCTACATTAAATATTTTTTTTCCTACATGTATACAGTACGACCAGTTGCTGTCTTAAGTCTACACCAAAGCACAGAAAATGTAATGAAATGTCTTTATACGAGCAATATTTCTCTTATCATGTGTAATGTGATAAATAATGTTAGGACCTGCTGACTTTCACCAGCTTAATGAAAATAACTGTGACTTTACCAGATATCATTTCACAGGCTTAGCTAGGACAGCAACAAAAGTCATACACTGTGAGACCTTGTGTGGAAAATGAAGAGCTCAGGTCTTCATTTTGAGGTCTGTGGAAGCTATATTACATCATGTGTTCATGAGTGTTCATCATGTGTTCTTAGTGATTCACTGTTTAGCAAGCATTAAGATAAATGTTATGAAAGCATCATATTCAATTAAACCCACTTTCTTTGAGAATGTAAATGAATGATTACTGACAGGTCTGGCTATGCGAAGTTTCAGAAAAAATCTGTTTGTTGAAGTTGATCCCTGTGGAGTCAGGTTCAAAGCAAACATTGAATCTCACCGAAGCGTGAGAGGACACTTGGCCTTTCTACCAAATTTGGCTTACATCATCACTCAGACATAAACAGCAAGTGGTCTGAACACACTGACACATACTGAGCTCTACAAAGGACACAATGTACCCATCATCTTTTATTCTTATCTCTTTTTTTTTCATCCTTTTCGCCTTCCTTAACCTAATTACATCTGTC
This sequence comes from Chaunax sp. Z400, assembly GCA_037577475.1. Lineage (NCBI taxonomy): Eukaryota > Metazoa > Chordata > Actinopteri > Lophiiformes > Chaunacidae > Chaunax > Chaunax sp. Z400. The sequence continues at coordinate 24,463,559 of CM075189.1, read as the reverse complement.
CTTATGCTTCCCTCTCCTCCCTCACACTGCAGTTCTGGTGTTCTCACTGCCACTAATGACATGGTGTGATCTCCACATATGTTCTATATTATCTCCTGAGCACTTCCATATGGAAGCATGCCACTATGCCAAGAGGAAGAGAGAAACTAAGACGGACAGACCAACAGAAATAGTTGGGGGAAAGACAAGAGAATAAACAATAAGGAAAACAGACAGCAAAAGATGCATAGACAGAAAAAACAGAGGTCAAGATATAAGCAGAGGAATGCAGACAGAGAGAGAGAAAGGAGAGAGGGAGCCAATTAAAACCAAAATAGAGATAGTTTGACTATGATGGAAAAAGAACATGCCAGCAGTACTTTTTCCCTGTCTGACTGTTGACTTGGGCGGATAGAAACAGTCATAAACAGGAAAGCTTAAAATGATGAAGCACCATGCTGCTACTCCATGTCAAACAATCTCACCCAAAATAAATAAAACAACATTTCTCACTGATTTAAAGAAAAAAAGCTAAACAGATCGGCCTCTCTGAATTTACTGTGAGCTTTCCACTTGTAAAAAAATGATATTTCATACTTTTTAAGAACTCATATCCTCCTATTGTTTTGAAGCTGAATAGTTTATTTGCCACTTGGTGGCATTTAACACTGACATACTATTCAAGTCACTAAAAATACTATGTCCAATGTTTTTTTTCCACAAAACAAAGTATTTAATTATCCTTAAGATCACATCTCCTCCTTTGCTCTCATTTAAAATTCAAAAATCTATTAGTATGCTTTTTTTTAATTACAGAAGAATTGCTGACACTGTCATAGGCACTGTTAGTGTTGGTGCTCTTGAGGCTTCAAGTTTCCACATCACACTTGTGTGCGATGAATATCACAGTTATGTTTAAGTTTAAGATAAGCTTCTAGTGTCAAACTAAAACAATGAGCTGAAAGACATTGAAATGCTCTGTACACCTCTAGGGAACGTATTAAATCAGGTTTCTAATATGTTGTTAGATTGATTGATCTTTGGTTAAGTTTAGACACAAAAAAATGATGTGGTCAGGTTGAGAAAAAGATCACTTTCACACTGGAAACAAAGTTGTGTGTGTGACACCCTACTGAGCCCTGACCTCCACCCCACTTGGAACATTTTCTCTTTTTGTAAACTGCACTTGCTCTTACTATCTGATGACCATGCGGATGTGTTTGCATTGGAGGTACATTCTCATCCAGATGCTAAAGAGCGCCTCTTGGATCTGGACGAGGTGCCAAGGGATGTCACAAAACAGGGGCATTTGAAGCACTGGGAATGAGACTGGGCTTGATAAAAAATGCTTATTTTGATTTAACCCTGAATTTAAAGCTTCTGCTACAGCACCATTTTATGACATATACATACACAAGCTCACACTCTTCATCTGGAAAAATAAAGCCTCAATCACTTGCTATGACCCTAAGTTAAAGACAAATGAAGGACAAGAGATGGAAAGAGACAAAACAAGTTGGTTGCATGTAGATGTGTGTGGAGGTAGTGAGAACGCTGCTCTGTCACTAATCAGCCCATCGTCCTGACAACATCAAACCTTTTAATATTATAACTTACCCGGACGTTGGAGGACCGATGAGGCCTCCTGCTGGAAGAGAGGCAAGCAAGAAAAGACTGTGAGACGCATATAGAGTTAGATCCAATAAAACATAACGCAAAGTGTCGAGCGATGACAGACGTGCTAATGCAGATCCATGTGTGTAGAGTTTAGACGTGTAAGCACACACACACACACACACACACACATCATAGCAAGTAAATATAAAGGTGTTTTGTTATGTTTCAGGCATGACGCAAGGCATGTCCACTTAATATAGCAACCAACAGCCTGAGCAAACATGTCCTCCAGGGTGTGACATATGGTAATGAGTCCTATAGGGGACAGAACAGACTGCTCATACGAGTGTTTCCTACAGTCACATGCTTCAGTGCAGCCTGTGACATACAACATACAAGAGATACACACATATACATATAAATACATATAGTTTTATGACTTGGCTCAGGAATGAGAACAATTCCTCAAACACATCCCATTTCTGCATAAACCATATTTAAGATAATAAGCTAATCCATTTCCTTCCTATTTGACTCTGTTTTAACACCACCTGTGACAGACGAGTACTGAAAAAGCTCACCCTAAACTATTGGCCAGGAGCTCCTTCTCAACCGCTCAGTTCCGATACAGATTCAACACACTTTGGTATTAGAGACACACAAAAATAGAAGTAACCAGGAGCAGATCGAATATTTTTTCACAGCGCCATATTTGAAGAAGTTGAAAGACCCTCTGAGTTCTCTCCATCTCCCACCTTACAACCTAGACAGCAACCTGGGATGTGATCAGAAATCCACATTCCTCCATGCTCCATTCCTCCTGGGGCCACCAACTGGCTGCCCACGGACCAAATGTGGACTTCTTCCAGAGGCCTTTTGACATTAACAGGAGAAAAGATAGGCCTATTATTACACACATTCTTTTAGTCAGTGCATGCTCTAGGCTTTCATCCTTTGACAACTCCAACATTGCCAAGACACTAGGGGAAGATCCCATCCCTGGGGTCCAAGGAATGACGTCTCTCCTAGAAGTTTCTCTCAGACCCACTTGAGGCCTGGGCTCAACAGATAAACCCACCGTGACCCGCATCCACCAAGCCGACATGACCATCCATCAACTGCAAACATCAGAGTGGACAGATTCATGCTTGAGAAATGCACTCTGACAGAGAAACATCCCTTTCCACCAACATGAAAGAGAACCTTTTCAAACCTTTTACCGATGTGCAACAAAGCACCACTCTTCGTCTCCGAGTCTCCAGAGTACCTCTGGGTCTCCAGTGTCATGTCCGGGACAACGTCAATGACATCACGATGCATCCCATGACCCATATATGCCCAGTCTCCCACATCAGTCCTCTTTCAAGGCCTAGTGGTAATCAAATCCTGCCCAAGTAAGACCTACCTCACCTTCTCCAACCTTTCCGATGCCATCTTCTTTGACCACCTCATCACCCTTAACTTTAATACCTATCACTGCTGTTCAGATGCCATTTGTTCTGCCTTCCTTAACCAGAGGCCAGAGCTTGATGAATATCTGTCTCTGATCCTCAGCCTGGCCTTATGGTTCCATGGCACCAGTTTATATACGTACCGTTTTCTATTTGGATCCCAAGCTGTTGGACGCCTTCAAAAGTATGCCAGACTCCTTTTACAAGTGCTATAATTTACAGTTAGCCCTGTTTGAGCCATTCACAGTTGAGGAAGTCAGTCCATTTGGCAGAGCTACTAGAAAATATTCAGAAATCAATTACTGTAATTGAAGACTTTTGATCCCTCCACCGTCCTAAGCATCAACATCCTACTCTATGCACTATACTATAATCAATCATGTCATCACCCTCATCTTCCTTGCAGGCCAAGGAGCCTGTTTGATATCACCAGTGACTTTAGTCATTCCCACCACTGACAGCTGGCGTCTTTTGGCATCCTCTAGAAAGGCTAATACAGTGCATCAGACCTTTGGATGCAAGACCAGTCCCAAAATATTTGATTATTCATCTGAAGCACTGCTGACCTTAACTAACATCTACAAACAACTGTACATCATCTGTGCATCCATCTTCTTGATGACTTTCACACCATCACACCATCTGGAGCATTTAGTCTCCGCCTCGTAAGATTCCATCCTCAACTGCATCACTCCCTAAACACTCATCTTATCTGACTGGATGGAATTGCTTAAAAGCTTTTCCATGACTCCTTTCATCTCAGAAATAGGCCAAGTGGGCACATGGTTCTGGTTCCTTCACTTCTTCTGCCAAATCCTATCCAGATCTGGAATATTCTTCGAACCATTCACAGGGCACTCTTTCTGTACTGGAACCGCTTCCTCTTCCTCATCAAGGCAAGGAATCCCTGATCACATAATTAAAATTCTCAGACGTTGGTCTTTTCCTGCCTTAAATAAATCCACAACAATCTGAATGACATCGTAAACACTTATGTGCATCTCTCCTCTGGAAGATTCCATTGAGCCAACAACAAACTAACAGAGTGAACGAAAAGGCGGCTCCCTCACCGAGACCCTTAACTCCTCCGGGCTCCCTTTATTCAGTCCAACATGCCATCCCTCCTTTCATCCATCCTCAGTACTTTTCCTCTCATTACTTTGTGCCTCATCCCTCTACCCTCATCCCTTCGTATCCTTAATCCCATATCCAATGAGTTATTCTAATTTCATACCTTTATTGGCATGGTCTTTTTTTTTTTTATTCAAATAACCAAAGAAAAAGCAGGCTGGATGTGAAGGCACACTGCACAAGAACAATTAAGCAAAAACACACTATGTACCATAACATACAAGATGAAAATAGAAGCATGTACTGTACTATTGTGTGTCTTGAAGACATCCCAATACTACACATGTTAGAGCATAATTTGTATTTGGGTATATTAAAGCTGCATAGAATTTTTGGTCGATTGAGGCAAGTTGAAAACACAAAATTGGCATGGAATGGAACATTATCAGACAAATGCTCACACACACAGAGCATTAAAAGCATTTATTTGGAGTTGTGTGTCTGCCCAGCCGGCTGACAACCTTTCATGCATTTTTTTAATGTGGCCTCCCAAAGTCTGCCACCCACACATCTGTGAGGGACAGTAGACAAGTGACCACAGAGAGATGTGATCCTCCCAGCGATCACTGAGATGAAAACTGCACAGTAACAGAGCCCTTAAAGTGAGATATTGTGAATTTATTTTGATGAAGACACACTCTGTGAAAAATTGAAAATGTGGAAACTGTGTTCTTGATATACCCTTTTTTGATTATTTTTTCAATTCAGCTATTGATGTGTGTTTTTCCTCCAAAATGACGTGTTGAAAACATTGTTCGTGGTGCTTTGTGCTTTGTGGTGAGAATGAAATCAGGACAGTCTTGTCTCATAATGTTTAGTCTCATGTTCTCCCAATTTGTCCCTTATAAGATGCATGTGTTTACTGTTCATGTCAGAGAACAAGAGTGTGTGTTGGCAGATTTGATGGGCTAATGATAGTTACTCAGTGGACATGGACATGATCTGAGTAAGTCTCATTTGCAAACATACCTGTCCTTGAATTCTCTGTTTTACCACCACAAGTTTCCATGGAAACCGGGGAAAGCAGTGAATTTGTGTACGCGTGCATGTGTGTGTGTGCGTGCATGTGCAGGAGAGAGAAGATGAGAGAGCTTGCAGGTGAGAAAGTACTCATATCTTATAGAACTTCATTTTGACACCTGGTTGTTTCCATTAGAAGTTTGAATAGAGGGTGATTTTCAATGATAAAAGGATGCTTGGGGTGAATAACTAGAACCACAACTGTGCAAAATTCAAGTCAAAATAGATATCAAGAAAAATAGCTCTGTAATGGTAAAATGTTTTTTCTAACAGTAAACACCCCTTGGGAAGAGCCGACATGAACCACGTCTACGACTTTGTCCTTGACACCAGAGTGAAAGATCAAGCACCAGGCTCATTCAGAGGCTGCCTTCATCAGCCACAGCAAATGCAATTATGTATTTACAAGTGACAGACAGAGAGGTCCCAGTGAATTTTTAATGAAATCTCTGTTTGAAATTTTGAACAAGCTCAAATTGATTCATGACTTTTTAATGGGGCCTTTGGAAGCTTCCAGAATTGCTGATTGTTTCTTCCACTATAAGCATCCATATCACACACATCCAATATGCTGCCCAGGCAGTCTGAATATTTTTGCATGTAAATTGATGACACCGAGTCAAATACTTTGGAGACATGTCATTTTGGTGAGCTTCTACTCACCCATGTAAAACTGTCATGTTATCATCAACATGCCTGAACTTGATTTTAGGGATGAGCATTGATTTTCGAATATTTGAATAGTCAGTAATTACTAGAAAATCGATTAGTTTTCACAATTATCGTTTTGTTATAAAAAATGTTTTCTCCTTTTTTTTTACCTCCGCCTGGTAGTAATGCAGTACTACCACCAGAGGATGGTGGTAATGCTACAGACTGCAACTGCTATTAACAAAAGAGGAAGAAAGCACTATGACCACAAGGCAGACAGTAGAAGCATGCTAGCCATAAAAAAAAAAAAAAAGTCTGGTGTGGAACTCCTTTAAATATAAGAAATTGAGGTGCAGTATCAACTAAATTATCTTATCACAAGTCAAAACAAAGCACCAGCAGAAGATCATCCATCCACCGCCAAAAAAGGCAATGGCTAGTTTAGTTAGCAGAAGAAGTGTGTTTGATGTTAAACGTGCAGAACAAACAACAGCCGTCATATAAGAGATGACAGCTAAAGACATGCTTCCCATCAGCTTTGTTGAAGGCAAACCATCTACAAAAAACATCTAGAAAAACTATCATTGCACATGAGGGGCAAACTAATTTCTGTGCACGTGTGTTTGGGGGGGTCAATACTAATCGATCAGTGCCGAGCAATTATCGATTAGTATTTTTGCTTGATATGCAAATCCCTACTTGACTTTGGATTTGGAGTGCCAGGACAAAAAACCCACCTCCAACAGGGATAATATCCACATGGAGGTCAACATAAAAAGTATTAATAATAGATGTTTAGGTCTTAACACACTGTTGATCCTTGGACTCCAGTCACCATGATGTCATCTTAGTGTTGAGCCAGAGCTATAAAGCAATTAGCCTATCTTACCATTAAACCTTAAAGCAGTGGGAAACACAAAGCCTGGCTCTATCTTAAGATCAAACAAACACCAATAACACCTCTAAATCACACTAATTAGCACATCATATCTAAATGATTTCATTCAAACACAAACAGAAATGTAGAAACAACAGTTTATGGTTTCAGGGGGAATTGCACATTGTAACAATGTCCTAAACAACAGCCAATTTCAAAGACTTCTTGGGATCTTGTTGTGACAGCAATTAAGCAGGTTTGGTAACATCTTGCCTGTAAAGAGACCTCTACTAAAAAATTGGGCTGGGTAATGAAACAATTTCGATATGGGACCTAACAAAAATTGATGTCACCTTTGACATTTTTCCTCAATACGGATAAATCTAACAGCCTATTACACAGCAGAAATAAAAGCAACAATAAAAGTCTCCTTCTGTTCTCTGATTCGCTGGCTGTCACCTGCATTGGAGGGAGGGAGGGAGGGAGGGAGGGAGAGAGAGAGAGAGAGAGAGAGAGAGAGAGAGATTTTAATAACCTGTAGATTCTCTTTCAAGCTCAGATTGATTTGTTAGGTTCATTCAAGTCTGGTGTTGGACTTTAATCCTCGCTTTTCTTAGACTCCTTCATGACACAGGCCTAGTTTTAAACGTAACTCAGAAATACTGGAGCAATACACACAAACACAGCTTATCCTTGGTGGTGGGCGTGCTTTATTTTGGAGTTTTGTATTGTTTTCATTTGAATTTCTTGTGAGCAGAGGGAAACTTTCCCAACAACTCCTTCTGGTTTGTGTCCCATAACAGATCAGTCCTGCTGTTCTCCATGCTCTGCATATGTTGTTGAAAATTTAGATTAAATTGATCTGGAATGAAAATCAACAACAGCTAAGCATTAAAGGGCCACAGTTATTAATAACAGCAAAGCTTTAAATCTACGCTCAGTTTTTGTCAACACAGGCTGATGGAGACTTTTTCAATAGAAATGAAAATTTAAATATAATCCATAAAGATCCTCCTCCAGCCACCTCATCACCTTATTTAAATATTTGAGCTTCTCTGTAAATAGTCCATCTCAAACAGTGATGTAAGATTATCTCCTGCAGTCCATAAGCAGAAGCAGAATGAAGTTCAGATATACAGCAGGGGCAGTTAAGTTTCATGGTCCTTGTAAAGTACAGATTTTCTTGTTTAAAAATTACCCATAAGGTCATCGGAGAAGAACTTCAGGAATCAAAACTTAGCCTTGCTCCATCCAGCAGTAATAAATTATGAGATGGGAAAGTCAGGTCGCAGCTATTGCTTCATGAAGGAAGTTTATTGTATGTGTCCATCCTTTCCATTCCTCCATCCGTATTTAATTTAGATTACAGGTGTAAAGAAGTCTCAACTCAGCTAAAGGTCTCCTCAAAAAACCCTCAGGGTCACCCTGGCATGCAATAGTTTATGAACATAGTTGTCAGGCTTTACAAGAAAGGCGTGCCAAGTTTTAGATACCTTTATCTATTCTGGACACGGACTCTGACTGTCTAAAAATATAGATCAAACATTGTGGCCTGGGTACAGATTAAGAGAATGGAGCATAGACAAGATGCAAAAAAACATCATTCAACTGCAGTCTTCTTTAAGTGTTTGCTGAGGAACCACATCTTTGTATGAATTAGAGCGGTGTCAATGGCAGAACAAAGGTGTCATGATGATATGACATTTAAGACAGGTTACCTGCTGTCATGTGTCAACAGCCTGCAGGGTGATCATTATACTAGGGAACAGCCATGGACCATCTATCTGCACTGTGTGAAGACAGTTGACATATCTCCTCTCTGCCTCTCAATGTCACACCAGCCCTCCTCTGTCCCTGGTGCATTTGCTTTGGCTTTGTGTCTCATCATCCCTCTCAGTCATGCTATTTGTCCACATTTTTTTTGCACACAGTGCATCTAAAGCAGAGCCACATGAGAGAACCTGGCACGCTGCAGGATGGGAGCAGAGGCCACACACATCATTCAGCAATTCTTCCTCTCTTTCGGAAGAGTAGGGCAACAGTATTAGACTGCTTAGAGCCATCCATCATCCTTGACTCTGACTCTGCGCTTGGTGGCAACTCTCTTTCAACTTTTAGCAGGTCAGAGGATAGAATTTCAGAGCTCCTTGGCATTTCTGCTTTACACTGGTAGCTGGGAGCTGCAGGGATGAGCGACGATGGGAAGAAAAGTCTGCCATTTCTGCAAGAACCGGCACAGGGTCAAAATAATAGACTGGTTTCTGCCAACAGATACTCCTGCTGTCACCAGACACAGGTTAAAGTGATGGTGGGGCAGTGAGAACAGGTGCCCCTACTGGTTTTGTAACAGTAGGATGTAGTTGAAAGGCTCCCACTGTTGTACTCTCTGCTGTCTGTCACTGTGTTACACAGGACTGTGAGCTTTGCTTTCCATCAGCCTCTGCTGGCCTAATTTGCAGGCGTGCCATCCGTTGTTGTTTTTTTCCATCTGCAATGATGGGGCATTCAATTAAAAGGTTTTAGCTTGAAGACAATTCAAAAAAGAGTCAAACAGTTCCACTCCTCATTACCAACATCTGATAAAAGGAACTGAATTTCAAAATTAAGAAGAGTGACATCAGGTACTAAGAAAGTTAATAAACTGGTTACAGACATAAAGTGTCCATTTATTTCTGTTGGGTTTCAAAGAATTTCAAATATGTGTATGCACACAAACAGTTGCATTGCACCTCCCATGAATTGAAACTAACACATGAAAGACGAAGAGGTTGATGGACGGGATGAAAGCGGAGTCGAGACAATGTCAGACAACAAACAATGGAGGGTGAAGACAGAGTCACTCATCGATACAAGAACATTTCTACAGCTGAATCCCTATATCTGGTCTCATGACAAAAGAGTCACCATATGATGTCTGAAATAGGACGCAAAGGCGCTTTTCCCAGAATTCTCAGGAGCTCACACGCCAGCTGCATCATTATCTCTTCTCACTTCTTTTCTTCCCCTCCTTCCATCTTTCACAATAGCTCCCTCTGTGAGCAAATTCTTCCTCAATCTCTTGTTGACAAAGTTGGTTTATCACGTTCATAGTCCCCTTCCATTCAGTGATGGAGAACGCGGACTAACAACAAGTCTGTTGTGAACCTTTACCTCTTCAGCATACCTGTGGTGGGGGGGCAAACATACTCTTTATGTGGTCTGTTTTTGACTGTGGAGATCAATCCACATCTGGATTGTTTACTAATCTGTGTAACGTTGGATCTCCAGAGTCAAGGTAGGTTGTGCTTAAGTTAGCATAGCATCAGAGGGATCGGCATTGCCCAGGGGGAATGTGAGAATCCTACTTGGCAGCATCTTTAGCGAGCATACCACACTGTCATAACATCAGCAGTGGTATCCAGGTTGAATGCTCAGGGTCTGTTAACTCTCACTGCAGACAAAGTTGATCTCTTGCCAAAGACTCGATGTTGTTTGAACAGGAATGATTACAGAATAATAAGTAAAAGGGTGATCTAATTTGGGATTATCTGGTCCAGATTCTTAGTAGAAGGTGGCAGCAAAACAACATCAAGTTTTAATTGCTTGTTACAAGGAGTGTGTGACCATAGCTATGTTAGCACGATGAACTCATTAAGTAGCATATGTGTTCTCATACTTGCCGGATGACTTTCACACACTTGCCTTAAGTATTGATGAGATAAGATTCAAGAAATAGTGTTTAAAGCAACAAAGACTACAAACTGATATCAAGAAATGAAAGCAGTGACCAGCCACAGAGACAGCTGCCCGTGTCTGGTCAGTAGCGATCAATATTTAAGATAAATGCCTCCCACCTAAACAAACACACACACACACACACACACACAATGGCTGAAAGTCTCTACGAAACCAACCAAATTCATTTATGTCTTTACTACTCAATCCTTATCAATCAATCCGTATCTTTGTATTCTTATTTCTGATTTTCACCCAGAAGTGTTCATGTTTAAAGACGAAGCCTCTTGAGGCTGTGACTTTGTTGACAGTTAGACGAGCTGAGATGTGTTTCTGCTGTTTACACCAGATTGTTTTTCCTCTTTCGACCTTCACCGACCCATCCAGCACACTCCCATCCCAGCACGCAGTGTTTTGAAAACGTGTCAGCTGTACCTCCAATATATCCCTGTAACATCAGTGCTCCACATGTGTGTATTTGACTAGATCTGGCTTGAATTATCCCTCAGGCCTTAACCGAATTAGCCCATATTCCTCTGTTTGGGAGTGGATAAAGCATTTTTGTTATTTACATGCATTTGTTGAGGCAGATCAGGGCGCAGAAGATGGACAAAGGTTGCTCTTAGAGATCTGTAACTTGTGCGTGCTTACCTGTCATTGTCTGCATACTTGTGAAGCAGCTGCAAATTGGCTTCACCACAAAAACATAAAACTAAATACCAAGAAAGTTATATTTTTATTGGTCTGAGACACTCAGACATACACAAAAAAAAGAAAATATATTTCAAGAAGGGGTATTTCACTTAGACACTGTTGATTAACATTTTAGTGAGACAGTGGTTCACAGACAAGAACCTTGTGGTGAACGTAAGTTGCATCTGCATCAAAGTTGCTTATTATTTGGCAGGAGGTGTTCAGAGGCCCTCAGTCTGAACCGACACTCTGAACTTTTGAACCAAACGCCTGCATTAACAACTGTAACTATCATTTAAGATGATTAAAGGGCATTCCTGGGGTCTGTTTCTACATGTTAAGTAAGGTGCAAAGGGTGCAGGAGACCAGCTATGAAATGGGCAATTTCATAGCTGAGAATGAAATATGTTCCTTCATCACGATAAAAGCCACAAGGCACTGTGACAACGTGATCACACACATTAAGGAAATCCACATGTGCATGCAAGCAGGCATACACATAAAAGCATCCATTCGCTAACAAAGATTCCCTGAATGTGTCCCATAGTGAAATGAACCTGGAGGAAAACAGGTCTGAATGTTTTCGAAAGCCAACCAGTCATTACTGCAATGGCGTCCACAGTATAATTAGCTGAAACAAGCAGCGCTGTACCTGTAAATACCCGACATAAAAACAGTAAACAAAGGGACAACCGCAGACAGCCACCTCTCGTGTTAGTCTTCACTGCTTTCCCACAAGCTCTGGCAGCAACAACTTCAACAATGACTACTGCAGCAGTGACGGCAGCAGCGGCATAACTTGGTGATCGTAACTTGGTGTTTACTAAGCCTATTCATTGGCATATAAATTCACAAACTAATGGCAAACAGCAATTTGCAAATATGTCTATTGATTGTTATTTATAATTCAAAGTTTTAAAACTTTTTGTTCTGTTCTAGACATGAATGTTACACAAAGATCTCTAAACTGCAGTGTGAATACTGTTTGCTTGTTTGCTGTCAGGGTGATACATAGCGAAACACACCTTGCTAATTTCACAGTCATCTTTAATTGTAGCAGTAGCCTTCATCCATTGGCTGCGTTAACAAAGGTCAGCAGAAAGTGGGGTCCATGTTTAACTAATGGAAGTCCCGAACATAAACCCTGTAAAAAATAGCTAATTTCATTCTTTGGTTTTTGAATGAATTAAACAAACAAGATATTTGGGGTTAACTAATCAGCTTTAGATGTGCTGTTGGATGGATTTTATTGCCTTTTGTTTTATAGACCTAGGATAGCTCTTTCCAGTCTTTATGCTAAGCTAAGCCAACTAGCAGCTGATCCCAATTTCATATTTCCTGAACAGACACGAAAATGGCATAAGTTTTTCAAAATATAGAATGCAATACATCACAATAGTTGGCACGTTTTACTATTCAGATATAGATAAATAGATATAGATATAAAGATATAGATATATCGATATAGATACAGATAATGAAGCTTGTTTTCTGACAACTATTGCTTATATGCTAAACTGATACTTGTATTTTCCTTTCTTGCTTTCCTTCTTGCAACACCATCACATTTGCCTAACCTGGGTCTCCATCACTGTCTCCTTTCAGACAGACAGACACAGACACTAAGCAAAAAAACAGGAGTTGTCACACTCTGCTCCAGTACTTCTGGAGCCTGTGACCCACAGGTTTGAGTGTACAGGCCTCGTGTGACAGACGAATGCTCCGTAGCTCTGAGAACAATTAGCACTGCCAACACTAGAAAAGAAAGAGAAAGAGGGCAAGAGAGAGAGACTGTCGACTGGAGGTGGCTCACTGGAGAGTGACGAGGGGTTGTGACCCTGCTCCAACGGACTGTGTTCAGTCGCCTGATGCTCCACACTACGAGACTTATTGACAAAAACAGAGAAAAACAAAGACGGTGACAAAAGCTGAACTGAATCCAATTCTCACCTCTAATTTCAGGGCATGGGCGGAGGAGGCCTACCTTCCCCTTCCACAACAGATAGTCTAATCCCGCAGAGCAAGAGGGGAGGTCATGAAACACTTGGCTGAATCAGACTGTGTTGGACTCACAGCACTTCTGATCATTACATGCACACTGAGCCTCTTAACGGCCTCCCCATTATTTATTTGAAAAACATCCTCAATGCAGTGCAAAACCTTTGGCGCTTGCCAAAAAGTTTGAAGAACTTTCTATGAATAATTGCAACTTTACCACCATCCATTTCGGAACAAGTGAACAAATCGCTGCACGTTTCACTCTTTGACCTCAAATCAACTCAGGAAGCACATGGTATTGTTAGGAGAATAATCAAGGCTTTCTTTTCATAAAATATGTGCTGTGAACTGCTGGCATGTCTTCACAGGCACACAGCCTAGTTTTCTGTGCTCTTCATGGATCATTTATATCGGTGGGGCAGGGGTGCTGCTGGTGAAGGGATTGTTCATGTGTTCATTTGCAGGAAGGTCTGTTCATCCTCCATCTCTAAAAAAGGTCTGTGCTTCCGTTGCACTTTTGCAATATCAAGGAACGATTAGGGTTGTGTTTTCTTTAAGAGTAGCACGTTTAATGAGGAGCAACAATGGCAGCACCAGAACAGCACTGTTGTTGCAGCTGAAAACAGAAATTCACAAATAGCAAAGAAAATCTACTGGAAACATATTCAACTTTGGAGTCTGTCTGCCTTGTGCAGACATTTTATGATGCTTTTTTACGACCTATGACATAAACGGCATATGACATCTTACAGTATGTTAAAAGGGGCTCTCGTTGCTGAGATCAACCTCACTGTACCCCAGAAAACAGGTGACGTCAGTTACTACATCTCATCTGGCCGTCATGCCAACCTGCCCACCCTGCTCTTCCAGGAAATCCTAAACTACAGAAAACATACACACTGTAAAACATTAGACAGGACTTTTTTTTTAAGTTACATTTTTTTATTAAACAGTAAACAAAAATCTACCAACTTGTACAATGACAGTAGCAGAAATAAGAACTGAGTCGAGTACATGGGTTTGAAATACTTAACACAACTATGTGAAGTCTGGGAGTGGACAGATTTATCGATCAGTCACTAGCTGCACTTCATCAAGCATACAATTTGTCACACAGTACTAAGTGAGTTTGCAGTGCTGTTTAAGATTGTAATGCTTCCATTGTTATGGCTGGGAGTTAGTTTGGTATCATCTAAAAACTGAGGAGGTGGAAGAAAGCGAGAGCTTTAAGGCTTATTCAGACTCTATCTGCGTACGAAAACAGACATGTCTGTTTCAAACGTTGTATTCGTCGATGCCCACATACTTCCATGCATTCTTTACATTGACATCGATACATCCACAAGATGGCAGTGAAGAGTCAGAAGTTTCAACAAAAACAAAAAAATGGTGAGAGACGAGGAGATTGCGATAATGTGCAAATAAAAAGCAGCAAAAGCGGACGCCACATTTATCACGTCTTGCTTGAATTATGGCTACACGACCCCCCCCCACGGTTTTTCGGTGTTCAGCTCCGTTGAGTTCTTTTTTTCCAAAGACATAAGCTCTCTGAAAACATGCACAAATCAGTAGTGGCTCGACAATAGCAGGCACTGCGGCACTATCCCCCTCCAAATGTCTAGAAGAGGAAATCTACTAGAACATTAAGGATAAATTAATTGGATAATGGGAAATAAGAATGAAATGCTTACTCCTAAAATGCACATAATAGTCAGTCAGCATCCATTTATAATTGTTTCTGAACTGTGTTGAGTTGATTTTGGATTTTTGGCTCCGTATCCATGTAAGTCTTTAACATCAACCATAAATGAGCCTTTGGAGTGCACATATAGCTATTTTACTGGACGCAGATATGCTTCTTAATGATTTTTACAAAAGTATCTGTAGAAGAGAATAATTCCTTCACTTTTGGCCAGCATTAGATTCAAGTGAAAAGGTAAATACAAAGCAAATGCAACATCCCAGTGTGACTAAGCCGCTGTTTACTTAACTCGCCATCTTGATGTGCTTGTTTTCTCCAGTGTCTCAGTAAATTTACATAAGTACATTTCATATTACTTATGAGACCTTTTATGAGAACTAAATAATAGTTTGAGTTGATTTCAGTTGGGTCTGATTCAGAGGAACCAGAGAAACGTTTTGAGTTAAACTAACTTAAAGTGTTTTACAGTGAAAATCCTCCATCCAAAGCTGCTGCAGGCCAATGGACATAAGTCACCCTCCTCTCTAATAGGACAAAACCACACCCCTCAGTTTAACAAGAGTAATAAAACACACACACGTGCACTGCTGTTTTACCGACAAGCATGTGCTCAGGTGGAATTCCCGTCACACTAAAAGCTATAGTCGATTGCTCCGAATGGTTTCACTATTTTGTGTCACAGATCAGGTTCAGGATCGTCCTGAGATGACGTTCATAAAGAATTTTTAGGAGGGTTGAGGTTTGAGTACAGGCCTGGTGTTCTGTTTTGGCTGTGTGTCCATCCTCAGTAAGACACAAACACACTCACACACACACACAGTTATATTTGATGTGCTCAGTTCTGGAGCTTAACAACTTGAATCCAAAACCATGGAACCCAAGGAAGTATTCTGAGAGTTTGTTGGGAGGAGTTGGCAGAATATCACACATGCAACTGGCCTAGTAGTCATGCGAACAAACACACTTAGAGACACTAGTGGGAATTCCAGAGGAAAAGGATAAACGAGTGTAAGGGAGGAGCAATAAAGGAGGACATTGAGAAGGAGGAAAACAAGCAGGAACAAGAGGAGAGATAGAGTCTCCACATCTGCAAAGGACTTTACAGGCTGAGCAGTCATGCTGCCACGTCTACACGAGACAGATAGTCCTCAAAGATCGGGGTGAAGTAAAGGGGAATGTGTCTTCTTTGCCTCTCCACTTAAACACAAATGCACATTTGCACTGGTGCTGCAAAAAAATTTAAAACAAGAAATAGTTCATGACCTTGAGCTGAAAAATTGCCTCTTAGTCTTTGATATTCACTTTCAACTTCCTAACTCTCATTTCGAACAGATATAACTGAATTATGGCAGTATGTTTAAAAAGTTTCCACAAAAGTTTCCCTGGTTTTTCCACATGAGCACAATTAGGTTAGAATCATGTTCACTGTTACAGTTCATCTCAGGCTAATGATAAGCTGTGTGGCTCTTTCCACACAGCTCCTTCAGTATCAATAGGTATTATAAAGTGTTTAAAGTGCTAACGCTGGATGTGGATCTGCTCATAATGATTTCTGCAGAGCTGCACATCATTTTATCAGCATTTGTTCCTGTCTCTCTATTGTCGTCTGTTGAACATGTGCCTC
The DNA here is from genome assembly GCA_037577475.1 of Chaunax sp. Z400. NCBI lineage: Eukaryota > Metazoa > Chordata > Actinopteri > Lophiiformes > Chaunacidae > Chaunax > Chaunax sp. Z400. Next base: position 24,447,102 of record CM075189.1, on the reverse strand, counting down.
CACTTGGATGTGAGTCTCTCAGGTTTATTCTGCAACCACTTCATGATATCCTGCTATTTTATGAAGGCGAGATGATGGCTCACATCCCTGCAGGTCGGAGAACCAATCATTTCAAGGACACAGCTGGAGCACTTTAGTGTGGACGTTTTGCAAAATGTACCAGCCCAAGTACAATTATAAGAAAATATCAAGTAGTTTGAACAGTCAACAAACACAACCAACTGAGTTCAGTGAAGACCACATTGGTTAAGGGCCAATTGTGCAGCATTCCTACCAGCACTAGTTTCATGGCAGGCTGAGTATGATGAAGATCTCCTGTTGTCTTAAGGGTCATAATTTAGATTTAGGAGTTTAGGCAATCCCAGAAATAACATTTTTATAGCATTAACTTTTTTCTATGTAGGTGTAGAACTGTCTCCACCCCACATTTAGTCATACATGTGAGGAGCGAACAATAACATTACACATTAATTACAGGAAAAAGCAGAAGACAGTCACTGATATCCTCTGCCACATGATTGTTTCCAATGTGCATAGTTTAGTAAAAAGAGACATTTATGAATATCATATCTAACAATGAGAGATATGAAAAATGAAAGTGCCACAATAAATGTGGAAGCAGCCAATGTTAACGTTAAGCTTCAACATTTCATAAACAGAGTAGCTATGTGCCAAGTGCAAAATTCAAATCAAGAGCCATGACTTTAGGGGAGAATTTTTTTTAATCTAATCTACTACAGCACACAATAAAGCAGCCCACAAAATGTAATTCTCTTATCTTAAATGGTTTTTGAGAGAACTTGTTCAGTTTGAAGTGTGACGCATTCATTTTTATCCACGCTTACGGACGGACAGAACCCATCCCCATAATAAAAACTAGAATGGGAGTGGAAGAGCGCAAACCTTGGCCAAGGCTGAAAAAAAAATGTCCTGATCCGCACTTTGATCCAGATCCTCCTCAAAATGTCATCATGTCTTCCCCATTCCAAGGGCCACCTCTCTACAAAACGTCAGAGGTCCATTAGACACACTCTGGGGTTTTCTTCTAAACATACAGACAAATGTGGATGAAAATATATTCTCCTTGGTGCAGGGAAAAACTATGAAAACAAAGCTGTTCCCAACTTGTTGAATGACAAGTACTGTCTCTCCTTGCATAATTGATTTCTAGTTTAAAATTCAACTACATGGTTTTATCAGAACATCACAAGGGTGGGACATTTCTTTTACCCTTAGGAAAAGGTGAGTATCTAGCATATAATACATACATGGGGAGTGTTTAGATGGTCTGCTATGTGAGGAATGGATCGATCGTAACGCTGGTCTGAAACCCCCTTTCTCTCTAAATTCCATCCAGCTGATGTCAGGAGCCGTTGGTGACTTGTTCAGCCCTCCTTTGGTGTGACACGGTCAGGTCAATTTTCAGTGCCTGTGTGGCGATCCTTTGGCTCCCCCATGTGTCTATGAATGTTAATACACAAACTGTCCTCCCCAGAATATTTTACATATTAAATGTTGAACATTATAGATTCCCAATGGCAAATTCTCTTTTCATTTGTCTTTCTGGAGAAAAATCAAAGGTCAGGCTTGGCTATAAAACAACACCCGTGGCACCGATAATGGTGCTGTGTCTTACAAAAGGACACTTCGGGGGGTGAGTGTACTTGCTGACACAGACTTCTACCAAGTTATGACACAGTCTTGAATGTCAACAACCACACAATGCTTGATATGGTTATTTGGAAAGCTACACTATTGCATATAATATGAGACAGTAGTCACCGTACAGTGTAAGCTATTAGTCTGCAGAATGTTTCTTGCATTTTAAAACGCTAATAAGGCCACTGGAGAAAATGAACACCAAAAGAACAACTCCTTTGCGTTGTGGCAAGTGTTGAAATTCAGAGAACAATCGGGAAGAATTTTTTTAGAAAAATGAGAACAAGCAGGCAAAACAAGGCAATACAAGGAGAACAGATATAGAATTTATTTTCAATATCCACTGCAAAGAATAAGAAGTGACACAGCTTGAAACAGATAATATAGAATTTATTTTGAACCAGAAGTAGGAAAATACATAGGCAGGTGTAAATGAAACAAGCAGAACCTGTAGTCAAACGGAAAAAATATAAGAATGAAACTAGTCCAAAGAGAATCAAGAGGACGGCTAAGGGGTACAACAGAAAGCATTGTTTACCATTCAGTCTCTTTTTAAAACGGTATGTATTGATTTGAAAACAGCTGCCTTGATTTCTCATCTGGGTTAATGGACATTCTACAACATTGTGCAAGTGTCATGATTTTTTTTTTTTTTGCTGGTATTTCATGAATGGTAAACAATAGTTGGTCCAGTGCATAAACACAGTGACACAGATCAATATATGTACTCAGCTGACTACAGATAGACAATCCTGTTCATTGAACAACTACCACTAGATCAGCAAGAAGAAGGAGATGAGCAAATATACAAGATGGATGATGAAAGAGGAAGAAAGAAAAGCTAAGAGGTGATCAGGTAACAAAACGACCTACAAATTTGGAGAGCTCAAAAGTATAAAGCGGAAACAAAACCACAGTTTGAAAGATGAAATAGCTACATTTCCAGATGAAACGAAAAACTACAAGCCTATTCTGAGTGACTGAATGTTTCTAGGGATTATTGCCAAGTTTTGTTGTTTTTTTTTAAAGCATGTATTTGAAATGATTTGAGTAACCAAACCCCAACAAGAGTGATGAATATGAATGTGGGTGCAATGTGTTCCTGTGAATCAAGGAAAAGGACAAAAGTACCTTGCTGTCCTTACAGCCCCAACACTTTGTTAAGAATATGGTTTGGATTTTAAAAACTGACAGGTTGGTGGGAGAAATTACTCTGCAACAGAGAACTACAAGCAGCTTTGGTGGGCATCATTACAAGGAGAAGCAGTCTGGGAAATCACTCTACAACTAGTAAGCAGACCATGAATCAATGCACCAGTGGAAAGTACAAAGCTAACGATGTGATCACTCGCTGAGGCTTAGGGTGAGACAAGTCAGCTCTGATTTGCCTGATTCTCAGTCAGATACCATAGTCTTGTTTAACAAGAGTGTGATGAAGAGGAGGGTGAGACAACAATGTAAAAAATTCAAGGATTAAATCAGTGACTATCAATAGTAGCTAGCTAGTGTGACCGATTTAACCACTGTGATGCACAACAAGAGTGAGATGGACTAGTAGTACTCAAAATAATCACAGGACCAGTCTAGCGACCAGTGGAACGCCATTAGCTTAGTCTTACAAACACATTTTACACCAGTCAGAACAGTGTCGTCTAGTACTGAACTGCAGCCACTAGTAAGACAGCTCTGCTGCCCTAAACTACAGGCACTAGCACTCTCCAGTTTGTGCCATGCAACATCCAAAATAAAGCTGAAAAGTTAAAAAAAAAAAAAAAGAAGAAAAAAAAAAAAGAAAAAAAAAGAAAATCCCTGTACTGAAAGTTTTTTCCTCCAATAAGCATCCTTCATTCTCTGAGGCTACATACGGAACATTCAACTCCTCTAATCAACCCATCAAGACAACATCTCATGACTTCTACAGAGGTTTTGGTTTGTGGTGGGAATTAGAGTATATGGAAAAAATATATCGAGTAAAAGTAAAAACAATGCAGCAAACATAACACCATCATTGAAATTCATGATTTACACATCAACAGCACAATTCAATCTTTTTAGAAAGGAAACATGAGATACATCTTTTATTCACACTTTACAAAAAAAGCTAGCCTTTAAATCTACAACAATACTAATGCCATTTGGGGAGGGGAATCAAACTGGACAAATTGGTTTCCATTGGAGAACAAAGTTAAAAAACAAACATGTGGGGTGAAAATAATGGGACAAAACCATGATCTGAGGAATAAGCTTCCTATTTACTTGCCTCCCTTGCTTTAAATGTCATTTCCACATACACCTTAAAGTAATGAGATCTGTATTTGCTAATCTGATGAAAGGGAGTGAGGGGAGCTTCATTTCAATCTACTAAGTGCTTTTCCTTTTGTATCGGTGTAAAAGCATGGCCATTGAAATAATAGACATAGAGGGTCCACAAATGGCACTATAGCTGCGATGACATGGGTAATAGAGAACTATACAAAGAAATTGAGCAAAGGGGTTTAAAAGACGCAATCTGAAGGGAAAGTGAGGTCGGGTGGATGAGGGTGTTGGGGTGTAGGATGATGGACAGGTTTAAGGAGGCTTAAAAATGAATGGCCAGGATAGGGCTATGGGCTACGCGTTTTGGGGGTCTGTGCAGGTGCTAAGGTACAAAGAATTATCAAAACAAAATCCAGATGGTGGACTTCAGATAAGACATCCTACTTATGTTCCTTAGGGAGAGGAGAACACATACCTGATTACTAGAGAGCTCAATGAATAGAAAGGATATACACATTATCATAACATTGTCACAGCTCATAAAAAAGGAAATCAGCATTAACAAAACCCAATAAAAGGACATAAAATCTTCACAAATGTCTCAACAGTATTTAAAAATAAAACGAGAAAAGGTTGTTCAGGCGTTCGTCATATGTAAATAGTGCAAGACAACAACAACCGCTACAGTGAGGCACAATGTTTTGTTGAAAATGTGGGGTTTATATAAATTGTATCAGTCACACACTACTGGTGGGAGTGGGTTTCGAGGTCAATAGATATGTGGATTCAATGTTAGGCTGCGGCTCATCCTTGCTTGTCCTTTTTGTCTAAAATGATGGCAGCAGTGTGGATAAATGGCTTTATTAATGGGTAACAAGCATCAGGCAGAGTTTACGGTGTCTATTTACATTCGCAGCAATGTGCCGGCAAATCAAATCAATTGGGGGGGTTCAATGATACAATGAAACAATACTGATACATTAATTACAGTTCATCTTTAAGGAGTGCAAAGTAGTGACAGCGAACGCCTTGAACAACCTCTTCTTACGTCTTTTGTACAAGCTGGTAATATCAATTCATCTTAATATTAACTGGATAAAAATTTAGCCATAGATTACAATACAATCTTTTTCAAATCTGATCATAATTTACTCTTAGTACAAAAAACGCCAGAAAAACAGGTCTTTTGTGGTTCATATACAATCATGTAAAGGCTGAGTCTAGATTTCTATTCTGTACAAACCCTAGTGAAAAAAACACTGCTTTTGTGTATGGAATTTATGGCTGGGGGAATTCACTACTGGCCTCAGAAACAGTGCTACAGATCTGTCTGCAAATTATCTGTGTTATGTGTGTGCATGCAAGTGTTCGGTGTGTATGTAAGCTTGCAGTGAGAGGAATGCTGGTTTTACTCATATCAGCCATTACTCACTCTGCCCAAAATCAACAGAGAAAAACATAAGATTTCTGAAAGTCCCTCATCGCTTTGCCCATCAGCCTAAATCCCTTGCCCCTTGACCAAAAATGTTGGCACGTGGGCCACATGAGCTCCTAAGCACAAGACAAGCCTAACAACTATACAAGCTGAGGTGAAACAGTCTACAAAAAGGATGGTAACTGCTCTCAGTTTCTCGCCATATCCTTCCTTCAGAAATTACCACTACATAATGCTGATGTGAGAAATCAGGCAAATGTAGTTCTCCGACATCTGGTTCTTGAGGCATATGCGGGTTTTGGTAGGTAATGGACCGGGGGCCGGGGTGACAGGTGTAGACTGCAGCACCACAGGAGGCCGTGACCACGCAACAGGCCTCAGCACCACAGAATGACAGAATGACCTGATGTAGTGGTGCTGCATCCACATCCAAGGGATGCTGAGCTACAAGCTGAAAGTTGCTTTAACCCAATGACATCCAGCACAACACCTATGTCCATCCTAAAAAGGCTGAGAAAATACACTGGCTGCCCAAAATGAGCACAAGCAAAATTTGGAGGTCTGAGACAAGTCTGCCGTCTTTGCTGGTTTCATATTTGTACAGGACAGACAGACAAGCAGACCATCAGCTATGGAGCTTTTTAGGTGAATGTCATTCTCTCAGCCATTTCCAAATTTCCTCTTGCTCTTAAACCAAACAGTGCCTCATGTGATAAATCTGAAAGAGCTACCATCCCCTACTTTTGAAATACAGAAGCAATGTAGGTGGATCTGAGGAGGAAGGGGAGTCCAAAACACAAAATATGATGCACGAACATGACTGAATCAAGCAGTTAAAAAAGGAAACCAAAATAAAAAACAAAAAAAGGAAAAATATAGAATATCTTTAACATACGAAATCCCTGTCGGCCAAACCTCACTGTACGAATATAATACAGGTTGTGTTTTTTGTCTTCCTCCTCCATTGTGGAGAGGGAAGAGCTGGTATAGGGAGGGAGGAGGGTTGTGAAAGGAAAGGCTGTGGTTGCAGCTCCCCCCCGGTGGTGTGGAAGGGACTCACTACCTGCGTGATGGCATATGGAGCCCATTGATCTGGGGGGGCACGTTGAGAAGCAGCTCAAGCTGGGCGAAGAGGGAGAAGTGGTCGGAGGGGATGTGGGGGTGTGGGCAGCCGCTGACATTGTTCTCTACAAGCCAATGGGGGTCCAAGGGGCCCAAGATGCCCAGCACGTTCAGGTGAGGCTTTGAGTAGAAAATATAGTCGATGACACCCTGAGGAAAGACAAAAAACAGGGGAGTCACCTCAACAAAAGTTTGAGTATTCAACATCTCAGCAAATTTGCTTATTTTTTAACAGAATTAAACCTGTAAATTGGTGTCACATGTGCCTCTGTTCATGTAGTACACAAAATCATCAACTACAGCCACAAATACCAACATATGTGCCGTCAATACAATCACCTTGAAGTCGAAGGTATAGTTAGTGTAAGGCATCAGGCCGTTCTCGTAGGCGCTCTTCAGCTTGAAGCCGTGGGTGATCATGCCGTTGGACGTGCTGTTTTTGCCATTGCAGTTGAATTTGGTCAGACTGTCACTGTAACGAAGCTCCTTGAAGTCCTTGTGGGTGCAGTCAACTCCACCAGAACTAAGGTACTCAACTACGCCTGGACAGAGCAGAGAATCCTCATCAGAATTAAGAAAAAATATGAGTGGCACATAAGCATCCTAACAGACCAGGGCAAGTCTGCTACCAATAGGTAACGCTAAATTGAGTTTTTTTAATTACCTACAGCATTTTGGATGATGTAGGTAATTAGCAGCATTAACTGTAGCATCGTGGTTATTATACTCCTTATGGTAAAATGGCATTGGGGCTGTTTATAGTTTGAACTTTATCAATTCCATATCCAGGGTTTCCCTGAAAGGGGTGGTTAAGCCCGGAGGCAAGTTTTGACCAGGCCCGACTGTCCAATGTGGGCTATGAGCAAGCTCAACAAACACATGCAGTGAGCTTTACAACCACTATGAGAGAGTTTATAAACATTGTGACTAGTTTATAAAAACAAAAACAAAAAACAAAGAAAAAAAAGACTTCGAAAATTTAAGTCCTACGACACAGATGTCCCCACTACCGGAAAAAAATCAATTGGTGCTGATGAATTACCAACATGCTATTTAGTTTCCTAAAACTTTTTGTGAGCTTTTACGTCTGAAACTTGAGAATAAAACTAATAGTACATGAATTACATCGCATTTATAGGGAAATATTGCAGTAAGCTAGCACTGTGGTAGTGACAAGAACAACATAGCAGACAAGTGATGCTGGCTTTTCTAATTCTTTGGATAATGCAGATAACACGCAGGAATGGTGTGTATTGCTGACCTCTACTGTTTGACATTAATGATCCATTTGAGTTATCAGTTATTTATATCAATTATTTAGTCCAAGCTCTGGTAATATGCCATCAGTTTCTTCATTTTAGTCCAGTTAGGGCTTGTGTCCACCAAAGTGCTTTTTCCTGAGCCCAGCGTATTTACACTACGCTACAAACGCCAGCAGGGGTTTTTTTCTGGTCGCGGAGAGTTGAGAAATGTATCTGCAAAATTAGGTACTTGCAACACAAATTACTTCCGTCCAACAGTTCAATGTTGAGTAAAGTGTGTAGTGTCCAGCTGCTCTCAGGTCTTTGAACAGCTTCCTCCTTTGTCGTGATGTAATAACATATTATATTTGGTGACTTTTTTGTGATCACTGAAATTCCATTTTTGTTACCAAAGAGAGAGTGCAGTACCAAAAAAGGTATCATTGGATGCTGGTACCAAATTCCAGGTACAGTACCAGTATTGGTTCAAAAGTGAATGGTACCAAACCCTTGTGGGCTATACTTGGCATTTAAGATTCAAACTTGAAGAATTTCATTTTCCATTATTCAATTCCATTTCCATTATTGTCCCTCTTATCAAATTTTTTTTTTTTATTGTTCTTGTGTTGTTGTTTGTATGTACTTGCTGCATTGAGGTTTTATCATGCTGTTTTATTGCAGGCTTCCCCATTTTAGTGTATCTCTTTCCTAATTGATTGCTAGATGTGACGAAATGTGTTTTGTATCTGTAGATTGCTGATCCTTAAGATTGCCATCTTTTGGTGTTTCTTCCTGCTGCCTGTTTAGCAACAGGTGACGGTGATTGAACCGATTACTGTCTTTATCAGGAGAAGTTTGTTCTCTCTGACACAAGCCTGATGAAGATCAACTAGATCGAAACGTTGCTATTATTATAGATATGACCACTATCTAACAAACTGAAGATCAGTCATTTGGATTATGCTTCTTTTTTTTTCATTTAACGGTCAAAGCGGCCATGAAAGGCAAACACATAATGATCATATTCAACCTCAGGGGTCAGATTCAGTATAGTTCCATTTAGCCTTGCTTACTTACCAGAGTCTGGCAAAGAGTTGAGGTCAGCGCAAAGCACCAGCGGAATGGCATTAGTCTCACCAGAGACAGAGGACAACTTCAGGCTTCGTGTGGCCTTGTCCACTATGTTCTTCACTTCTGACAGAAACATCATGGTCTGGACCAGCTTGACGTCAGAGTACTCTGGATCCCAGTGCATGTGGGCATTGGCTACCAGGAGCAGCTGCTTCTCCATGCCATGGAGTGACTTTCCAGCTGAAAAGAGCAAAAAAAAAAAGGGGTAAGGAAAAATTATGCAAATGTAAACTGAGAACATTCACATGAGAAAACGTAACATTTATTCCTGAATCATGGACCAAATCAATTCAGGATTATTATGACTAGCCCATCTTCAAGAAAAGGGGTGTCTACTCACAGGAGACCTCCATCATCTCTTTGCGGACTTCAAGCAAGACAGCTACTCCGATGTTGTCCTTGGTCATCACTCTGTTAAGCATAGCCTCTGAACCCTCGGAGTTAGCCATGGCCAGCTGGTTGAACTCCACTGTGTGCTTCTGCACTGCACTGAATCTGGAGACAAACGGATGGATATGAGAGGAGAGGGCTTAACATGGCTTCTCTAAAATTGGGCATTTCATTATCACTATTACATAAAAAAAAGTTGTACAACAGCAACGTTAGAAGAATTACTATATCTAGACATTCAGTTCATACATTCATTTACAAACCATGACTGGGAAATGCAGCTAAATAATTTATTAAGATAAAATGTTTGATTTCTGTCAATATTAATAACTATAGCAGTGTTTTCCCTACCATTCATTTGGAAGGGCGGCCCGGCCCTATGGCGACCTCCCGTCCCCCAATAAGAAAGGCACACTATATGGAATCTAGGTAATTTAATTGTGCACTCGTTTCATTTCAGCAGAGCATGAGCGTCTTTTATTCGTTTCACTGTCCTGATCAATGATTCGACTCTCCTCTGCTCTGGTCTGGTGTTCGTACCAGGGGTGTGTCTTATCCATGCTTCTCACAGACACACCGAACGAAATAGAGGAGACAGGTTAAGTGACAGTAAACCCAGTTGAGGATGAAGTCGGTACTTTACATGCAATAAAAACTTCCCCAAAACCAAAGATTGACAAACTATGACAAAAAAGTGCAAACCAGGCCAAAATCTCTGCGTTTTTCAAATGATAAGGTGATAAGAATTCTTCTTGCTTTCGATCTCTTGAAATGACTGACAGTACATATTTGTCAACGATTCCTGCATGAACCTATAGCACCAAGAGTGGTTGAACTCTTCTTCTGTTGCATTTTGGCAGGTTAAACATTGCTGCCTCCTGCATTTAGACTTGAGTACTGCACATGCACAATTGAACTCACAGGAGCCAATAGGTTGATGTGTAGTACAGAGTGACAAATCAAATCAGTGTACAGATATAACCAGCAATGACCTGAACAGTGTCTGGCTTGTCTCCTTGCAAACTAACCAATCATGAGACTCACCACTACCAATTTTTCATTACTTCTGTTTTTTTAAACGTGTCCTCAGAAAATGAGCCAGCTCAAGATTTAATCTGTGTTGTGGGATGTCTTGAAACCCTCTGTTACACTCTAGATAATCCAAAGACGTGGTTGTGAACAGTTTAACGCAGGACCTATTTTCTTTCTACCAAACTAAAACACTGAGCAGAAGTAAATGTGTATCTTCTCAGATGAGAGGCTCATGCAGGTAACAGGGCAGAATGTAAGCATTAATGGCATCTTCCTCGGCTGAGCTGTAACATTAGCTTGCTTGGCTAGTTATTAGCCTCTTGCGTAGTTACCTTGCATTAACTACTTAACTTCTTGAGACATTGCTATTGATGTGTTTTTTACCACTTTGCGTACCACATGCAAAGTGCCATGCAGTTCAATTATATTTGAGAGAAGGCAAATATGTCTGGAGCCGATCTCTTCAGAGCTCTTAAACTTATACCAAACAATATAGATGGATAAATGGTACAACAGGTAAGAAGAAAAACACATTTTTGATTTTGGGGTGACCTTTCCCTTAAAACTGTAATGAGTATTAAACAAATAATTCCAAAGTTCCACTAAGACTAATTGACAAGAGATACATGCCTTAACTACAATAACATATATTGTAGGTACATACTTTTCTGTCTTGAAGAAAACTGCACAACCATCTACGTGTTTACGGTCCGACTCAGACATAGTCCTTGCTCGTGACTTTGGACTGAAGAACCCATCGTATCCCTGCTCCTTCAGCTCAGGCAGGAAGAAACTGTAGTACTGTTCTGTCTCGACTTCCTGTAATAAACAACAACAAAAAAACTTGTGTCAGGACGGGCAACAGGGAAAGTTGACAACAATATGTAGCAAACAACCCTAAAACCCTAAAAGCATCAAAAATGTAATTCAAGATTAGGAAGAATAGGAGATAATCTAAAACACAATTTAATTGAAATGGCCCATAATATTTGTACAAGTTGAAGCAATAAAATATTCACAGCTGAAAAAGATAAAAAGCATGTAACACAAACAAGGCAAATATTTGAGATTTACTCTGTTTTGATGAACACAAACGCATCAGCATCTAAATGAAAATGATCCTTTGTATATTTTTAAGACATTAACCCTGCTCCTTGTGACATGATTCATATAAAACCCATTTATGTTTTTGAGAATATTTAACTGAAGCTATTGAATTTTTATGAACTTCTGTGTAAAGCGAACGAGAAACTAGTAAATTTGTATCAAAGGACAGATACCCTCGCTACTGGAAAAACTCAATTTGTGCTGATGTGGATAAACCATACACCCCCCACCCCCCATCATCGGTGAATGTGAGCAAATTGACATGACCAGCAGTCTTGAGATGTGGACAAGAGAATATCCTCCCAAGGTGTAAAGGGTGGCATCAGCATTGCCATCAAACTCTTGCAAAAGCAGTGTTCAATGAATCTGAAGACATGCAGCATGTTTAATTGCTTTAGCAAAGCACCTGCTGAACTGAGCCTTACGCTTATTGTATGGCCTCCAATATGAATAAGATTTGCCAAACTAAAAAAAGTGTCTGTCTCGACCTCGTCAAACTCAAGTCAACGTAACACTCATGCACACTAAACATACAAACTAAATAACTCTGTCGTCTGCAAGTCTCTAAAATAACTTTCGACACTGGGCTGTATTATAATCAGAGGTGCATATAACATTTTTGGTCTGGTTCTCAAAGGAGTACCTGAAGATGTTGCCTGGTGCTCACTTTTTGCACTGCTTGAAGCAGACATGTTTTAGGTCAGTCATCACTTGCAGCCACTTGAATTTGAGTGGCAGGTAACAGCATCCATATTTTCAACAGTCTCTTATGAGGCGTGGAAGTAACAAAAATTAAATGATAAAACTGGAGGTAATGAAAATGTACGTGCATTGAAAAATGGAGTGGTGAAAATGGATGTGAAATGAAAAATGGAGTCACTAATTTAAAGCTGATTTCACTAAAACAGTTGTGATATGATTTTTTTTTCTGGATAACCATTTAAGGGATGTAGCCTCAAGGGTGGAGCTAACAAAAATTAAATGATGAAACTGGAGGTGATGAAAATGCACGTGAATTGAAAAATGGAGTGATATGTTGTCATTTGATTTGATAAACTTGACATTTAATTTCATTTAATCACTCGCAACACCCAACAACTGGATCATTTTATCGTTTACAACATGCAATTTTTGTTACTTCCGGTCTGAAAAATAAATAAATAAATAAAACACGGCCACAGACTTCCGGGTCGAATTCTTGGCTCATCTTGGCAGAATCTCATCAGCTCTTCCTGTTTCTGTCCTTACGTTACAAGATGCTGTGCCTGTCACCAAGCAATACTACCAGATGGAGTTGATTAGTTGATTATCACTCCTTGCCAACTTTTCTGAAACGCATTGCTGGCATCAAATTCTAAATGAGGATATCATTTTTAAAAACAATTACATTTTTCTGTTTCAGTATTTGTCTTTGGTCTATTTTCAATTACATATAGGGTTTCAGTGATTTGCAAATAATTGTAAACTGTTTTTATTTATATAACATCCCAACTTTTTGGGAAATGGGGTTGTATAGTGTCAATTTCATTGAGTGGTCCTGGCAACCACCACCCAAACATCTTTTTTAATCTTGATGAATCTGCATTAACATACAAAATTAACGTTACTTTCCATGTCAACCTGAATGCATGCTTTGATGCAAACTCTCACCTGTAAACTGATGATATCTGCATTGCAGCCCAGGATCTCCTGCATGATGTTTTTTTTCCTGTACTCCCAGTTTAGAGCCCAAGAGGGGCAGTAGCCATATAGCTGTCGTGTGGCGTACTTATCACACAGTACATTGTAGCACATCACAGAGAACAGTGCTGAGGAGAGAAACACAATTAGGGCGTATCTTAGAAATGTTTAAGAAGCTGGAGATTTTTGGTCCTTTGAGGTATAATCGAGGTGGGGTAGGGACATTAAATTGGATGAACAAAATAAAATCTAGCTTCGTGCTGTATTATTTTTCCTGTCTACGTATAGAAAACATGTTGTATATTCCTACAGATATACAATTTTGCAAACAGTGGAGAGCAATGGTGCCATCATCTGCAGTTGCAAACAGCAATGATTTAAGCCACATTTCCACTATGTGGCACAGGCTCTACTTGACTCGACTTAGCTCTGGTATCAAGTTCTTTTCTGGAGGTCGTTTTCCCAAAAGACATTAGCCCCATTCAGACAGCATTTTCATTCCGCACCTGATGCGCCTTTATTCCACCCCAATGTTCTGTTTGAACGCAATGAAGGTGTAATGGAGTGTCAGTTTGTTCCACCTCTGTGACACCTGCGGAGGTAGTAACAGCGCCGAAACAGGTGTCGGTATGAACAGAGTGCACCGGTGTGGCGGAACGGGTGTGATGTTGTAGTAATGTGTTAAATATGCAGTAGCAACAGGTAGTCTATTTGAATAACAACAAAAGAAGATTACAGCAAAACTGGGGAGATAGAGAAATATATCAGCTTTTATGCTCCCTGTTGCTTTATCCATCATGCCTTTTAACGTTGCGGAATGCCGGCATACACTGTGAACGTACACACCAAGGTGGCATTGACTCCTTGGGCTGGTCAAGTTTGAACACACCAAAGGGGTCACAGAATGAAATTAATTTCAGAGCTGTTGTGCAATGCCAGTCTGAAAGAAGCTAATAGTACCACCTTAGTGTAGCTGGTCATCATAGAGACGCTGGCATGGTGGAGTTTTAAACGCAACACACACCTCTTGTGATCCTCTCATCAGCGACCAAAGACAGGAACGTCTGCACCTCCTCAATATAGCTCCCGCAATAAAAAAGTTAAAGCCTTTAAAGTTGCTTGGCTGCTTTAATAGGTGGCCACTGATTTGTGCTGTGCAGGACATTCTGCGAATTCCAGGCATCGATGACGCAGAAACGATTCTCTCTGACCAATCAGTGGTCTGCAATGTTTCACGTGGGCTTTTAGTACCCACTCAGCCTTCTTGGAAACACACAGGAGTTGGTACTAAAAAAGTAGTATCAGGAAATTTTTACCTGATGGAAAATCAAACAAACGCAAAAAGATTGGAGCCGATACCACATAGTGGAAATGCAGCTTTAGTCAAAACAACACAGTTATGGCTGCAATCACAAATAAATGCTAAACCCATGGGAACTTCTGTAATACTATATAGATTTCTATGAGGGCTATTGCTCTTTTGATCAAAATGTTTCTTGCCTTCGTTTGTCCAGGTTAAACCACGAAGAGAAGACATAAGCCACATTGCCACTGCGTGGTACCGGCTCTCTTCCGACTCGGTATCGGGTACTTTCGTGCCGGTCATTTTCCATTATGGGGTAGTACCTCTTCAGGGTAGATGGACGCCCTGCTTAACTGTCGTGGTGTAGCCCTTACTGTAGCACACAACTCTCATCCACAATCAGACAGGAACGTCTGCAACTCCTCAATATAGCAGCCGCAATCCAAAAAACGTTATGGCTGCTAAAGTAGCTTGTTTGTTAGTGTGTGGTGGCCATTGATATGTGCTGTGCAGGATATTCCATGCCTGCTGGGAATTGACTTATCAGTGCTCTGTAAAGTTTCACATGACCCTTTAGTACCTGCTCAGCTCACTAGGAACTGCAACGGAGATGGTACTAAAAACGTACTACCACGTGCCAGGTAGTTTTTCCCCAATGGAAAACCAAAGAAGTCGAGTAGAGTAGAGCAAGTACTATGCAGTGGAAATCCTTGCAGTGCTCCCACTACTCACACATTATTAGATTTGGATTCTTACTACTCTTGAACACTGATTTAAGAATTTTTTTGTCCATACTGCTTGTTCATTTTTCCAAAACAACAGCAAAAGACAAAAACAGCTAACAGTGGAGCTGGATTCGTATTTCTGGAACAGCAATTGCTAAGACTATGTGCATCAGTTAAAGGTGGTGTTTTGAGTATATTTTCGTGTCGTCATTACCTGAAGGCCAAGTTCTGTCAGGTTCCTGGAGTGAGATCCATGATCTGGCTGGAGGCTGCTCTGTTGGTACTATGTAAAAGGGGGGGGGAAATTGCTTAATACGGAAGATGACATGAATGTAAATATTGCACAGTGACTTCACCAAGGTTGATGGCATATTAGACTTTGGGTTCGTGGATAGGCCTATCTTATGGGGAAACAAGCATGAAATACTCAAGATCACACACCACGAGTACATTCCATTGAATTAAGACAGTTAGAAGTTATTTAAGTTGTCTCTGTAAAATGCAATTCTTGTTAATTGCATATCTGTGAAACCATCATCTGAGAGAAATCCCACTCTCAGAATGAGCACAGAAGACAAGTTGGACACAGAAGTCCAACTTGTAGCCAACGAAATAGAAAATATTATAATGACAACAATCCCTAAATACAAACAATCAAAGTTCCTAAACAGCAAATGGTGCCACTTTAGTACTTGTGTCTTGCCTGAAGAAAGTTTTATAAAAAAAAATATATATATATTAAACAGTATTTGAGATCTGCTATGGAAATGAAAGCAACCACAAGAATGAGCATTAGTTCAACTTGAAACCATGGAAACAGAAAAAATAAAAATGACAAAAATCTGTAAATAACATCAGTACTTGGTTGTTGTGTGTAGAGAGTTTTGTGTGAAAATATTTAAGCTTTTTGCATTATGCTTCGTACACAAAATGTGACAGACGGATAGAACCCATTGCTATATCTCCCTCCTCACTTCCTTCATAGCAGGGGATAGTTAAAACATGTAGCAAAATATAGGGGGCATTTATACAACAGCAGCTTAAACCTAAAATGGTTAACTTTTATTGATTTTTGGCCGTTCATTTACACAACGGCGATTTGGGGGCCTGAAAAAAAGACTTGAGGAAACGGCTCCAGAGTTCAATCTTTTGAAAACGCCACTGTTCAGTTGCAGTGTAAATGGGTAAAACGCAGCTCCTCTGAAAACAGTGACGGCACAGCCCAAGTTTGCGCAAGGATAGCACACTATGGACAGAACAAGAAAAACAAAAAAACAAAACAAAACAAAGCCAGACAGCGTGAACGAGCCCGACTTGAACCTGAACATAATTTCTTCGTAATTGTCCAAACCCGATTGAAGGCCAACAGGTCCCGTCGTCTAGCCACTCTAATTCACACAGACACTCCGAGGCAGGAGGGGGAGGGGCTGTCTCTTTCTAAAAAAAATGCTTTATTGGAATGAATGTCTAATGAACAATATTGCTAAAGATAATTAAATAAATCAACATTAATACATTAATTAGACAATTTTATATATGTGTGTGTATGTGAATAAAACAATTTTAAAACATGCTCAGGTTTTCCTTCCATAGTCGATAATGGTGAAAACCGTGAAACCGTGATTATTTCTCTGACAATAATCTTGATTCCAAAATCTGATATCATGGCATCCCTACACTGCTCCAATGTACATTTGCTGCAAAACTACTGTCATCTAATTCTGTGGTGTTGATTTTGAAAGGGTAAACCACCAGCTACTGCCCTGGCATGCATATTATAACGTTTTCAACCGTTTTTTTTGTTGATCAGTGTGTACAGGGATTGCTGCCTTGTGAACGTCAAACTTTTTTAAAATGCAAAGGAAAATTCCGTTTTTCGCAAAACCGTTGTCATGTGAACAGGGCCCTGGTCCAAAAACTGCCAAGGGGGGGAGACTTACTGCGCTTTATGGCCCCTGCCAGATTGTCTAACAAGTAGTTGAGCAGTCTCCGTGTGCCATCAGGTTCCTGGTAGAGGCTCATAATTTCTTGTGCAAGTGGATTTCCTGGTGAAGGACAAGAAATGTGGCTGAATTATTGTACAGAGAACCATGGGATTTCAAGGCTGGAATGGCTACGACACATTGATTAGCCACTCACCTTTCAACCCCAGTGTTTGTAACTGAAACAGTTTCCCCAATTCAAATGGCAGAACCCGCAACTGGTTGTTATTTAAAAGCAGTTCCCTGTAGAGGACATAGTGGAGTTTGATCAAACCAGCCCTCGTGAGAAGTAACTCTTTATTTACTTTCAATCAAAACATTATTTACTATACTGCAGTCGCAAAGAATGTCTAGGGTATGCTTGTCAGCTTTAGATTAAGCGTTAAGGTGACTTTTCTCATTAAAATAAAATTGATATAAATGTGAAAAACAACAGAAAGCCAGAAACAAAATGCCAGATATACAATTGATTTTTGATGAAATGAAAAACTAAAATGGCCAATGTGGAGTGAAACCAATGTGTAGCATGTGTGACAGCAAAAATCCAATTTTTTGTTTTTTTACACCTTTCATATTTTAGACAATTAAGAGGTAAATGTACAGCATGAAATCACCCACCTGAGAGAAACCATGTTGCCGAGCTCTGCCGGCAGACTCCTGATCTTATTGGATGAGAGATCCAGGTACACCAAGTTGTGTAGTTTGGCAATGTCTGGTGGGATGCGTGACAAGGAATTGTCACTGAGGTGCAGGGCGGTAAGGTGAGTGAGAGACCACAGGGCTGTGCTGAGACTCCTTACTCTGCCTACAGTGACACCATGAAAAGGACATACCAGATAATAAGGTCCCAGCATCCAACCATTACTGTTCTTGCATCAGAGGAAAATCCTTGGAAGAAGTAATTTTCTATGGTGTAAATAGGTTAACTTATTTCACTATGATAAAGACAATGTTTGGGCATAGTTGTAGGGTTTCATTAATTTAAAAAAATATGATATACCATACACACAAACAAATCATGTCAAGACTTGTGCAAAATCTTGTCCAGGAATAAAGATTAAATGATTAGTCAATTATTCAATTAAGACAATCAAATTAAAATTATCCAGCAACAAGATTGAATTAATTTTGTTGATATATGATGACCATATATCAATTGTGGTAATGAACATCTTAATGCTTTGTACAATTGGTGAAGAAAAGAACAAGAAATGTCTTCATGGACACTGAGGAACTTGTAACATATTTTGCACAGAACTTATTTAAAGGCTAGGCCATCATTCAGAATAATTCTCAGCTGCACACTTATCTAGGACAGACATATGCATAACTACCGTGGTGGACGTGTGCCCAAAGGTGTAACATGAAACAAAGAAATACAAAACATGGAACGATAGTGCACCATGACAACATCAAAAGATGTTTGCGAAATGCATGTACTACTTTATCAACAAAATTAGAAACTCGTCATGATAACACTAACTCACCACTGATTTCCAGCTCAGCCCAGTACGACTTCTTCCCGTTGGCTGCCTCCTCGCTGGACATAATTGTGTACATCCGCCTGGGATCCGGCGGGTCATATTTTTCCTTGGGCATTCCTATAACACTACAGATATAACATCTCCACATAATATCCCATCGATTGCTAATTTAGACTGGAACTTAAGATAAAATACAATGTAGTAGATTAGAGATGATGTATTTAGCTTAAGAGGTAACCATGTCTCATTGAAAATTCTAATAAACTACCATATGTAGCTAGAAATGTAACATCAGGTTTGTATCTATCGTTAGATATATCACAGAGAACATTTCTAATCAAGATATGGACCAGGTAACACGTTGCTGTAGGTCGTTTACCATGCATTAAACATCAGAACTGGTTCCTACGATAGTTGTGAGTTGATTGTAGTTACATAATGATGCTAATTAATATCACCAACGTGGTGCAGTGTTTTTCCACGCAAACTATGCAGCTTAACTTTGACGGTGAATAGTCAAGAGTTAAAAGATAAATTGCATTTTTAAAACATTGAAAAGTTTAAATCATAAAAAATGCATAATGCTTGCTTAGACAAGGCGATTTTCTTGTCACGGTCGGTAGCTTTATAGCCTAGCTTAACCTAAATAGGAGGCTATCAAACTCTACCTACAAACGCTTAATAGCTAACGCTAGCCTGTTTGCTAACTGTCAGGATGGAAAGAGGACACACGAAGATAGCTACAGGAAGAAATTCAGACTTTAATATCCTGCCCAAGTGGGTTGTCACAAATGCTGCAAAACGATATTAAAAGATGTCGTGCAATTGTTGTTTACATAATAGCAGAGCACTGACTTGCGCATTAACAGTTAGGCCACGACACAGCGCACTTAGTTAGCAGCCATAAGCAGGTGTCCTTTGGCAATAATCACAATCACCGAGATAAACATTAAGCAAACGAGCCCACAATGCTACACAATGAGGGGTCTGCAAGCAACTGCGAACTATTTAGCTTAGCCCGAGTTAGCTTGCTAGCTAAAAGCTAATACATCCCAATTGTTCGAAGCTGAAGGTCTATCTGATACAAGAAAAAGTCCTACGTCGAAATATTATCATATTGCATTAAACCTCTATATAGGATTGTGGTTAAACGAACGAATACACTTCAGACTTCCAATAAATGCTTGTATTTTTACCTGCAAGAGCATACCAAATCGTGAGGACGACTGCGTGTTCTCTTTTGTTTTCTAGCTACTTCTCGCCAGTTTCCGCTGCTGTATCATGGCGACTGAAGGATTTTTTTTCTCTGCTGATAACGGCGCTTGATTCCATTGGTCAGCGTGTAGAGGTTTCAACCAGCTGTTGAGCCAGAGTAAATATCCCTAACAGATGACTGATGGACCATTACATAGGATACCATAGTTTAATTTATTGTGGCTTATTTAGAAATTGGTTAGCAGAAACACAAATTTATAAATAGCTGTATACGCCATGAAAGTAATGATGTAATGGTATAGTCTGTATGGTGATGCAAGAAAAATATGCTTAAAGACAAACTGATATTTTTTTTCAAAAAGACTTTTTTATTGAGAAGCTAGGTGTTAATACATTTTGTCTTTAAACGAACCGAGGCACAGCCTTTATTCAAACTACAAATTGTGTAAATTCATACTAAAATACTGAATTAATACAATTCTGTATAATTCATGCATAACAATGAGAACAAAGTACTTTTTCTTAAATTCAACACTGGCAGACATCTAGCAGGTGATCCTGTAGATAAGTGAGAGACTCTTCCACATGGAGAGGTAAGGCTTCGCCGAGGTCTGCCTGAGATCTGGACAAGAAGGCCTCAACAGCTTCACAAACGGCAGGCTTGGTTATCATATCAGCCTGCTTGTAGACCAAGGTGCCAACTCTACGTCTTTGTTCAGTAACCGAGCTGTACAGACAGCCTGAGTGTAAGAGATGAAAATAGGAGTAAATCAAAGTGTGGGCTTGGGAGAGTCAGGTAAAGTAACGTTAATTATTGTTGACATGTTTTCATATTCATAAATATGCTACATTGGGTATCAAAGATTAACATAATCTGTTTTAGAGACATTCTTCAGAAGATAACATATCTTTTGAAATCAGTGTTTACATGCCACAGACTAACACAAATATATTTTCAATTATGTGAAAAGAAAAACTCGTAATACAGGTGACTCAAAACAAAATAAACACATTAAAATGATCAGGCCAGGAATGCTTAAAAATATACAAGTTCATTATTGCTATATTTTGTATGCTAAAACCTGGCATACAGTATATGATAAACAAAATCATTCAGTAGAGTACACCCACAAAAGTTACAAGAGATGCACCACAGACAAATAAACAAATGACAACATTCATGATGAAAAGGGAAGGTCTTTTTAACCAAAGTACTTCAGTTTTGTCCTTTATTTTCTCTGCTGTACAAAAAAATCATATTTAACTGGAACAATCCAATATAGTATTGCAGCATATATTGCACATTTACTGCAGTCTGAGGTTTCCCATGGGCCCTGAGCACTGTCTGGTTCCTGGCAGCATGACACTGGAAGGCCGCCAAGATGTTGGTTTTGATTCAGATAAGATGCCCTAACCTACTTATTTTCTGATATTTTGATAATATTGTGAATGTGTTTTATCTCAGAATGTTACATCGTTCTGATACAAACCCCTATTGTCACTACCAGAAAAGATATTCTCTAATATCATCATTACAGCTGTAAATACTGTTATGTAGTGTACTGGTATGTGCCAACACCTCACCTTTCATTGCTTTGTTGTAGCTGAGCAGTAACATCCAGAGGAGATGGACTAGCTCTTCCCACCTTTGCCACCTTTCAGTACCATCCTGACGAATACAGTCACTGATCAGCTGCATTACTAGTCACTTGTGGCTTACTTTTACGTATTAGACTTTTAAAAAAACATAAATATAAGATATCTCCTTGGAAAGACATCTTAAATTCTTAATTGGAAAAGAAAAAAGGGTCACTGTCACTATCTTTAAACTTTAATTCCACAATCTTTTTCTCATAAATATATATAATTAGCTAATACCACTTCATCTTTGTATAGCAAAAGTTGATAAGGTAAAAATATAAGGGTGATATTTACTGCCGGGTCTGGTGCCAGAGTGCAGTTCTTCATAAAGTGAAGCAGAAGACTGAGCGACATGGGCAGATGGGTTTTCACCGGGCATGCATAGTCCAACAGCTGCTCCAACAGCTTACATCTCACCAGCTTGCTCTGCAGGCTCTCCAGCAACAACATCCTGGGTGTCAGAAAATCAGTGGACAAAGATATCAAATTATGCAGATTTTGTCATTGGAATAATTATATACATATTTCTGTGGTTAATCATAAATAGCTTGATTGATGCATGTAAAAAATGCAATACAATTTGTGGAAACATGAAAATTATTAATATATGAATGAAAATGTCATATTCTTATATGAAAATCCAATCATGTGTTCTTCCTGTAAAAGAAAATATGATATGTTCTTAGGTAGGCTAAAGCAACCAATTTCCACCAATAACATGACACCAACCAATCAATTATCAACTTTTAGTGCCACAGAGATTAGATTTTTTAGTCATGGCATGTTGGGGTGTTCTGTTTCCCTAAAATACCACGTTTACAGGCCTGTTGGGTAGAGCCTATTCACTTTGCGGAATGTGGTATGTGTAACAGCTCCAGGTTATACGTAAGGCACATACTTGATATTTTAATTTGTTTAACAAATTATTCGATATTAATAATTAAAAAGGAAATTATATTACTTTATAAGTCTTGGTGAAGTATCAATTAAATTATCAACTCTAATTAACAACCAAGCATGAATAACTCAGGGTCCCCCGCCACAGGTGTATTTCATTGCAGAAAGATAGAAGTTAATTTGTCCCTGTTAATTTCAATTCTTGTTGTCACATCTGAAGTAAAGTTCAGTTTTCAAAATTGGAAAAAAAACAAAAACTGAAAATTCCCAAAATATTAAAACACACCTCTCCAGTAGGTGGGAGATCTGTAGATAAAATTTTGTGAAAAAAAACATTGAACAAATTATTAAAGTTCCTGAATAGCATAAGGCACTACTTTAGTACTTGTTTGTTGTGTCGCGAATGTTGTGTTGAAAAACATTGAATAATATTTAAGATCTTCAGAAAAAATAAACTCCTAGAATAAGCCAAAGATCAAATTGTAACCAAAGAAACAAAGAAAATTAAAATGACAAAAATATATACATAAGAAAGGCCAGGCCAGGACCGGATAAGTCCTGTCATGATGGATATGTGCACAAAGTGTTTGAGTTATGCTCTGGAAACAAAATGTGACGGACCAACGGTTGGAACGTGTTACTATATCCCCCTCCTCACTTCTTCATGGCCTGGGATAATTAATTAAACAGCTAAAACTATCCCAATGGTCTAATCTCCCATCTCCTCCTGACCTGTGCGCTCGTAGATGCATTTTGCCGATGAGCATTAGGAAGAGCTCTTGAGACATCTGGGCAGAGTTTAGAGCTGGAGAGCGGTCCACCTCCAGAGCCAAGGACAGCATCCTTTGCAGGAAGGACACCATTCTGCAGGGGGACAAAAACTTGAATATTTACATAAAAACAGCAATGGTATAGTATGCATATTTCAATTGTTACCTTGTACTTCCGCTGAAGTTGACAATCCATTATGATAACATTAATTTTTGTTTGTCATTTACCTGATTGGTTCATCTCTCTCTGCTTTACTCTCTTCCTGCTCTGTTGATTTCTTTATGGCAGAAAAGAGCCACTTGATGACATCCCTGGAATAGAGACACACACACAGTAAAAAAAAGAAGAAAAAGAACAGTATTACTTTAACAAATGAAAAATTAGAAATAGAAATTGATGTCATATTGTGGCCTGTGTCACACAGCAAGTATAAAATTTGGGTAATCCGTATAAATGATCCAGCTTCAAGACATCTAAGGCTCATCTGAAATAAACAGTCTCACAAATCTGGTTATTGTCTTGCTGTGTTAGCTCTTTTTCTTTCTTAATGCAGACATGAAATTGATTTACACAAAAAGGTTTTTTTTCTTGTCAAACATTTAATAACATGTCACATCAACTAAAAAGATCAGTGACACATGGGGTAAATGAAGATTGCTGTAGTAAAGAAAGTGTGTATGAACAATCATTTGTACAGGCAGTTAACATGTTTGGATCATATTATATAAACAAAACGTGTATATTATCCATCTCTAATCATACTTTATAATACAGATCCCTGATTACCGAGCTCACCTGACACGAGGGAATTGCTGATCACATGACAATGTTGCCTTGGCGATGGAGTGGTGGAGGGCAGATGTAGAAAGTTTGGCCTGGAAGTCATCCTCCAAAGTCAGCACAACATACTCAAAAAGCATGCACACAACCTCACATCGTTGTCTCTTTGTATGGTCCTAAAGAAGTGAGAGGCATGATGATTTACTGAAATCATAAAAAACATGTTTAGCTGTTAATATGTCAGCATACTGGTGCTGTGATAGTGACAAAAACAAATATCCAAATATTTTTCAGCAATGACAATGCCAACAGTATTTTTCTTTCGGATTTCTTCAGCTTTCCGATCCCATTAAAGGCAAAAATTAAAGGCAAAAAGGCAAAATAACTTTTTAGAAGACGCTGATATATGAGAAACGTTTTTTTCCCCCAATCACAATATTACAACTAAAATGCCATTCAAATCCAATTTAACAACACTAATGATACCGTATATTAATATACAGATTTCTCCCAACTGTGTGTATTCACACATTTTTCTACCTGGATTTGTTCCTGATTGTCTATGACCAAACTCAACAACTCCCAGTCCCATGGAACTGTGGTTATATCAGCCATGTGGTGTCTGCAACCAGAAAGTACAGTAGCTTTAATATCTAAATTCAGAGGAAAGGGGTGATACAAGATGGCAGAGAGGATGTAAACGACAGTTTAAGAATTCAAATAGAAAAAGGTACAAATAATAGATAACTACTGACTGCTATTCTCATGGCTCCCTCACCTCTGTGTCCTGATCAGCAAATTAAAGGCCTGCACACATAGGTGATAAGGACACTGTGGGTTGAGCAGAATGTCATGCAGCAGGTGGTAGGTGATATCTTTGGGAGGATAGCAACCAGGCTGCAGTAGGTCAGATAAGAGCTGCAAAGTGCCCTCTGTGTAGTGCTCATCGATGGTACTGTAAACCAGACTCAGGCTCTGACGGCATAACATCTCTGGCATTCCAAAACCTTTATCTTCCTCACAAACCTAAAAAAAAAAACACAAAAAAACACTATACAGCACTCAGAGAGCTCCAACAGCCACCATGGCAACTTGATTTCCCATTTATGTCATTGCACCTAAAAGCAATAGACCAATCATAGTTTGACCCTCATAAATATGACTCCTCGAGCATGAAAACCTACTCCTAGAATTTGGAATCACATTCAAATCATTATAAGTTTGACAGTTATTCAAGAAGAACAATATTTTCACTTATGGATCAGATCATTACCAAAGAATGTCATCAAAACGTGTTCATAACTTTTTGAGTAATCCTGCGAACAGACAACTCAGTGCCATCAAAAACATAACCTATTTAAAGTAAATTCAAAGTAAAAAAAACACTGGACATCCAGCTTACCATATAATCATTCGGAACGAGTTAATGACAGCTACAGAACACATACAATATAAACATTTGGAGAAATGCCTCTCACCAGTGTTTGAGCTGGTCCAGACATTATTTTCCTGAGTGTGACTGGGCACACAAAATGCCTGTCCTCACTACTGGCCACCCTGAAGGTCATATCAAACCTGCTCTCTCCGTTCGCTTGGTCTCCATCACTCCACTCTTGCCAAAGAATAGAAAGTGGACTGTCATTTCCCAGATCCCCTCTAAATGTCCCAGGCCTTGACCCGTTATCCATGTCCTCAGCTTTAGAGAACGAAAAAAGAGATTCACTATGGATACTACCATGGAAGAGGTCTGGGCTGTTTGAGGCCTCATCAGCCTTAAACTCCTCCAACTGCCTCTCAGAGGTCTTCTCAACTAGTGTTGGTTCAGAGGCAGATGTTGGGTCGCTTTGTCTCATAAGGTTATAAGACATGTGACTTGTGTGGGACAGAGAGTCAATTTCAAAAGCCTTAGAGGGGTTCAGTCCGGTGGTAGGAGAGTGGGTGGATGGTTGCTCAGAGAGATAAATTTGTCCAGACTCTGCTTGGTTTAATTTTAGTTGTTCCGGGTTGGAGCAGACATCTTCTCTTTGGAAGGAAGCCTGAGCTTTATCTTGAGATACAGAACAGGATGTTGGCGAGCAGATGGGTATGGATAAGCAAACGTCCCCCCTCTCATCTTCACGAGTGATGTGCTCCTTTGAGGTTGCAACTGAGCCTTCTTTACCTGAACAGGCAAAGTTAGCTGGGCTCAGCTGATGCAGAGATATTTTACCATTTATCTGTGAGCTTGTGAAATCACAGTTCACTTGTTGTTCCTGTCTGACAAGAGATTCAATTACCTTAGGAGGAGACACTTCCAGTAAAGGCCCCATGTGAGGACCATTTGATGTGGTAGTTGTCTTGAAATTACTAATGCACTCCGGTTCTTCACTGTTACTGTCTAATAGTCTGGGTTGCACTGAAATTTGTGTAGAATCTTTGCTTAAGTGGTTAGAACATTTTGGTGTTTTCAGTTCAGTGACATGAGTTTCAATAAAAGGCAATTGTCTTAAAGTTGGTGTGTGATGATGCACTTCATTAGTCCGTTTTTGATGTTGTGTTTGAGAATCCAAACTGCTCTGCTTCGGCTTTAGGTTGCTACAGTCGTCCTGCTTTAGTGTAAAAATAGGTGGGTCTCCTGAAGACCTTTTCCGTGTGGAAAAATCTTGTTTGTTTATAATTTGAATTTCATCAGTACAATCTTTTTTTATTGGGCAGTCTTCTTGTGGCAACTTCTCTGTCTCATGTTCTGTCACATTTGCTATGTCACTCTCAGTCAAATCTATCACTGTTAAGGAAGTGGAATTCTCACTTTTCCCAATAATCAGCCCCGAATGAGTCCATCGTGGCTCGGTGAGGTTAATATGCTAGAAAAGAAAAAAACAACATGTCAATAGTTATGGTCTTCATAGAAATATCAACTGACCATGTGTTTACTTTGAGCACTGACTCAGACTAAAATGAAAAGAGGACTGCATCTGTCATAACATGCAGTAACTCAAGTTTGGTAAAGGAAGTGAAACAGGACTTGATGAGACAGAGAAAAAGAGGTGATGGAGATGATGAGAGAGGAAGAGCAGGTACTGCCCACTGTGACCAGGATAGGATCAGCATTATGTCCCTGACCTGAGCACATTGAAGCAATCTAGGAATAATTACCACAGAGCTTTATGTTCTTTGTACATACAGTGGAGCCTATAGGCTCAATATAACAATAATACAAACCTAGCATATTACAGGATCATAATATAGTATTATTGTGTCTGACTATATTATTGTATAACACATATTCCTTATGTTCATGTACTATTTCAGGCACATTTCTATAATTCAAATCCAAAAATGATGCAAACTCAAACACGAAGGCAAAAAAAATAAGGTGTATACAATTTCATTTAATTATTTTTAATACACTTTGACAGGAGAGACGAGTGAGGAGTCACAAATGAAGCGACAGGCGGTGAATGTAGAGGGAGAGAGAAGACACATCATAGGGGATGGATCATTCACTGCAACATTTAGACCCTGCATATGGCCAGGCTTAATGTTGCTTAATCATCACATTCTGTTTATGTTTACATTTTACAAAACATCCCAACTTTTTTGGAAAGGGTTTTTTTATGCATTTTGCTAGCCAGCCTATTGTGTTGAAAGCTCTAGGAAACCTGACGTTAGCTATAGCATTCAGATTATAATTTACATGACATCACATCAACACGCTAGTGGGAACAGACAGTCACTAAACCAAGTTACATTTTGTTGAATTAACGTTTTGTTTGTATTATAATAAACATTTGACACAGCAGCCATATTGACATGATATGAAACCGAACCTTAATTAGTATAGTTAGTAACACCTGTGATAACCTCGAATTAAGTCTCTAAGAAGACCACCTATATCTGGGGTGCGCTAAACCCTCTATCTAGCTCTAATATGCTCACCATGACAAACCAGCAAAACGTGAAAAATGTAATAATTTTTATATTTGAAGTTTACTTAACTGGGGGCTGTGTTATAACCTATTTCTGCGACATTTTATGGTTTCTAGTGCTTGATGGTATACTTACTGTTGGGACGTTGACTCTCAAGGCGTTAACATCAATTCGCACAGTTGAGAGGGGTAGTGGGTCATCTTTAATCAAGATGTTCCTGTGGGTGCCCAATATTTCCACATCGGATTCGTCGCCATCACTGTCAGAGCTGATGTTTATAACACCATCCATTTTTCTTCACTAGTATAACCTCATACGAAGTGGCTAACGTGAGTAATGTTAAAGTGCTAAAACTTCATCCAAAGCAGACCCATAGTCGTCGCCACAGTCCAAATGCAATAGTGCCAGGACTTGTGATATTTCCCTTTTAAGATATTTTGCTAACGTTACATGCGCTTGATGCTGCCACGTTTATTCCCGGAATGTCGCGATGTAACTAGACGGCTATATGACTAATAATAAACTAAAGTCATAAAAACAACACTTGACGGCTGATTCAACAAACATCCGAAATGTTACGCTTCCTGGTTGCGACGATGCACACGCCATGACCCGCCCCACTCGGCCTCCGATTGGTTTAGCATGATGATGACATTTCTGGAAAAAAAAAATCTCCTGCCCACTCACAGTCCAGTTGTGCCATACCGCCCTCCGCTGCGAGACGGGTACTCGGGTCGATCAATACCCTAAAGCATTCTGGGAGGTGTATTCCACGTAGCCCCTCACGTCAGTAGTGTGAGTCGTGGCATCATCGGTTGTTTCAGTAGGATATTAATTTTGCCAAGGTTTTTATTCCCTTGGCCAGGTGTTTTCAATCATGCACAAACAATCACACCACCACCATCATTTACTCTGAAATTCACCAAAGACTGTTATGGCAATGTTATGACTAATAGATAGTTATGCATGATTTAACATGTTTTGGTTTTGAGTACGTAAAAAAGTCATTTCTATGTGAATGGAAAATATTGGTTTCTTAAAAATATGCATTTTAAAGTTGCTCAGTATATTAATTAAAGAACATTCAATTCCCAGCCTTTTTCACATGCTGGGGTGCTGTTTGTCTTTGCCAGGGGTGCTGCAAAAAATATTCTGATGTTACTGACATCTTCCATGATATCTAGTGTACCCTCCAGTACATCAGCAGAAGATGTGCTCTGTGTTCTTGAAGGCAAGTATTGTACAAGGAAGTTTGCAAAGCTTGGTCCTAACCTTTTAAGGCCTTTATACATAAGGAGGATGACCTTGAAATCAAGATGGAACAGGAAGCCAGTGCAGGGCAGCTAAAACTGGACTAATGTACTCTCTCCTTTTGGTGCTGGTTAATGGGTGAGCTGATAAGTGTCATACTTCAGACATGTTTTGAAGGTATAAAAGTTATGTTTTGTCACCTATTGAGCTTAAATCTGAATTTACGGTAACACCAAGACTTGTAACATTTGAAGGATTTCAGTTTTGTCCTTTTTGAACTGTAAGAAATGATTACTCATCCATTTATTTATTGACAAAAGAAAGGAAGTAATGGACTCTATAGCTGCAATATCATTTAGTTTACAGAGATGTCTGCATGTTATTTGCATTACTTTGGAAACACACATTGTGCTCTCTACTGATGTCCCCTAGTGGCAGCATGTATACTGAGAATAACTATAGACCAAGGCAGCTATCTTGTGCAACCCCACAACAGATGTCATGTTTCTCAGACACATGATCTCCATAAATTGCATAAATCTTTCTCCCCTTGATGTAAAACACAGTCAGAAAGATCATCCAACTTTTCAAGATGATTGATTAAGGTATCATGGTCAATCATATCAAACGCTGCACTTAGATATAACAGGACCAGAAATTAGACCTTATTTTCATCAGAATTTAGTTGTTGTGTTAGTGTAAACAAATATTATCTTCTACCAAGATGATTAGTTATTTATATTTTGTAGATACAAGATCTTATTTGGATAGTAAGGCTATCTTGAGCACACGCAAAAAACAACAACCTTATGGGACCTTAGGGGTTACCCAGTACTAAAAGACAACACAGTGAAACATATTTCATACAGGGCAATAGAATATCTCAGTATTTTACAAGCCTCAACTCTACATTCTATTGGATCTATTGAATACATAAAACAGATGCAAGTAAAGGTTATTAGTAACAATTCACATTATGAGAAGTTAAAATGTCTGCCGTGGAAAAGGTCTTTTGAATTTTTTGACAAATTATTGACAAAAATAGATATTTGTATTAGGCCTGTTGGAAAAATAGGTCAATCCAAAAGCAGTCATGAAGACTGAATATGAAAAACTTAAAAGCCCCCCTCCCCTCTCTTAAAACATTTTTTTAAAATAATTTGATGATTCAGCTACAGTAGCAACTACACTGTAACTGACTCAAAGAGAATAAAAGCAGTTTTGTATTTACCAGAGCAAACAGAAACAAATGAAACTATTAGCGTGGTTTCATGGCAGGCCTTGCAGTTCCTGGATGAGTGAAGTGTCTCACAATGTCAGGTCAAGTTAAGCACATTAAGCCACTGAAATGCAAATATGCTCCATGTATGCCATAAGCCTAATTTGCTAATAAATAAGCATCCTTAGCTCAGTGAATTTTGTGACATTGTGTAGTCTCAAATATGACCACTGGAGTGCGCTCATGTTGTGCAAAAACCTTTTAAATGTGTCAGTTATGTTCAGATACTGTAAATAAGATGGTTTGCAGCAAACATATTTGTATTCATAAACTGTGAACATAAGTGTTGACAGTTTAGAATGAGACTTAACATAAATCAGATGAGTTTGTTTGTTTTTTTTGAACTTTTGGATTTTGTGTATTTCCCTTCTTTTTCTTTTTCTTTTTTGGAAAAGCGGCTGTCTGCTGTGCCTTTGTGATATAAGAAGTGAGATATGTCATCTAATAGACCTAATGTTCTTCTTACTACTCTGATCCCTGGGGATACATTTCTGATATTTCAAGGACCCAGTGACAAGAAAAAATGAAAAAAAGCAGTGAAAGTGTTTCATAAAAATGTGTGTTTTAATAACATAAACACAGCATCCGGGCTGAATAGGCTGCAGGAAACAGATATAATGCATTTCTGTATTTGAGACATCCACAAATGACACATTAAACTTTGTGCTACTATGTTATTTTACAACTTACTTTCCTGTTAAAGATGAGAGCTTTTGAGTGTTTTATGGTGCATGCCATGATTAAAAGCTGCTTCCTTTTGATTGGGAGCAGTAACACATATTATGCATATCACAGTGTTGATACTTTAATTGTGATAAGCACATTGCTTAGCTGTGGAAAATTTGGACACTGAGCTGTTGTCAGCTCACTTCCTTGTTTGTCATGTCATTTTGTAAAGCATAATGTTTGTGCAAAAAAACTGATTCTGTTCTTAAAATGCACATGTTGTGGAAAAGAGATATTCCAGGAAAGAGCGAGCATTATTCTGCAGGCCTACCTTGTGCTTTTGTTTTTCAAAGAAATGTTCATTTTGATACATGCATTCTTGTGTAATCGGATGATGAGCTATTAACCTCAGATGCCAGCAAACATTGCAGCCTGTGAGAAATACCGCGCAGGATGAGTCATCGTAACGAGACACAACTGCCTGACACCATATTGACCATGTGAAGATTTTATTAGGCTGATTTTAGAGACGAATCGATAGAGTGTGTACATGTGTGTGAGTGTTTAAGTGCCCACCAGTGTTTTCTGTGCTTTTGGAAATCAATCCTTACTTTTGTTCTCAATTATGTTATTAATTCTGGAGCATACATTTTGAGTCTGAGAGTAGATTACGTAATGATACGTTTCAGATAAAAGTAGCACGTCATTATAATGTATGAGTAATAATGTCAGACACAACAATGCTAAATCATTACTGCCAGTCAGTTATTGTGTTCAGTTCATTATTTCTGAGAGCACAAGCACTGCCACAACTAATTCAGCTGGAAAAGGTGGTCCAAGTTCCGTTAGACAAAGAGAGAGCTTTGGAAGTGTTTGAAAGTTTGGGTGGACATCAGACAGTCCGCTGCCCATATATGGACGCAGATTTAAGCTAGAATACTTTACCAGAAACACTTCATGTCATTTCCTGTTTTAAAAGGTAAACCCAAGCATGTCTACACTCAGTAGTCTCTTGCACTGAGACCAGATATGTGAGACCAGCTGGCTTTAGATGTCTCACTTTTCAAAGCAGGCTGTGAAAGCAAAATTTATAATCTGAAATTCAACTCAGCCATATTGTAATAGCCTGTTTGACTAGTTCTACAGTCTATATGTATTATAAATGTTCAAAGCCTTTTCCTGAAATAACGGCCAATAAACATTCAAATGTAACAATTTGGATATGTATACGGTTTTATGGGGGAGTGTGTGGGACTATGTCCTTTCTGTTTGCAGAGAGTTTCTGATGTCTCCCTTGGAAGCCTGGGGGCCTCACAGTGACGACAAGACTCCAGGAGGGAACTGTGCCAACAAAACAAAAAAATACTCTGGCACATAACCCCCCAATTTGTTTTGTTTTTTCCACATAAGTCCTTGTAAGGATCAAACAAACAGGATATACTGTATTATTTAATGAGCTTTAGAGATGCTGGTTGGTAGATTTTGGTAAGTTTGGACAGGCAGGTTTCACCCTGTTTCCAGTCTTTGTGCTTAGCTAAGCTAAATCTCAGCTGACTGGCTGCTGGCTCCTTATATGTATTCTTATATAATGAACAGATATAAGAGAGATATCAATCTTCAATCTTAGTATTTTTAGGCAAGAAAGCATATATAAACTTATCTCCAAAACTATTCCTGTAGATGTCTTACATGCTGTACTGTGTATTATGTAAAATTTTTCAAGAGAGAAATTTGCAGGATGAATTTTCTCTGTGTCAACTTTGGATTTTTTTTTCTTTACTTTCTCTTGTGGAGTCAACAGTGAATGACAGACCCTTGAGAGTTAGTCTCATTCACTTATGGCAGCCTGTTGTCTATTTGTTGAGTGCACTGCACATACAGTATAGCCTATTCCTGATCAACATAATACTTGGGCATGCAAAGTGTCAGTATTTTTTAGCTGTCTGACACAACACATATTCCTCAATTCCTTGAAATCCAGTCCATCTGAAATTAATAGCATTACTTGAGCACACAAGTATCACAAAAGCAAACTCTATTTTCTGGATATGGAGGCCCACGAGGGCACTTACCTGGAGACAGACAGCAAAGGATGGTGGGAGCATCTATTGTCCACCATATGTGTTGCAGTGAAAAC
Source organism: Chaunax sp. Z400 (assembly GCA_037577475.1). Taxonomy (NCBI): domain Eukaryota; kingdom Metazoa; phylum Chordata; class Actinopteri; order Lophiiformes; family Chaunacidae; genus Chaunax; species Chaunax sp. Z400. The sequence goes on along the minus strand of CM075189.1, from coordinate 24,414,009 downwards.
AATCATAACCCCACAAAGTTTACTTTCAAGTCTTTATAATAAGTCTTATCTTAAAGGTTCAGATTTTTTTTTTAAACAGAATCAGTGAATGAACTGAGTTCATGTGTTAAGGTATAAATTTACCTTGCAGACAGAGAAGCATTCACACTATAACAGAAGAATGTTAAAGAAATGTGATAAACAATGGTTGTCGAACATTTTGTCCTGGGACACAGGACACAAAAAATACCATTCTTAAACAGCACGTCTGAGCTAGACGTGAGATAACAGCAATAGATTCATCCATCTGTTTGAGGACAAGTTTCAGACTTAGAGATAAAGCAAGCAGAGAAGGAGACTAAGTAAGACAGCTATCTGAGTGAACTTAGGAACAGACAATAAGTTACAGACTGTGTTTATCCTTTCCTATCACAGTCAGCCATGAGTCCAGTGGACTGTGACATTGAGTTAGCCAACACTCAGAGATCAAATCTGCCATCTAATCCCATTTAGCAGAAAATAAATAACATTTAAAGAAAGAATTAGAGAGCAAACACAGGGTGAAATCCATATTCTGACTGAAAAACACAATTTTTACTGTTGTATACTGTCGTAATGATTGTACCTTGTGAGAGGTTGCTTGACAATAGCGTTAGCTTTAAATACTTAATTAAGCTTTAAGTCAATATGAAATATTCTAGGAACTGCACGTTCTTGACACAGAGTAGTTTGTAGCAGGAGAAGCTGCATCAAACTGTCTAATTGCTTCCTAATATTTGTACTGATATTCAAAAATAACAGACAAGGTAAAAGACAAAAAAGAAAACAGCTAGGCTATATTTAAGAGTGGTGCAAGATATTATATTATAACTGTAATACTACCTGTAATAATTAAATATTATGAAAGTTTTAATGTAAAAGTATAGAAAAAGTGCCCCTGTGACTTATCTATTGTACAGTATATTACACTATTAGATAGTTAATCTTAAACATTGTCTGAGCAGGATTGTACTTCTGATTTATTTATTTTATATATAATTTATTTTATTTTATATATGTGACTAAAAGAAGTCAGAAAAGTCTGCTTTTTGAAGGAAAACAATTAACACTGGGACAAACTAATTTATTTCAAGAATGCATTGTATTACATAAGCTTATCATATGTTTCAATGTAAATTCTGAATCTGAAGAGAAGTAACCACTTCAAATATATTTCCCTTTGAATTGTAATGGGGTATCAAGAGGCATTAAATGGATAAATTCATGGATGCACTCATGACTCGTAACCTCTTGAACCTGATTCAAAATCCATTTTATTCATATGGGATGATAATACCAAGGTTTGACCTTTTAGTGGACTTCCTTTGCCAGAGCCACGGAAGTTTTTGGACATGGCTGTTGCATGATGAAAAGTGCATTCTTGTGGTCTTCTGTTATTATGGAAAAAAAGAACATGAGCTCTAGAGCTACATGTTCATTGCCATAGAGCAGCATGGGAAGCAAAACACCAGATGGTCAGGGCCGAGGGCTCTGTGGAAGAGGGACAGAAAGCAATAGGTAGAAGAAGATAGAGGGTTGAAGTGAGACAAGAGATCACGAAGCCAACTGGTGTGAGCTGTCACCACAAGAACATGAAAGAGACAGCAGAAAGAAACTGGTCTGACAAAGTTGAACAGGGATGGGTGACACAAGAACGCTGTCTGAATAGTGTCCAACATCCACCTCCTCACTTTCCCATTTTGCTGTCCACATCCATATCATGCTCTAGGCTGTTTAGAACATGCCTGCCAAACACCATGCTTCACATTGCCATCAAATTCAGGACTGTCAGTTACCAATTATTTTTTCTCTTGCAGTGGAACCTAACAAGGTTCATTTGACTGGTAGAGCGTGCCAAGTCGAGAGACAGAGGAGGCTTATGGTGGACCAGAGCCCAATAACTCACTCTGCAATCTGTGACCCCAGATGCTGATGTGACAACAGGATCCCTCACTGGGCAGAAATATACCTTTGAAATGCTAAACACTCAGTCAGAAGACTGAGAAGATGTTTTATTCCTCACCATTTTGTTTCTTTTACGTGTTTTAAGATGCCTTATTCTGTGGCATTGCCTCTTTCTGGGATCGTGCTCCAATTGTTGTCTTGTCATTTCTCGAAAAACTAAAAGTATATTGTTTTACTCAAAGCGGCAAATTCATTACATGGATGTGGAGGCATCAGCTGTAAATATGGAAAAAAAATACTAATCAATCCATCATTACAAAAAGTTATGATAAAAATACCAGAAATGGGCCTTTTTTCCTCTCTACAGTTTTTTATTCCTCTGAATAATGTGATCATCTTAGTTTAGTATGCTAGTCTTTTCAAAGTACAACTGAAGCATAGGAATGTCATTGCATGCATTTTTTTCGTTAGGATATTTTGGTCTGTACTAAGTAGGTGGGCTCATTGTCAGTCTTACAGCCACACTGCTAACATGGCTGACTTCTCAGTAAAATACACCCCATCTAAAAATATGACATAATTGAAAAGACATAAGAACATTCACTTCTCATGTTCCTTACAATCTACATCATCTGATGACTCATCTTTTATAATGCATTATTATGACCAAATCATAATGTCCAGTCAGTCATCATCACTGGTGACTTATTTCTCCACTTATTCAGTGTAAAGGAAGACAATGAGAGAATTCTAAAGTTTTGTGGCCAGTATTAGTTATTAGAGATATTAGATGTAAGCACTTTCCCCTAATCTTTGGCAAAAAATGGCTTGATTTGCTACAGAGGCTCACATACTCATCCATCTTTCTTAACGCTTAGCCACCAGTCGACAAAGCAGTTAAGGAAACCACAACGCAGCTACTTTTAACCAGCTACAGAGTCGTCCTTTGCCCTTAAAATAAAGACATCCAAAAGCGCAATTGAAAATTATAATATGAGGTGAAACATGTGCTGATCTGTGACCTTTAACGTTTCAGTATCTCAGTCACGTTTTAAATTCCAGTGGTTTTTTGTTTTGTTTTTGTTTTTGTCCAAGTTGTGGAAAAATGTTTGAGACTAAACAAAGGTCAGCAGTGATGTATTTATCCAGATCAAGCCTACTGGCAGCAATAGCAACAATAGAAGGAGGTGGGAGAAGGGGAAAGATGTGTGATCTCTGAAAAAAAAAAAAAACACGTTAATCACAGTGTGGCTGTGACACACACAGAGTCCTCTCCCACCCCCTTGCTATCTCCCACAAGTTTACACATCAACAAGAGCCAAGGATCATGTAACACATGCATGCAAATGATTTTTAATATATTGTATTTAAGTAATCATCCTGGCTGAATTCCCTGATGAAATTGTTTACTACAGGAAATCACCTGCAACCTGAGATGAGGTTTTCACACACCACCTCAGGCCATTTATTCCGGGAACATTACATAACACAGCAGTGGGTTCAGCTAACAACCAGCCTAGACAGCCTCCTTATAACAATACAGGAAGGTAAGAGGATTGAGGCAGCGAGCAAAAACACAGCCATCAGTCACTTCTGAATACAGCTGGCCTCTCAGGGATCTTTTCTTTGTATCTACACACTATTATGTGGCCAGTGAAGTTCTTATGAGCATCATCATATGTCCGATCTCACCTCTCTCATTAGTGTCCTCAAGCCTGGACATACGACACTCTTTGTTTTGGGTGAGCAAAAAAAAAAAAAAAAAAACATCATGTAGGTGAGAGTTTGCGGAGCTTAGGATGAGTGCAGTGTTTTAGCAATGGAATGGTGCTCAGCAAGCAGATTATTAATCCCTGCTTAGCTAATGAAAACATTCTGGGGGCTGCAGTTTTTATCACTAATACCACATTACTGAAAACATTACATGCTGGCAGTGGGACAAGTTGTCAAATCATGCTGCATATCTAATGATTGATGAGTTGGGTGACTAGATTAAATGTCTGTGCTGCTCGCAATGTTTCTACAGGTTCACAGAGTTTCTAATATTTCAAAATGTGACAGTAAATGAATCTGGCATCTGTGGCATAGAGGGTACATGTGTGTGACAAAATTTAACACGAAACATGCTGATTGGATTGTTTGAATAACAGGTTGATGAGAGATTTGATTTGTTGAAGTTCTTAATTTGTGTGGAAACCTTTAGTCAGGCAGAAACAGGGTGTCACAGGATGGACATGTATGTATATCCACCCCTATATCATAACAGGAAGCAGGAACAAGAGTGACAGGATGCTGGATATTGTTGTTTAACTAGAAATAGAAAGTACAGAGGGGTAGAGGGAATGTGTGTGTGACTATCTTTTTTATATTTAGGTTTCCTGAGATGGGCTTTGAGGTTTCAATAGCTGTCAAGATATATATATACATAATATGGTCACAAGTATTCAGCCACCTGGCCACTTTTATGACATCCCATTTCAAATGCATAGGCATCAAAATTGAGTTCGACCCTTCTTTGCTGCTGTAACAGCTTCCACTCTTCGGAGATGGTTTTTTCCAAGATTTTGGGATGTGTCTGTGGGTATTTTGGACCATTTATCCAGAAGAGCATTTGTGAGGTCAGGCACTGATGTTGAGTGAGAAGGCCTGGCTCACAATCTCTGTTCCAGTTCATCCTAAAGGTGTTTAATGGGGTTGTGGTCAGGGCTCTGTGCAGCCTAGTCAAGTTCTATCACATCAAACTCCCCAGACCATGTCTTTATGGACCTTGCGTTGTGCACTAGGGAACAGTCATGCTGGAACAGAAAAAAAGGGCCTTCATCAGACTGGTCCCACAAAGTTAGAAGCATAGAATTGTCCAAAATGTCTTGGTATGCTAAAGCATTAAGATTTCCCTTCACTGGAGCTAAGGGGCCTCGGCCAATCCCTGACAAACAACCCCATACCATTATCCCTCCTCCATATTAAGAGGTGTGTCCAAATACTTGTAGTGTATGACTAGATTTTGTCAACACCTGCAAGGAGTTAAAAAAAATCTGTTGCATAATTTCTGTTTTTGTTAATGTCCCTTTAATGTTGAGCTGAAAAACAATAACATAGGAAATGTGTGGAATTATCTTCCATCAAAGGATTGAATAACAAGACTAGCTCATGTAATAATTATGATTGTATGTCATTCCTTGGGTCCCCAAAAGTTCTACAGTCAGACGCTACAAACCTCTCAATTTTTCACTGAGGCCAGTTTTTTTTTCACTTTCTATGCAACGGGTAGACCCATAAGGTAATTGATCACCAATATATAGGGATAATCATCCTGTAGATTATCTTCACTGCTATTATGCTATCATCCAGAGTGGAATTGTAGTGAGAGGGAGATAGAGAGAGAGACAGAGAGAGCGGAGATGGAAGCAAGATAGACTGTCTGAAATCCTCCTCCACATCCTCCTCCAAATCTACAAATCCACAACCACTAAATGATGTTTTTCTGAGCCTACAGACATTTCATTTCACTTTCAACGATGAACAAAGATACACATAGACCAAAATTAATGTTGGTATTCCTCCAACAGCTTTAAATGGACTGGAAATCCCATTCTGACAGGCTTCTAGCAGATGTGATACAAATAAACCTATTTAATTCAAAATTAGTGGAGTTCTATTGAGCTGGGCTACAATCTAGTCATTACAGACTGTCTGTATATCTGTGAATCTTTTCGTATCATTCTTGACTTATGATAAATATCCTCTGGCTCGATGACTGGCTGCCTTATCATTGCATACATTTTTATAACCAAACCTCCAGAGCAGAGATGCAAGCTTCTCAACAACAGGTATTTTGGTGGCTTCCATGTGCCAGCACAGAATAATTCCACTTTAAAAAATAAATGAAAGTAGTGACGCTGCATAGAAACAAGTCTAAGCCTCCATCAGAGAGGTAGATGGAAATTTCACAAATCCCATCAGTCAGTTACTGTTGCATGAAAGCCTTTTTACTTTGAACACTCTGGCCTCCTAATTGGCAGCCCTGCAGAGAAACCTCTCTGTGTGCTATTTTTCCTCCATATCCTTTATTGACTTAAGACGGTCAAGTCACCCAGTGCCTGGGCCGGCACTTACCTGTACTGAGTACCAACACTTGTCATTTTTATCCACATGAGTACCCTTACTCCTTACTGGGAGCAGCTACCTCCTATTGAGTTTAGATAGCCACCCCTGAACACCTAAACAACTTACTTTGTGAAGCAGAAGAACTTACAAGAACATCTGGCTCATCAGGTTAATCGTAACTGTGTCTCTGTGCAAACACATAGCTAGTTTGACGCTAAGAAAACAGGGCTGAAAATAGCTTGTTAAAATGGACTAAACAATGCCAAAAGAAAAAAACAACAGAGAACTGGGTGGCACACTTTACACCATGGTCACCTGACTCCTGGACAAGGGGCAACATTTACTATTTCTGCAAGACAAATGATTGGCTCATTGTAAAAGATAATAACACTGAGTGGCAGATTTTGCAGAGTACACTGTGGAAACTACTGAAAGACTGGAGTGAGTGTGTGGTGACGCACTTTGGCTGGGACAAAGGACAAACATCAATTTAACCTCAGGAAAAGGATTGTCGCATGCAAAGAATCTGTCAATCATCTGACCACGCCTCCTATTTTTCTCCCTTGTGTCTCCTCCCCCTCCTGTCTGTCAGTGTTTGGTGGCCGTGGCTTCTTCATTCTTGTCATTCCTGCCATCTCCACTGCTTCAGTGTGCCCTAGCTCTGGTGAGAGATTTGCTGCCCCATCTCTTGGGCCTGCTGATCTTTCCTCTGTGTCCTCCTCCATAAATCATGATCATTATGAGTTTTCAGTAACAGCAGGCCTTTTCTCGTACCCTACACAGACCCTTTGACTATGCTATAGACCTGCTTCCTGAGGCCTTTTGCCCACTAGTCACCTCTTTAACTTGCCCCGTTCTGAAAAAGAGAAATTGGAAAAAATATATTCACTCTCTGGTGTCTGTGCTTCCTCCTTCCTAGTTGGAGCAGGTTTCTTCTTTGTGGAGAAAGATGATAATTTCCTGCACCCTGGCATTAATTATAGAGGCCTTAATGACATCACCACAAAGAACAAGTATCCACTGCCCCTCACTGACTCACTGACTGACTGAAACTACAATCTCATTGTCATCAAAACAAGCCATCCTCCGAGCAGGACAAATAACACTGGTCTCTATGTGCAGCTGGCTGTGAGACAAGTGCACAGGGAGATGGGCACCAACTGGCAACCCCCAGCCCAAATCCAGATAGTCAAGCCCTTTGACATAACAGGAAAAAAGAGGATTATTTTGTTACATTTTGTCATCAAAGTATTTGGCAAGATTGCACTTTACCAGGCCCATGGTCTGTGCATGCTGAAGGCAGAATGTAAAACAGTATTTTAGCTAGCTGAAATGGTTACATTGGTTTTCTTTCATCCAGATGATCTGAGTTTAATCTCAGGGGTTGTTCGTTTTTCCTTGTTTTATTAACAAATATTTGAGTTTTTATTTTTTATGTTATTCTTAGGCCTTAGGGTCAGGGCCTCAGTCCTCAGACTCAGCATGAGATGAATGTTTAGTTACTGAACTTGCAAAAAATGAAAATACACAGTTAAAAAAATTAATAATTTCACTGTTATGCAGTACAGTTTCACCAAAATCATCCCACGAATCAATGAAATACTGTTTGTTATACTATAAAAATATTTCAGGGAAAATATGCTTTTTTATAACTTTGGGGGAAATTTTATTTGGAAAAATATTCAATAACTTCACTCTTATACAGTGTGGTGTTACCACATTCAATTCACACATCAGTGCTCCCCTGTTAATTATACAACAACTGGGTAAAATGTGCTTTTGTAAGATTTTGGGGATTTCATTGCTAAAAGTATTCAATAACTTCTCTCTTATAAAGCACATTTTACATGGGTGATGCCGCCCTGTGCTGAGTCTGCACAATAAAGTGAGGATTTGAATGAAGTCAAAAACTTCAATGTAATTTTTTTTTTTACATTGGATTGTTTATCCCTTAGATCTTTGATGAGTTCCCCCATCTCCTCAAAATGTGAGTGAAGCACTCTTTTTTATTATTGCAGCCACTGAATGTTTTCAAAGTTGCTTTTGGTCTCAGATTGTTATCTCTTATCAGTTTGCTTCTTGCCAAAGTAAACAGATTGGTGGAGCGACTTGATTTGCAGTGTCTGAAGTTTATGATGCTTCTTTTATTGTTTGGTGATATTGTGAACTGCCCATATTTGGTTCAGAGACTGAAACTTAACAATTTTGCAAGGCACTGTATGTCACAGTCTCATTAGGGGCTTAGCCCCCCTAAAGGTCTTCTAACCATCCACTCTTGGCTGATGTGTGTGCAGCTCACTTCTGTACGTTGTATCTATTGTTGTTGGTGTTGCTTTTTGGTTTTTTTGAGAGAGAGAAATTGTGCTTTAACTATGATGCACTTGAGTCACAGGGGTACTGTTTGGCTGTTCTTTGTCTTTTGTTAGGACACTGAATAAGTGTCATTTGCCATTTTCCACTTTTTGTTTGCTTCATTTATAGTCATGTTTTTTTTTTTCTTGTCCTTTTTTCAAGCATGTCTCCTGTGCTTCTATTCTGGGTTTGCCAGGCCATTGCCTCAAACCTCTGCCTTACTCAAGAACTCACTACACTTCACTGACTGCCTGCCTTTTTAGCTCCACAATCTTTGCCACAATAAAGTCACAATAAAGTCTCATTAAACCTTCTATTAAAATTCATCCCTGTAGGTGTGTTCTTTGGGTCAGCAGAAAAACAAAACCAGACAGACTTTAAAAATCGCTTGCCAAACATGGTAGCAAAACATACACTTATGTAGTTGTATGTAATGTATGTGATGACATGCATACAACTATGCATTTGAATTAGAATATAATACCAAGATACGCTTGTAAATACAGTATATTCAAGACACATGCATTGATCATTTGACGTTGGGGCACTGGTGCCTGATTTGGTCGAATTTAAGCGCTGATGTCATCCTAAACTAGTGACTCTGAAAGTTCTGTCATGCATCCGTAAAGTTTTTTCTTATGATTCATTAAAAGTCGGAGCCGTAAAGTTCCATCAGGGAAATTTTTTTTTATTTTATTTTTTTTTTACCATGTATGCTATTGTCTTGTGCGAACAACTTATTATTTTACTCAAGATACTTATCATGTGCGCACGAGTTATTATTTTATGTGCACAAGTTATTATCTTATGGGAACAAGATCATTATCTTATGCGTAGAAGTTATTGTCTCGTGCGCACAAGATAATAATTTGCACCCATTAATTATCGGAACTACCAGAGCTCAGGTGAGATTTCCTCGCTCACTCTCCAGTGGCTGTCCCCAAATCTGAAAATCATTGTTCTAAAAGTCCCTGTCATGGGAATTAACCTTTTAAAATAATTACATTGTAAAGCTACAGTAGCGCATTATGTCATGCAATACAAGACTGATGATTTGTTTTTCATTCCCGCATACTGAGACGTGCAGTGCTGTGAAAAAATTAGATAGGCCTATGAAAAGAAAAAGTAATGTGTGAGTGAAATAAATGAAAAAAACACAACAAACTCAAGAGACTCTCTTGAAGATTAACAGTTCCATTTTGAAGAAATCGCAAATACAAAAACATTGCTCTCTTTCTCTTTCTGCTGCCCCCCCCCCCGCGCCTCTCTCTCTCTCTCTCTCTCTCTCTCTCTCTCTCTCTCTCTCTCTCTCTCTCCTTTAAATTTAGAGATGGGCTGGTCCTTGGAGTGATGTCACCTCACTCTTGTATGAGCATTTATTCTACCAGCAATGTGCATCTCCGTATCGTATCCAGCGATATTGTACTCCAAAACGCAGGATTACGCACAACGACGTGACAGAGAGGAATGAATTTACTAGTGAAGACTTGGACTGTGAACTCTGATCTTACAGATACTCTCGGAATTCCGTGTGCCGGACTATATGGAGGGCTTGTGATGAAGGGTTTTGTGTTTGCGCACGTGATGTGTCTCAAGTGGGTTATAGTGTTTGTACTGACCAAGAGCATTACGCGCAACGTAGCTCCATGCGTTAGAGAGAGGCAGTTCAGCGCACAGTCTTAGCTGCTTTGGAAAAGAAACGGGTGAAAAACAACAAACATGATTCGAAAGGACAAACTGGAGCCAGAATGAATTTAACCCAATTAAATGTACTGGTGGAAAACGTTTCCAACGATGAGAACACCACGGACGCACCGTTTGCATTGCCACACACGATCACAGCCACTGTTCTAATCATCTTGGTAGTTTCTGTTATCATTTCTGTGACCATTGTCGGTAATGTCCTGGTGATTGTAGCGGTGCTGACCAGCCGGGCTCTTCGTGCGCCCCAGAACCTTTTCCTGGTCTCTCTGGCCTCAGCGGATATCCTAGTGGGCACGCTGGTCACCCCGTTCTCTCTCGCCAATGAAGTCATGGGCTACTGGTACTTCGGGAGTACTTGGTGCGCTTTCTATCTGGCTCTGGACGTGTTGTTCTGCACCTCATCCATCGTGCACCTGTGCGCCATCAGCTTGGACCGCTACTGGTCAGTGACAAAGGCGGTCAGTTACAACCTGAAGCGGACACCTAAGCGCATCAAGTCCATGATCGCTATAGTGTGGGTGATATCTGCTATCATCTCTTTTCCCCCTCTTCTCATGACCAAACATGATGAACGGGAGTGCCTGCTCAACGACGAGACCTGGTATATCCTCTCCTCCTGCCTGGTGTCCTTCTTCGCACCCGGTCTCATTATGATTCTGGTTTACTGTAAGATCTATAAGGTGGCTAAACAACGCTCCTCCACGGTGTTCGTGGCCAAGAACGGTCTGGAGAGGCAGCCCTCTCAATCGGAGACCTGTTTTGCCAGGAAGGACAGATTCGAGATGGAGAGCCCCAGCAGCCATAGCACCGGCAGCTGCGAGCAGAGGCAAGGGGAGCTGGATGACATCGACCTGGAGGAGAGCTGCGCGTCGGATATTAAACCCCGCAATCATCGCTTCACCAAGCGGAGAAAGGTGGAGGGGTCGGAATGCTGCCCTCCTCAGAACTGCCGTCCCTCCTGGGCTTCCGCAAGGACATTACAGCCCCACACGGAGCAGAAGATCCCGGCTGGGCGACAACAGTTGGCGGCGACGGCGGCAAACAAAAACAAAGTGGCGCAGATGCGGGAGAAACGCTTCACCTTCGTGCTGGCTGTAGTGATGGGGGTGTTTGTGCTTTGCTGGTTCCCTTTCTTCTTTACATACACCCTGCATGCAATCTGCAGAGACAGCTGTCACATCCCTGACGCACTTTTCAACCTTTTCTTTTGGATTGGTTACTGCAACAGCTCTGCGAATCCAATAATATACACTATTTTCAACAGGGATTTCAGGAAATCCTTTAAGAAAATCATATGCAGAACTTCTAGGCGTCCATAATTACACCCAGAAAGGTTTCCTGGGACAAATCTGTTTTTTCCTCTGTCAATCAGGAATTGTTAGAACTGTCCTTTTTTTGGTTGACTGTTACCCCTCCCCTAAAAAATTTCAATTCATCATATCAAGTGTTGTCTTAAAGTCTATGAATAAAATGTAAGGTTTAACAACATATACTCGAGTGCTTCAATATATACTGCAATCATCAAACATGGTCAGTTATTCAATCAACTGATATTTTCTATGTCATTTAGCATAGACAAAGTTGTAATAACTAGGTCACTCTTTAGTAACGGCTGCAAACCTGCACACAAGAAAGCCCTCTATGATCTATCTTTTATGCTGCAGCAAGCAGGAGGAAAGAGCTGCTTCAGAGTGAAATTGAAGTCATGAATGCAGCTGGATTTCAGTGTTGGCAGCTGACTGAAAGTGGGTGTTTTGTGTTGAAATAAATAGATTGATCTCCATCATCTGTAAGATTTGAGCAGGCAAGTGAGTGTCATGGAAAAAAATGACATAAAATCTGATAGATTGAATGATTCATACAAGCTTCATCATCAAGTGTGAAACATTACATTGTTGAAATATTTGGCCTTATGAGTCGTTTAAATGCATATCTATCTTTACTGCAGTTGAAGCTGCAGTGAGGCTCTCCGCCGTTTCTCATCAGTGAACCCTTAAAGTTGTGTAAGAGTCTAATCTCACAGCCCCTGCCACACCATCATACCTCTTCACACCAGAACAATAACCACGGCGAGGCATTGCTAAATCTATTGGATAAACTAGTTTCTACACCCTCAGTGTTTGCCTGTAAATATTTAAACTTTGTGAAATTACAATTCTGCAATACAATCTGATTTTTAGGTCATGGGACAGAGATCATAGCTGGATTACATTGTCCAAAAAATATGACTTTCATTGTGTTGTAAAATTCTTTTTTTTTCATTATGTTACAAATAAAATGTGACTGAGAAGATGACAAATAGAGTCCAGTAGATTTGACTGAGCATGCCAGAAGAAAGGCACACACATTTGACACAGTCAAGTTATCAACATTCCTGCTCCCTCTATCCTAAAAATACCTTGTGTAGACTTATTGTAGGTAGAGCTGGACTTCATCCTGCATCAAATTTCCCTGTTTCAATAAGAGAGCTTAAAATCCATGAGCCAGGCTCCAGGCTGTTTATCATCATAGGAAAAGTCTTATGAATAATAACTTAAACTATATTCTCTAATTTCACACCTCTTCAACATAAATAGAAATTATTCACAGCAGGGAAATGTTTCCAACCCTGATGGGGAAAAAACAAAACAAAGCACAATGCTGTTTATCACACAGTGGTTGGTTCATGATCTTGGACATTGTATGAGACACGTTACATATAGAATGAAGATTGCATAAGGAAGCCAGTGCTTGTCTGGGAAAACTCTTATTAGTGAGAAAAAGGCTGACCAGCTCCATATCAGCCTACTGTCTGCATGGGGTGGGGAGTAAATACACTATTTATATCCTCTTAGGAATGTCTTCAAAGTGCTCTTACAGCTCACTGGTGCCTTGCCAAAGATAATCACACCGTTTGAGGGGTGTCATGCTTCAAAAGATTTTTATTTAGAAAAAGTTTAATGAAGGTTTTTTGTGTGCAGTGTGCCCATTTTTCTGAGAGTGTTGTTAAAATATCATCAAGAGAAACGAGTGAAGGTGGTTGTTTCTGCCTCTCTTGATGCGTTGCACCATTTTATTCATGAACAGACTTAGACAGTCTGAGAGAAGTGGGACCGCTGTGTTGAAGGAGGCTGTATCTCAGTGGGATTCACTAACTCTTGAAACAAATGAAATGTCTGTGAGTCACACTCACAAGAAGCTGTAAAAGCAACATTTGTCTGCGTCTTGAATTACCTGAACGAAAGTGATGTTAATTGGGTCACGTGTAAATTAATGGGATGCTGTTGTGTTTATGTAATATGTAACTTAATTTCCCTCGAGAGCAGAGCCATCACTCTTAATGCCTGTTACATTATCCAAGGAAGATACGTTTACATTCACATTCATGTTATTTTCTTCCTGATAGTTTACCGAAGACTATCAGATAAGACATTCGACTCCCTTGTTAAATCTCACATTCAAATTCAATTACCTTTCTAATCACCTGCGTCATTGTTGCTATTGCACTACTTTCTCAAGGCCTCTTGTTGTTGCGTCTTCTGTTTCAGAGTCCAAATTGAGAGACGTAGAACACAATGGCTTGTTGTATTATTTTCTATTGGAAGAATGTTCACACACAGATCCTCACTGTTCATGAGATAAATGCTCTTATAATTGCATTTTTATTCAAGACAAATTTGGTGTTGATTTGCAGACCACTGAACTCTGCGCTTGCACAAACTGAGCCTTTCATTCACCCCAGATTATAAACAAAGTTGGGGACTTGTTCGGGAAGAGACGCAGAGCTGTGGCGACCACAAGTTGTCTTCTAAACGTTTAATCAGTGCAACAGACCAAGTGGACAGAGTTAAAACATTTCCTGTAGTGGGATGCTGAAGGGGAAGTGTTATCCAGGCCCTTTTTTTTAAGAGGAGCAAGAGTCAAGGGTCAGAGCAGCTTGTGTTGTTTACGGTCAGCAAGCTGTGTAGAAAAGGCCACTTGCAGTCACCATAGTCACAGGAGACGTGGTTATAAATGTTTCAAGATGGGTGTAAACAGAAAAAAGAAGCCTCTTACGAGAGAGGACACTGATGGGAGTTGATTGCTGTCCTCTGCTACACTACCTTGTTGGTCAATCACAATGCAGCATCTGCAGGTAATTGCTTTTTTCAATTGTCTCTGACAATGTGAGGGTTGAAGGTGAGCAAGGCCAAACCTTGTGTCAATCCCAGGAAGCTGCGTATCTAGAGAAGAGGAGCCGGTTTGTCATTAGTGTAAATCAGCTTTTGTCACTTCGAGGTGAGGGTTTGGAGTGAGCTCACTGTCTCCAGGGTGTTTTATTATATCTCCCCGTTTAACACAAACAAACAGTGTATAACTTGGGGCGTCAAAGGAAATTAGAAAACTGCAGCCAGATTACTGACCACAGTATTTGTGTCTCTGCATGCAAATATATGAAGATGTGTATCCTGTGTACCTCTTGGTAGACCAACCAAGGGAAGATTCTACTCACCAACCCCATTCACAATGAGATACTAAGATCTATTTTTAAAACAATATTTACAACAACAAAAAGAGGTGTGCACAATGTACTGCAGATATATAATTAAGAAAAATGCAACTTTAAAGGAAAGGTAAAATAATGTTTCATCATTTTTCTTGATGTCAGCCCAAGAAAAGATCAAAAGCCTGACATAGTTTATTCCTCTGTGCCATATGCTCCAGAAACACATCTCGGAGCCACCCTGTTGCACTGAGTGACATGTTCCTTCATTATAATGAGCATGGGTGCTGTTTATTTGCATGAAGCCCACATAATCACCTGAAAGCAACAACTGTCTATTAGTCCATGACTGTCCATAACTATTTTTATTTATGTGTGTTTGAGTAACATTTGATAAAACTACAACGCCCAGCTGTTAAAGGAAATTAGCCCTTTCAAAAATTATATATCTGTAATCTGTTATTATAAATGTATGCCTCTCAGAAGGAGCATACAGGAGAGGCATAAGCCTCACTTAAACAGACTTTTCAAGTCTGGCGTTGACCTTTTGACGACATATTATTATGCGTGTGGTGCAAACCGGAAAACTTAGCAGCCAGAAGCATCCAGCAGCTAACTCAAAGAAGTGAAAATCAACCGAAAATGTCTACAGATTGGAGAGACAGCACAAGGGTCGGGAGCTCCTTATCATCTGATTAGGGCAAGAACAACCGCCATGCAACAAGGAAGGTAAATTTTTTTTTTGTCATGTTATGCATTCTTTTCAAAGTGCTGCTCGACACGCATGTTAGACGTCACACCTGACACCAATGCTGCTGTGTTATATGTCCTGCCCCTGGCTTGCCATTTAAAATCACCCACAAGGGCAGAGTTGTTCCACCATTGTATTGTTCAGTGTCAACAAACAAAAGGCGTTATAGAGAAGGGACGTTACTGGACTTTTGAGCAATCTCTGTGTAAGAAAAAAAGAGAATGAGAGAGGATGGGAAATTTGGAAAGAATTGAGGGACAGACTAATGAATTTTTAGTCTCTTCATGTGCCTCACATCACGAAGATCCTGGGTTCAAATCCCACTGTGGACCTGGGACTTTTCTGTGTGGAGTTTGCATGTTCTCCCCGTGTCTGCGTGGGTTCCCTCCGGGTTCTAGGCTTCTCAGCAGGGATAGGCTCCAGCCCCCCGGCCCTACACAGGATAAGCGGTTACAGAAAATGAATGAAAATCAAGATATAGAATATTTGTAGTCTCATCCTTTAACACCATTTAAGAAATAAAATGAGTACAACAAGTTGATTGAACCAAAATCTGTTTTAAAAATGTGAAAAACTATTTACCTTCTTCTTTTCTTGAGGAAATACTGTAACTCTGGGGTGTGACTGATGATTTGTGGTGTGTTGCGAAATGTTCACTCCCTAAAGGTGCGAGTAGGATACTAGGGATTACTGTCCTCTCTTGTCCTGTTGCCTGCCTTGTTGTTTTCCTACACTACGCACAAAAATAGTCATGAAAGTAAAGTGTAGAATTCCAAGAGAGATGTGAAATACAGGGCGCCTCTGTCTCTGTTTATCTATCAGTTATTTTCATGCCGCAGTGGGCAATGTATATTGGTTAAACATTATTTGCCTGCAAAGATGTCTCTATCAAATAACTTTTTAGTATATATTGAAGTCCTTGCTACGTGTAAATATTCCTCATTGATCCATTAACATTCAAGACATTTCTGCAGCTCTCCCTATTCAAGTTACTTTGATTAATGGCTCTAAGACCGAAGACAACAGATGGCAGAGTACAGATGGATATATGCTAGGTGGACAATGAGGCCTCTGTTACTCTTGAACATGGTATTGGTCTTGTTTGTCATTTCACAGCACTGGAGGATATTGTATTCATCCCCACACACACTGTTTCATCAAGTGAGCACTTCCTCCGCAGGCTGTGTGAAATCAAGTCTTCTTTTGTTTCCAGTGAGCATTCTCAGGCAATATTTATGCCTAAACACAATCATGAGTTAAAACAGGTCGGTGCTGACTTTTGGTTTCACATGGGACACCAACACAGGTGAAAGTCCTGTGTCTGTTTGATCCATGCACCACGCCAGCCTCCACCATGTGTGGACTTTATTGCTCTTCATACCACATAATCTGACATTTTTAAAGAATTCATTAAGACATTGGCGTGTTGTTCGTACACCACTAGTTGAGACCTGGCTGGTGGAGCTGATTAATTTTCTGGGTGAATTTTTGTTGTTACTATTTCTGGTGGAAAGGAAATACAATATTATAAAACAACATAAATGTATTTAAAATCACCTTTGAAAGTACACCCAACCCGAAATAATTCAGTGTAGATCTACACTCACCCTTAATTAAGCCTATAACACATTATTGGTCCTACCTCCTCATAAAATCACCTGCTTTAGAAGCCTGTGCTGCCACCTGCAGCAGCAATATGTGTGAGTGTCCAGCCTACCAACTAATTTTAAGCACCAAGGGTGAATGAATATCACAAATGATGATAATGAGGGTAACAATACTAATATAAAAACACAGAGTGTGTGTTTTTCTCCTCATCTCTATCCTTTAAAACCATTCGTAACCCTTCAATACACACTCTGCTCCAGTTTCAATGAGAATGAAGGGAGGGTGTAAATACTGAGGGTGTCATTAAAGGGTCCCCATACTTATCTTTGTCATACACCTCCAAAGAACTGAGTGCATCAATTTGTGGGACTCAGAGAGTGTAATACTTCACACCAGGAGTTGTGTTAGTCATGCAGACTTGGGAGCTGTACTTATCATGAATCCTGGATTCAGTTTAAGAATTCACACTGAATAGGACCTACATTGAGCCTAATATGAGATGGAACAAAGCTTTCAACCTGATCTTCATCTTGTCTCATTGTCATAAACTATTTGCTATTCAGTATCAAATATGATGTTGACCAAGGCATTAAATAAATGAAGGCCATTACAAGCTTTTACAGTCTGATATATTTTTTAAAGCACAGCTGCAACAGAGTATGCTCATGTTGTGGATGGAGCAATTTACCCTCTGATAAAATCTGTCTCAGGAATTCAGTTTTAATGTGAGAGCTTTCTTTTGTTAGCATGCATTTCAAATATAGAAATCCCATCCAGAAGTGTGTGCATGTCACTGCTTTGTTGCCATCGGCTAAGAAATGTTGATGCATTTGCACAGCTCTCTGACTCTTCTAATCCTAGAAGAGATGGGAACATTTTTTTTCTTCTTTTTAAGCTACAGCAAGAAGAAGATAACATGCCTTCACTCCTGTCCCGAAAAGTAGGATCAAATTTGCGTCTCTCTGGGAATTTGTGGGTGGTTGGGTTCAATTTTGTACTCTGCAGATATTTAGGGGCTACACATTGAGAACCCACAAGGAATGCGCATAAAACTGTAAATCTTTCCAAAAAAGATCTGATAAAATCCCTGCATATATGACTACCACAGCACCAAGCAGTCACAGTTAGTGACTAGCTGAAGGCTTCAGGAAAAAGACCTTGATATTTCCCTCAGGAGTTAGTGCAGACCAAAAGAGAGCTAAAAGCCAGATGGATAAACGTGACTTGATAATTGTGTTACAAATCTGCTTGTGTAAAAAAGCAGCTGTTTGCTGACACATTCATCACAATTTTATAATGTGAGAATATATCTGTGTTGCGTTTACAGCTTGTGCTTCCAAGGAGACATAATTATTAGATGATTAAACATTCAGACATAATGATATACAGGATATCAAGAATAATTATATCACTAAATAGAATTGGTATCTGATCAAACAATCCCACATCTGAGGAAAATTAAATTATTTAATAACGAAAAATATTTAGCAACTTAAAGTAGTATCAAGGTCTGCGTCCACCACCATCTCCTCCCAAAAAGTATTTTCTTTTCACAAATTCTCATTTGAAACTGAAGACTGGTGAGATGATAAATTATCACTTTTCTTGAGGGTTGGAAGGCCCAGCTGTTGGAACAGGAAGTGGAGGAAGATATGGGAAGGGTGGAGGAGGGATTCCTCAGGCCTGACCTAAGTCTCAGTGACCCTGAGCTGAATGCAACCTAATGAGGCTTGACACTCACTCCACAAGACAGTCACCCAGCAGGGAATTGTTTATGCTTCATAAACTTGTTTATCATAATGTGTGTGGAGGGATGAGTTTGCCCCAAATGCTACAGTGCTATTGTAATCATGCTAATCCCGATAAATGATTGTGGAACAATGACTCAAATGTTGCCCCCAACCCACCAATTGATAAGAGGCCAAAAGCTGGTTCTCACAGTTCTCACAGGCCTCCAACCTGCCCACAACCAGTCTAGTCATTTTGTTTTCCATCCCGACATCCCTTTTATCTCATACTCCGACTCCAAACTATTTTAGGCGCCACTGCTAAGCTTTGCGGTCAGCAATCCCAAGCACCAGAGGAGCTGGACATTCAAAAATTAGCGACATGGGCGATCTATAAAATACAGCAATCCGAAGGACAACAGGAAGTATAAATCAAAGAGAGGGGCGAAGTGACAGCGGTGGCTGAGGAGAGAAAAGCTGTGCAAAATAGTGGCCCTTCTTATGTAATGGATTGTGGCCATAAAGTAAACCAAGAGGGAAAATACAGGAGCAATCAGACAACACTCTGAGGAAATGAACTAAGGTCCCAAAGGGAGAACAACACAAATTAGTCTGAACAACAGGAATGTTTTTGTAAAGTACTTTTACCAATTTCCATCTATTTCCCTCCATCTTTCTTTGCTTAGCCCTCTGTTTAAAGAGCCGTTTTACAAAATAAAATTGCAGTTTGGTTTTCGATTTACATTCTAGGACCATCTTGATGTATTAATTTCAAGGTCACAAGTAATCTCTCAAGCTTCACCTTTATTTTTAACAGGAAAATATTTCACATGAACATCAATATTCAAAGAATGAGAACAAATTTCATCATTAAAAGAGATACTCTATCATGAATCATTCTATTTTTATCAAAAGGCACCAAGTCTACACCAAGTTAATATGAGACAGAACCAATATAGAAATACAGTATGTTCACACTGAATAACCAGCCATGAATAGAGCCTCAACTCTGACCCTTCACATTTATCAGGCTGAAGATTAGAAGACTCGTCCTTGCAGTTAGCGAGCTCTCTGAGATTAAATTCATCTTTAGCTGAAATAAACACTGCGTCTGTAGGAGTAGCAAACCTTTATCTGATGGATAACTGGTATTTGACGGTTGTGCAGGCACTTCCCAGATAAATAGCACCTCATTAACTGACTTCGGGAAATACATAGAGCTATGCAGAGCAGGTATTTCCAGATTGCTTGAGAAACACTAGGTGACCTAGTATCATATATTTTAAGGTTATCTCTCTATTGAGGTCCTTGTGACAGCACATTAGTCTCTCAAATTCAGAGGAGATGCAGCTAGTGGAGGGAGGAACTATTTATAGTTTGGGTACATTACTGTATATCCATATTGAACATCCTTTACCAAATACAGCAATGGTGCAAAAGAACAGAAAAGAAACAATTTTCATGTCATGGCTCAATTATTTTCATAACATGGTGTCAATGCTATTATAATGCTCTGCTTGACTTCTCTTTTTTGATTAGAATTA
The DNA here is from genome assembly GCA_037577475.1 of Chaunax sp. Z400. NCBI lineage: Eukaryota > Metazoa > Chordata > Actinopteri > Lophiiformes > Chaunacidae > Chaunax > Chaunax sp. Z400. Next base: position 24,393,831 of record CM075189.1, on the reverse strand, counting down.
AAGCACCCACATAAGTCTTTTTTTTTTCTAAAAGGACATTTGAAGGTATAAATAGTTGTTTTTTTTAAACAGCTCTGATTTCAGTGTTTTATCACATCCAAACAGACCTCATCCTTTCAGCGATGACAGTAATGTCCTCTCTGACACAATAATAATGATTTAAAGAAAGATACATTATAGTGTAATTTCAACATGGACATGAAAACATATACATAACTGATGTTAAGGCAAATGTACATTATGTCATTTGACTGGAGGTGAAAACCAGTGCTGTTAGATTGTCCACATTTAGCATAAAACATAGTATATATGAAGAGCATAAGAACTATTTATAGTCATATATAATATATAGTGTTCAGTAGTTATACAATGGAGGTTTTACTGGTTTTACATCCTTGTTTTTATTCGTGTAAACTTTCATGTAGGGTTAAACAGGAGGAGGAGGAGGAGGAGGTGTTGAGGGTTGGCCATTTACACATGTCCCATAAAATCTCCCTTTTTTCACGGAGCTCTGTTTCTACGGAGCTCTGTTAACGTTTTTCAGACTCTGCTATGCTTTACCTGCCCACTAGATGTCATCATCAAGTTTTCCTGCTGGTGCTGATCACCTGTCTGCTCAGCTGCCATCGTCATCATGTTAGTATTCTAGTCCTTATGGTGAGCATCTCAAATGATTGTCAGATGGAAACATTTTGACATGTCATATTGTAATGACTTGGCACAAGGCAAATATGGGTAATGAATGTTAAATTTAGAAGGCTGTCCTTTCAAAATGTCTTCACTTCTTCTCTAAGATGCATGTATTGCATTATTTATCCTAACAGCTGCTCGTGGCTTGCCATTCAGAGCTCTACTTTTCAGTCTGTGTCTGAGTCGAGGAGCTACTGTAGCATTAATATATAGAATTACCTTCATTGCAACTTAGCTTGCTAGCTTCTACGAATGAAACATCTACACAAAACACAGCATTTTAATGTAACCTAGACGACATACATACTGAGGTTTCTTTTCCTCATCCTCTTTCCTCTGCTCTCTTCATTACACACATGAAGACTCTGACCTTTTCAGCTGAAAAATATTTTTTTTAAATAGCTGCCTTCAAAAACATGCACACAATCCACACACTGCAAGAGGTGTCTGTCATATGAGGAAGACCTATCTTATCGATATTATCATATTAACTATATACATTATACTATCATATTCTTCATATGTAGTCGACTCCACTCAGTGGTGGGAACATCACTGTTCTCTTTTAAACACTGCTGTTTGCTCCGGTGGATTGATTTGGTTTATGTTTGACCTTTTGTGCTGCTTTAGAATAGCAGGTACATGCACTTATCTTGACCACCTGAATCTGTCTAGAATTAGTCTGGTTGGATGAGCTTGAATTGACCTTAATGGAACCACTTTAGCCGAGCTGTCCAGCAAAGTGTTGAGGTGGACAGCCCCGTTTTTCATTCCTCGTCCTCTCCTGTTTTGTCTTAGGGAGTTAAGTAACTTTCATCTATTTTCTTTGCATTGGTTGAAACTAGGTGTGTTAGTTTCGGCCTATTGGAGCTGATTTGTTTGTTATTTTAGACCATGCCAACCCTGACGCGATTTCATAAAGGAAAGAATAAATCAACTCTGTTCGGACTACTATGGCATTAGTCATCCTAGGGAGTTGGGAAAGAGTGGAGTCATTCTTTTTTTACGCTATGCTCAGGTTTCCCCTAGATTGGGCATAACACTAACCAGAAGATTTATTTAAGAATCAACCAATCTGGATGCCGCTCTGTGAGAAGAAAAATGTTCTGTAAAATGTTCAACATTAATCAAAATCAGTAAAATGACTTTCTGCTGATAGCGCCTCATTGTTTAGTTCCTCCATCTCTCTCCCCTCTCCTTGTATGTGTGGTTAGCGCTGAGGTGGAAGAGATGTCAACTCATATTTAAATCCTGATCTGTAGACTACATTTGATCTCCCTTCTTCCTCACTGATGGTGGGGACCAAAGAAACCATTCTGGTGTTTCTCCCATTCAGTCTGAAGCCTGCATTCTCGAATGGTAGACAGGACCCCCTTCAGTCCTCAATGTCTCAATTGTTTAGCCCTTTTCATATAATATATATATATATATATATATATATATATATATATATATATATATATATATATTGTTCTGGTGACATAGGGAGTGGAATCAGGAGCATCATTGCTCCATAAAACACTTGTTGAGACTGGATTTCTTTCTTTGTTGCCAAAGAAAATGGATGTGTTATCTGTCCACTGTCAGCACATCTGCACTGTGCAGATGACTAATCCAGGCCAGGAAACGAGCCAGACTTAGAAGACAATTTGACATAATGGACAAACCATGTAATCACAATGTCATGTGATGCGTGATTTTTTCTTTTTTGGGCCAGTGAAGTGGCTTCATGCTCAATTGAACAATGTTTATAGAACTGAATGGAGGGAACCGCAGCTCCAATGATGTTTTCAGTTCTGTTTTCAGCACAGATAGGAAAAGAGCAACAAAAAAAGCACCATAAATCCAGTCATACGATAAAAATAATCTTTACATTCATTATTGTTCGTAACTAAATGTAAATGTTATGCTAATCGCTAGTTAAATTAGTAGGCAGCATCTCTGCTGCTACTGGGAACCAAGCTCTGTGAAACAGACAAAGTGAGAGAGGTGCCACTCTGCCAATACACTCAACACAGATAATAACATGTAAGAAGAGGAAAGAGGATGAGTGGGGAGGATTAAGTAGTAAATCACTAAACAGAACTTTGTTTACATGATGAATAAAAGATTCTGGCAGTCTGAAAAGAGCAGCACTTAGACCTTCATTTTGTCGATTAAAAAAATAGGTAAACGAATAATTGAATATAAAAACACCAAATGATGAGAAAAAACATTTTTGTGTCAGCTCTAAAACAAGGCAAGAAATTGCATTTGGGAAACTAAAGTTAAAGTTGAAAATACATGGAAACTCTAACTAGGACTAGCAGGTTGAGCAAACAATGAATATACTTTCAGAACAGATAGAACATCACTGATAAATTTACTGATGAGTATGTAAGAGCAGCGTTTGTCATTCATTTTGAGTTCAAGGAGGGATTACCATGGGGACAGCTGAAGGTACAATCACGCAAATCCTCCATCCTTAGTCACATTACATGGAACTTACCTTGATTTCCCGTTCTACTCATTTTGTCAAGTTCCAACCAGAATTGTGAGGACACAAATGCAGACACAACACAGAGACACTGGGAGCAGTTCAGAGGTTTATTGATCAAAAGGCTAATAAACAGTCCAGGTTGGAAAACCAAAAGGCAATCCAAAAACAGGCTACAGTATCCAAAAGGAAAAAAGGCAGGCTCAGAATTCAAAGGCTGGTAAACAGTACACAGGTGATCCAAAAGTCCAAAAACAACAAATCAAAATCAAAAACAGTCACAGTAAAAGTCAAAGTCAAAGTAAAAAAAAAATAGAATAAACACAGAGAAATCACTGTGGAACAACTTAAAACATGAGGAATCACAAGGAATAAAGGCAGAAACATATGAAAACACCAACAACGAACTGGCAACTAACAGAGAGAATCACACAGACTAAACACACTGGGATAAGGAGGGAATGGCAAACAGGTGACACAGGGAGGAGGAGACAACCACAGGTGGAGACAATCAGACAATCACACACTGGAAGGAAAATATTAAAGGTGAAGACACCAGGAGGATACAATGATAAACTGACATGAGACAGGGCTACAAAGACACAGAGGGAGAGGAAACAAACCAGAACTGAAAACAGAAGACTAAAACTGAGACAGGGGAAACTAAAGATCAAAAGAGATCACAAGATAAGACAACAGCTTACAAAATAAAACAGGAAACTGGCACAAAATCAGGGCATAAACCTTTCAAAATAAGAGGAACCAACAAACTATAGGATCATGGCCATGACACATTTTCCCGGAGGATGTTGATGCTGGGTGTGAGTCTGGATGTGCATGTGTGTCAGGAATAGAGAGGGGCATTAAAAACTCACTATTGGAAATTTCACTATTTAAGCCAAAATGACATTTTAAAGGCACCACTAGTCTTATCTAGACATTATTTTCATTTCATTCAAGTGCATTGAGCCAGAGAAAGAATCTGAAACTCAAGCCTGAAAATGTCAGTGTGTGGGAAGCATCCAATGTAATTAATAGGCTGCCCTTTTGATGCTCATAATATGTCAATAGAGAATAGTGTGGTGCTGCTGGTGATGGTGCATGCAGGGTGGGGGGTCAGAGGTTGCCATGACGATCGCAACAGGAGTCATGTCCAGTTTTGCTGTCATCACTGTGAATATGTGTGAAACTCCACAAAAGTCACTGACTTTGAACAGCTCCGTTGGTGAATAACTTGGTGAATAACTGATTGTTTTCACATGTATTTATGATGACATTCACTGAAATACTCTTTGCTCCTCTCTTCTCTTATTCTCTCCTTAGCCTCACACCTCTCTCCCACTCCACCCCTACTTTCTGTTCCTTTCAGGGTGAAGTAGGTGCACAATGAGCAGAATGAGTCCATTTTAATTGACAGGTTCCTGTTGCACTGTGGCCTGGCTGTGTGCAATGGGTAATGCATGAAGGACCTACATGGTTTGGCTTCCAATGAGTTTAGACACTGCCAGGCACTAATGGTGTGTGTGTGTGTGTGTGTGTGTGTGTGTGTGTGTGTGTGTGTGTGTGTGTGTGTGTGTGTGTGTGTGTGTGTGTGTGTGTGTGTGTGTGCGTGCGTGTGTGTGTGCGTGTGTGCTTGTGTGTGTTTGTGTGTTTGTGTGTACACATGCATATGCTCATCTATCCCAGCTTCAAATGAGCACTGGCAGAGCCAAATGCCCATTAGCAGCTTACTGTTGATGGACTCATTTGGCTTTGATTATGTGCACAGGAGTCATGAACCACATTGCACATGGAAACACAGTGACTTTGTGTCTCAGAATGGCTTCTTAATCATGCTCTTAATTAGTGGAAAACAAAGCACAGAAAACACTAGGTAAGGCATTCATCTGATTTCAAACAGGAGGTGAATCACAGAGGTCTGCGTTGCCTCTTTAATGAAAAGGGGGGATGAAAAAAAACGATGGTGGAGTAGAATGGGGACAACGGCACCATCCAAAGAATTAAAATTGACGTAGGTACAATTAATTGGGAGGCTTGAGTGCCATTTTCTCCTCCAACAATGTAAGAATAGACTGGTTGTGTATTCTATTTTTACAACACATCACACTGCTGAGTTGCACCTCAGAGAAAATACGAAGATAAAGAGGAGGATGTGCATAACATAACAATAAATATTCAATAGAGACCAGCTGATAGGTAAAAAAGAATCAGACTTGTAAAAGCAGCTTGTCTAATTTTGTGTGCTATTTTGTAGTTTTTGGTGATTGATATTGAATTTATTTACAGGTTTGGAAATAAACAAATTTAAGGGGCTAAAACAATGACAGTGAATTTTACTACAGAAAGTAAACTTTGTTAATTGAAACCCTGAGTTGAAATAGGCAACACCTGGTATTGACCCACTTCCATTTGTTATATTGGCAACTATTTGGGGCTGAAAACATTACACTGAAAAATAAAACACAGACGTTCAAAATAATTTCGTTTTAGTTTCATACTTATTTGTATTTTGTTGTTTCTTTCAAAGGCAGTCTTCAGATTTTTTCTTCATTTCTGTCTTCCTTCAGTGGCAGTTTTTTTTTTAAGCTGTCAGTATTTCTCCAGCATCACTGGATTTCAGTTTCAGCTCTGTCCCCATTTTACCAGTGAGAGAAGGGGCTTGAGGGGAGGGGCAAAGACAATGTCATTTGCATATCTGCAAACAAATGAAAAGGTCTGCTCTGGAGCCTCATACTTACATACACCCACAAACAGGTGCATACATTTGGAGATGAAGACAGCACAGATGCAGAACCATTCTGTTTATATCACTTTCTGGAGCCAGCTTGGAGAACACATGCTGTATGTCCTGACGTATATCACAGCTTGTCATAGAGAAGAGGAGACACAGACGAATGCACATGATCAGAAATAATTTGAGGTATGCACCTGTCATCACAGAGTCTACGTCTTAACCTTCTCTGTGCCGCCTTTGATTATTTACACTGAACAAACCAAGAGCGGCTTAACACTGCTCCAGTGTGTGCTTATAGATAGCATGTTGGTATTCCGCAAGCGTGATGTACATCACAGTGCATAGTGTGACGTATATGCGTTGAGCAGCGCTGTGTATACGACATGAAAAACATTCATTTACCCTCCCTGTCCCATGATAACACTTTGTAACACTTATATATAACAGGAAGTCGCAATAAAGTCCCAAAAGTCCCATTTTCTGTATGTTCATATGATCTTAGAGGTGACTACCCGGTGATGACTCACTGGAACCTCAGAGTGGCTGCGCCAGTGTGTCAACTCAGCATGCAGTGTTACAACAGTAGAGACTGTGGTTGTCAGACATCACAAAAAACATCTTGTTTGAAAATAAGCTGATGCTTATTGGTCTGTGTGCTTTGAGCTCGGAGTGGGCTGCTGATCGAGATGAGATATGTGAAATCACATCAAGTAAAGGCGACTAAATGCACCACTGCAAACCAGCAAATCTTTATAGACGAGAGATATAGAGGTAAATGGTTGGGATTCGCACAATACATTTATCGTTTTCACCCAAATTGAGTTTGCTTTTGAGGAAGTAATAGAATCTCTCAACTTTAATGATGAAAAGTTAAAGTGTGTGTGTGTGTGTGTGTGTGTGTGTGTGTGTGTGTGTGTGTGTGTGTGTGTGTGTGTGTGTGTGTGTGTGTGTGTGTGTGTGTGTGTGTGCTTGAGTGCTTGGTGGAAACATGGCTTTAGAGATGAAGTCAGTGGAGGAAATTAGAAACTAGCACACACTTGAAACATACATATATTTTTTTTGCACTGTAATGTATTTATATTAGTCATATTTGCATAGAGCTACAATCTTGTGGCATTTGTCAAGAAATAGGATTTCCAGAAACAGGAGGCCCTGACTGAGTAATAAAAGTCCTCCTCATCATCGAGAACACTAATGTGAGAGTGGCCGACTCATGTTTGTTCCTGTTACAGGAATGAATGAAGAGGAGTTGTGTTTATATTACAGCAAAATGGCAAATGTGTTATGCCCAGAATTTTTTTTTTCCGCAGTGACTAAGCACGGTCAATGCTATTGTTTGACAATTTTATATTTATATAAGAACTGACTTGCTGTCAATATTGTAGGGCTGCTGTTTAGGCAGAGCTGTAGAATTGAGTTCACCCTCATGATATACCAGTTACATAAGAAATGCAATTATACCAGTTACATAAAAAATACAATTATTCACTTTTCATTGTCTGTGTGAGGAGGACTTAAAGCAGGGACTTAACACCTGACTCTTGATTTGCACAGTCAACATAGCTCAACATATTGTAATTGAATAAAAGCTTGAAATCAATTTATAGGAAGGATAAAAGCCTTGAGATGGACCATCTCGTTTCAATGGGTTTTCAAGGTTTTCAAGCATCAATATGTATAATATACAACGCACAAAACAAAACAAGCACATACATTCATGCATTCACAGACAAAAGCTCTACGAGGCCTTGCTACTCCCACAACCACTGATTCCCTATAGATGAAAAAAAAAATATGTGTAATATATGTACATACCTACACAAAGCTATGCATATATACGTTTGCATGCACCTACCCTACACAAGTATTTCCAAGAAGCAAGAGCAGGTTTTTTGAAGAAGAGAAAAGAGAGATGACTTAAATGAACAAAAGGAGTTAATGGATCTCTGTGAACTGGGCAAGTTGATCCAATCAGATGGAGTTTTAAATTTAAAGGTGTTTCATACAATTTCTTTAGAAATTCTAGGAATGGAGAAAAACAGGATACTCGGTGTGCCTTATAGGCTGTGTGATGATCTTAACTGTTTTAAGTAAGAGGGCTGATTGAAGTAAATGCATTTAAAAATAAGTTGCAACCTGTGAATATTTCTTATAGAAATAGACAAAACACAGGCAAATTAAGGTAACATCACCAATTTGGGCTGTAGACACACACAAAACAACTTAACAGACAAAGGTGTAGCAAATGCTCAAACGCACCACAAACAGTATAATCACAACACAACAAAAACGCGCTGCTAGTAGCACAGACAACAAAGGATTGGTTTCTAGTTAGTAGCTTAAAAAACATTTCACATTTGATTGTGTGCTCAGGTGTTATAATGGAGGTGGTATAATGGCTGAGCCAGGCTGAAAGCTGCTGTCACGTTTATTGTAGGACTGCAGTAAAGAGGTTTTTCCAAGCAAGATAGCAGCAGTGCTGCACCCTCTTACTTTCAGCATGTGTCCTCTTACTAAAACACAGATTTAGCCTTAAATACCGTATTACACAACATGTAGTGTTAGTAAAAAAGTCATTTTTTCTTTAAGAATATCAAATAATGTCAGTAGACAATATGTCTGTTCATTAATTAAAAAAGGGGCCATTTTGTTTTATTTGCCACATGTTCTTATGAGATTTCATACAGGATAGCTGTCCAGATTCCCAATATGTGGTGTTTATCCAAGTAATGCCTATTTGGAAAGTCGTGCCAACACACGACTCTCCCCTAAAATATTGAAACTTAAGTGACGTAAGACAATCCGACAGCTAAAACACAGCAGCTTTCAGCCTGGATCCACCATTGCTAATGTCAGTTGCTTGTGTAGTTTCCCTGTCATATGGTGCTGTGAAGTGTGAAAAGTGCTTGACAGTAGGTTCAGGCAGCATCTATGTGAAATTAGTTTTTGAGGATTGTCTATGAGTCTATGAAGTCTATGATTGATGAAATTTAAAAAATTAACAATTGCTACACATCTTCAAAGTGGTTACCCAGCCCTCTCAAAATCTCTGTTAGTCTGCAAAGACAAAAGTGCACAAGCTTGCCTCAGCCACGGTGTGATCAGTATGTCAGCATATCTACCTCTATAGAACATGAACCTTGGCCTCCACTTCATTGTGATGCGATCATTTTGATCCTTCATGGCAAAGGGCTGAGCCAAGTGCTGTCAGGATGAGACGGAGGCCTGCTCCATGATTTAAGCCCTTCTCTGCTCCCTTTACTCTTCTCCCCAGCTGCTTTGTCTCTCTGCTAACTTCCACAACAAAAAGAGAGAGAGTTGGTGTACGTACCTTGCAGTTATAGTCAGATGTAAATCACCATTATCCAATATCACCAATGTCATTTATCTTGAATAACTATGAAACTAATAATGGTACCGATGTGATTCCAAATTCTAGGGGTAGGTTTTCATGGTCAAGGAGTCATATTATGGGACTGTTGCTTTTAGGTGCAATCATGCAATGACGTAATGGGGAAACTGAGCTGCCTTGGCAGAGGCAGATTTCTAGTTTGAAATGTTAATTGACTTTCATGAATTGTGTTTTCAACAGCCAACTGACAGCCATTAAATCAATATGGAAAATCTGGTGTTGGATGTTTAGTGTGTGCATTGTGACTTCTGTCTGTCAGAATCAAAGGCACAAGCAACAAAACCCATAAGGCTATACCTTGTGGGGAAGAGGTCAGGATGAATAGATTGGTAAACAAAAATGCCCATTTACTAACTAACATTCTTAAGTGTATTAATGTCACAATTATTTTTGCTTTGCCATGACCTCAGTTCTTTGGTAACATTGACCAAGTCATTTCTGTGCCTGCATAAACGTTAACACTGTCATCTTTATTGTTTTTGTAACGATGATATTTATTAGCATTAGAAGGCACTATAGAATGATGTTCTACAGATAGGTCTGCCAAAAAAACGAAAGCATACCTGTGTTATTTTTTAAGGCAATGCCAGGACTTGTTATAGGACATCATTTGAAAAGAACAGAAGACTTCAGCAGACACATGGTGAGAAAGTAACTCAGATTACCTCAAAAGTAAGAAAAATGAGAACCTAAGGTGGCTAAAGTGAATCAGAGAGCAGGTGTGGGCTGAGATGGAATGCTAAGGAAAAACAGGCAGTTAGGTCAACACCATTAATGAGTGCCAAAAGGCTTTAAGATTTGACACATCAGCCCTTATATAGCTTTGGACATGATCATTAATAGAAAAGAACATCTGGAGATGGTTTAGGTCTGATGCAGATCCCTGTTGGAGGGCCAGTTAAGCAAACTTCAATGAGTGAGAGGTACAAAGAGAGCTACACAATGTTCTAGCTGCAGAGGTCAAACATGCAATGTTTCATTCAATGTTCCACTACTGTTAACTGTGTCACAACTACACATACACTTCAGAAGATGTGTTTTTGAAAGCTTCCTGCTAACTGAGTCTTAGCGCATGTGTGCCTGTGAACAGGGTGGAAAGAGGAGAGAGAATTAGGCAGAAATTATATCACCCTTAAATTCACGTCTCTGACCATTTGTGCAACCTTTGTATGAATTACAGAGGGACACATTTATAGTGTGTTCTATCATGTTTCTTTAAAATAACAACTACAATTAATCCAGCTTGGGGTATTTCAATACAGGCCAAAATGCGTACTTCACACGTGTTATATATGGGTATGCCATCTTTTCTCACAGACTGTGAACAGCTGCTTGGTAAATACATTATTCACTGCAGACTATATTTTGCACAGCAATGAGTAATATATGTAGATATAATGTAAAGTAATATACTAAGTTTTTGCATTTACTTAAACCTTCTTTTTAAGGCATTTCAGCTCAGTGCAACCGGCTATAGAAATAATATTGAGATAATATCACCTTATAAAGTTTATATAACAAACCATTTAGCATAGAGTTGCCTATATGACATGGCACATTATTAGCTTTTAGTTATTTAGTTGTTTGAGTTGTTTTTCTGCACACCTGATGATTAGTGAAATATTCATTGAGGTTTTAGCTCTTTTGTACACACTGATTCCTGTGGAAAGTTTATGGTTCTTTAACGGGTAAATGTTAAAGACTATATGTTCACCAGCTTATCTGAGATTTGGTAATGTACAGAGGGTTTATCAGAGCTGTCTCACTGCAGCTGGAAACACAGTTGTTTGGAGCCTGACAGGGAGCCTAAACCATAAAAAACAAAGCAGAGAAAAACTGAAATCATTAAAGCTGAGAGGAGGTGCAGAATTGGATGATATGAGATACTCCTTTCACATTATCCAGAGCAATTTCATACGCTGTTTAAGTAAAAATATTAACAATAAAAGCTTTGAAGTAAGATTTTTTTCTAGCATTTTCCTTTATCACAGTCACAGTTTCACACATACACATTTACACTATAGGCTTGCATTTGGTTTTTGAGTGGCTTTGAGTCTTAACTGTGGGCTGACAACTTAATTCTATTCCAGTAATTATTTAGCTAAACAAAATTCATGGTTTCCTTCCAACCAAATGTGAAAGAAGTCCATTAATTAGGCTCCATATTGTCACTGGATATAATTGTGGGAGTGAAATCAGGCAAATAGTGAGAATACTATGTATCAGCTCTAAAACTACATTCAGTCTTGGTGAGCTCTTGCAGCATCCCTCTTGGAAGATTCTGAATTGAATGCAGGTACTGTAGCTGCTTTGAGTTTCTACAGCACTGTCATAGCTAGGCACTGTATTCTAAGTCACATGAGTGTTGCATAATTTATAGGTACAGCACAGAACCCATCACTGTAATAAGCCAGTCTGATATGAACTCTAACCTTTACAGGCAATGAGAAATTTGAATGACATGCTAAGGAAAATCAACTCACTGGAGTGTACATAATGCTGTAGATGTTGTTGGCTAACGCTTCAGTTCGTTTCGGGCAATGGTTTTCACATACAGTCACAAGTCCTCATAGTCTAGCGCACAATCTGAAATAGTTCTTATTTGTGGAATAATGTTTCAGTCATGCCACAATCATCACTCAGTAAATTAAATTAATGCTTGGAAAAAGTATGATGGAAGTGAGCCATGGTTTAAATTCTGATTTGAGTTTAGATGGACAAAGACATTGGATATGAATGAATTTGTGAGGCATTTCAGTTCCACAATTGTTCTTTTTTGAGAGGATTTCTCCTTATTTGTAAACACAACATTCAAAGGTGTCCTCACTTCAGTGGCTAAGCTAACTGTCAGTTTTTCTGTCCTAAACTGTTCTATATGCTGTAATAATATACATTACCTGATTTAAGTTCATGGGTATTTGGTACTGTATTTGGAAGAAAAAATAGTCTTATTATGTTTTCTCCACACTACAACTACACAACAACATAGCCTACACAATGAGGCACATAATCAACCTGTACAATAAACTACAAGTATATGCAAGCGATGTGTGACTTGTTGTTGTAAGGCTAGCTAGCCAGCATCCATGACATACCTGTGTCATCAGAAATCATGAATATAAAACAACTTACCAATTATATTTTCTTCCCACAGGTGTCAGTTTAAATCCAACCCAGTAAAAATTACGTTGAATTCACCAAAGCCTACAAGAAATGTCCTCAAAAAAGTTATTTCGTTATTATATCCATGCTGCTGGAGGGACCAAAATTCATACAGGCTGCAGTGAGCTGGTTCCCATAATTGCTGAATCAATAGGCTATAAAAATTATTATTTATTATTGTAAACATCACATGGATTCATAATCTTAAATACTAAAAAAAAAACATTTTATCAGCAGATTGCATGTTTCCTCTCTCTTTTTATCCATCAATCAAGGCTTGAACGTCCTTCCCTGTGGGTCAGTGTCCTGACATTTTCACACACATTGACAATCATTCGCTCCTGGCCAGTGCAACCACTGTTGATCACTGAAGCTCCACTGGAGCAGGAGACTGTCTTTGTGGAAAAACACCTCACTGGTGGTCACTAGGGAGAGGCTTTTATCTCCACTCAAATTTAACCTGGAGACCTGGAAATATACCTTATACCTTATACAGTATACATTTTTAGACATACTGAGACATAATACTCTTGGGCCAATAAATTATTCCAGCATAACAGCGCTATTTAGTTTCGATCCGTCAACAGGATCCAAAAACAACTTAAAGTGAGAGCTAGGGGTTACCACAGGGGGCCACATCTCAATTTTGCCTTTGAACCTGCTGGTGCGTTAAAATGATTCTGTAAAAATTACATTTGAAAAAAGGCTGTGCACAGTCAGGTGGGAACAGGACATCACTCTGGGTCTTCATGTTACACAGGTGACATGAAGGTTAAAACACTCCATGGCACATACTGTGGCTGTGCTAGCTGGGAATGGAGTTCATCAGGCCAAACCCCTTCTGATACTGGTCCAGTAAATATTTAAATGTAGTATGATAAGCCCCTTTCTTGATGTATATGTAATGAAATTAATAAAACTGAAGTTTAGGTGTTTTTTAATATTTCTGCACAGTTTTTGCCAAATAACACACAGATCCAACGCAGGTTTATTCTTAATCGCTCAATTGATTCACCAGATAGATGTTCATAAGTGAGAAGTTACTGCAGGATGTTGCCAAAGGTGGGAACATGTTACTATTTACATCAATAGAAGATTCAATTCAGACATATCACACCACAAGTGTAATATACCCCAGTGGGGAACATCCTCCTAAACACTGTTTTTTTGGGGGACCAAATTTATAGATTAATCTATTATGTACGTCTCTAATTGGAGGCGCCAAAAAACTGTCAACAGAGGGAGAAGGATTCAAAAAAAGCAACATGCCTGAAGAGAACGCACATGTTTCTCTCTCCATCTGTCTGTTTGTACAGTATGTTCGTGGAAATCACAGACACAAAAGCAGCAATGAGCTGCAGTCTGTCTTCATTTGTGGGGGCAGCATCATAAACTGGACTTGATTGACATGGATTTTCATTACAGGAAGTGTCATTTTTCAAAGTAGACTATGCCTAAAATGATTTAATTGTTTGTCATGTTATTATTAATAATCTAAGGAAACTAAGACATGCTTTGGCAAAACATGCCAGAGTTTTGCTTTCAGCCAAGATGAAGTGAGGGACATGACGACTTCAGATCAGAAACATATGGTCTAATCTCTCATCCATTTATGCTGCTGACAGGTACGGAATGATATAACAGCACTTCACACAGTGCTGGAAGAACACTTAAGCCAGTAGAAATCTGTTAGAGTTAAGGTCAAAGAACACTTCAGTAATAATTCCTTTAGTTTTCAGCCCATGGACATTCTAATGGATCATTCTCTAGTTTTTGTAAAATCATACATCACCATTATTGATTATCTTAAATGCATTATACACAGCATAAATTACACACACACACACACACACACAGACAAACACACGTATAAATACACACATAAACACACACAGAGAACAAAGTAGAATATCCAAACCAATTTTGGGCTTGTAATTTTATATTTCATGATCTCTGATCACCTCTTACTATTACAACAGCATAGCCAATATGTCCATGAAGAGGGCCGACTATGATAATAGCATTAAAGTGCAGAAAAATGACCACTGGCCATTGGGTCAGATTTGTTTTACTAATCAGTCTAGCAGTTTTCAGACAAGAATCTATAATGACAAGACAAAGAATATCATATACCATAAAAATAGCATTTTTAACAGTTTCCCGGTAAATGTTCGTGTTCTGGATTATTTTAAATCTGTGTGTGTCCCCACTGCTAAAAAACCTGGACTGGATCCCTCTCTCCCTCGAAATTATACAGCAAAGATTTTTAGAAAAAGTAGTGTCCAATCAATTTCATGCTGCCCTGGAAGATAGTAGTATCCCCGAGAGGTTTCAGTCTGAGTTTCAGAAAAATCACAGCACTGAGACTGCGCTGCTGAAAGCCACCAGTGATCATTTAATGGCTTTCTGATGAAGATGTGTGCTCGGTCCTCATGCTCCTGGACCGTAGCATAGCCTTTGATACGGCCGATCACAGCATCCTGGTAGACAGACTGAGGCACTGGGTGGTTGTATCTGGTACAGCTTTGGATTGGTTTTTGTCACATCTGTCAAACAGGAAGTTTTATGTCTCTGTAAATGACTATGTATCATCTTTACCTCTGCCAAGGAGGTTATGTGATCATTTTGGTTTGTCTGTCTGTCTGTCTGTCTGTCTGTTTGTGTGTTTGTTTGTTTTCTGGAGCCTATCCCAGCTGACTTTGAGTGGGAGGTGGGGTACACTCCGGACAAGTCACCAGTTCATCACAGGGCCGAGAACCCAAGATTAGCGTCACCTATCATTAGCAAACCAGAAATGAGATATGGTCACTATCTTCTTTTCTGTTTCCGGTTTTGTTATTGAATAATGACTTGAAAAGTGTTTTGGCCAATCATTATGGTGTCAGAATCGTGTTGTTTTCCTACAGCACCAAATATCACCAACTGTGGCCTGTCTGTACTGTGTTGTCATCATTTTTCCGCACCCATAATACCCCCTTAAATTGGCCCCAACTCTACTGAGTCAGTTTGGCTGCCAGGAGTTTTAAAGTTTGCAGCCAGTCTGCTGAAGGCTATTTTTGTTTCCCTCGCTGTTTTTTCCACATTCATTATTTATGGTGACACATGCCTGTCAAAGATGCTGACAGAGTCATTTTGAGCTGCTTGTCTTGTAGACCACTATTTCTGCCTGCTAACTGTAAAGTAACGGTGGGCCACACATTACCTACACGCTTGATTGTGTATGGCTGTATGGCTATGTGGTTGCATAACATCACTGAATGTCAGACTGTATTCATGCGCCTTCCCTCCTCGGTTGCCTGCCTCATTAGTTTAGTCAGCTTTGTTTTTATCCCTTCTTTTTATCCTATCCTATCTAAGGTTTACATCACTCAGGTTTAAGAAAAGTTGTGGTAAAATCCACGGCAGCATGACATAATCTCTAATTCTCTGACTTAAATATCGGGTGTAAATACCAGGTGGCCCTTTAAGCTGTTTATTGCTGAAATAGCACACCTCGTTATAATGTACATTTCCCTCCATTCAGCCCTTTTGTAGGTCTTGAATCTCCATACAACTGTGTTCCGTGTTGTCATGGGAGAGAATAGATACAGTACCAGTCCACAGTTTGGATGCTGTGTCCAAAGTTGTGACTGGTACTGTATAACAACAAATCTAAATCTAAATCTAAATCTAAATCTAAATCTAAATCTAAAAAAAAATCATAAGAATTGGGGTTGAGCTGAGTACTTGGCTGAAATGAGTGTCCACTACTGCTACTACAGTACTAATACAACAACTACTGTTTCTTTTCTGTTGTTTTTTGTGTTTACAAACAAGTCCACATCTTCAGCTGTTTTGCTGTGACACGCCACAAATGTTTTGTGGACTTAACCCAGCTTTCCCAACTCTCAGTGACTTGAAAGTTTAAAAGGAGACCATTAAAAAACCTACTACAACCTAATTTAACCTAAAGGGAGCATTTTTCAAGTGGGGTTGTATGAAATACTTATTAATGGTTACTGTATTACCAGCAATAGATTTGGGTCTGGGTACACAGTTTGAGGAAGCTAAGCAGTGTGCATGCTGTGCAATACTTTGCCAAGAGTAATACACCACAGGGGTCAGCGCAGCAGATTTTTCCATCTGCATTGTTGATCTGGCACGGGTTTTCTGGATGCCCTTCCCATTTATCTGGTCTTGGGACCAGCGCCAAGAGTACACTGGCTTATGCACCCCCCAGTGACTGGGTTATTGTGCAGGAAAAAGAAGTACAATCTACAAAAGCAGTAGGTTGTACTAAGCAATGTTAGAACAAAATGTAAGGAATGTAGGCTATGTTCATATTACAAGCCTCATTGGGTTTTTTTGCTTTGATTCTTTGGTCAGTTCTGATTTGGTTGTCTTGACGGTTCACTTTCATAATTACAATCTGTATCTTAGTCTAATGTAAATGCATCTGTCCCCTGAAAAGGCAGGCACCTGCACACTGATACGTTTTATGTATTTTATGGGGGGTTTTTGTCTCGAACAAGAAAAAATGTCCTATTTGTGAGACGACTCATGGTATTCAAACTGAAAAGGACGTGCTAGTAGCAAATATATACATGACGTATAGTTCTAAAGACAGAAAACACTCTGTAAGATGTTCAGGAGCAGATTGTGAACAGCTGACGACCTGCACTGTTGCTGTCATCTCTCCACACTCATTCTGACACGCCCCCAGCGCTGGCTGATGACGACAATGCTCATCACATGCGCATATGCAAAATGCCACATGAATTTCAATCTGACATTCTCATCGATGTTGAGTGGCCCTGAATTGGATATGTATCCAAGCTAGGACCACATATGAAAGTGACTTAAATCTGATTTGAATAGATCTTTTTGAAAAAAAACACAAAAAAAACCCAGATTTGTCTCACATTATGGCAAAAAAACAGAAGTGAGACATGTAAGCCTGGTAATGCTAACATAGCCATACAGTATAAAGTACAATTAACAATTATCTAGTAAGGGTTACAAAAGCATTCATTGCAAAAGTACAGTAAAAGTTAAAGTGACATGCATAAAAGTGCATATTGCATGTGCTGCAATGATGGCAAAACATCATACTGTGAAGTCTGCTTTCAATAGTGCCACAGCTTTTGGGAAAAAGCTGTTTCTACTTCATGTGTGTAGGGATTCATCTGAAGTGCCTTCCCCACTGGAGGAGATTGAACAGATGGCGTCCAGTGTGTGTAAGATCTGTTATGATGTTCTAAAGCCTCCTCACACAGCAAGTGCTTTGAAGATGCTTTAGTGCCTGTTTCATGCTGAAGGGGTTTTTCTGTCTGCTTTGCTGTAGTGGTGGTACCAGGCTGCCATGCAGTGTGTTGGGATGCTCTCTGTGGTCCAGCTGTAAAATTTTCAGGGGGAAATTGTCTCCAGTTAAGCCACCGGGGAGAAGATAAAATCCTCACCAAAAATAAGAAGGCCAGTTTTTGAATGTGTTGAGTAGAAATACTACACATGATCAGTTGTGTCTGAGGATGTCATAAGTGTGAGAGCACTCTCCGGAATTTTCACCTGATCAAAAAGTAATTAAAATTCTAAACATGGTTTGTAAAAATTGTGATTCTTTAAACTGAATAAAAATTCTACATGGTCGAAATGATGCTGCCAGATGGAATGTTTAAACCCCTAATAACTATAGCCTGTAGTTATTAAGCTACTTAGGAGTCACAGAGAGCACTGATATGTGCAAAGTGTCACCACTTTACGCATCAGGAAAAAACTGTGTTTTGTTCTTAATGCTCTGATGAATTAAACATGCACCAATAATGATTTATTGCTCTTCCTGAAATGTAGCTATAATTATGTGGCCAACGTTTGCCTGTTGTTCGGCAAAATAAATGGATGGCTGAATGTGTTAGGAGCGACTGTGATAGAGTGGTTCTTTATTTCTGTTTCAGATCCTGGGGATTAACAAACATGTTGTCCTGCTTTCCTTTCAGTAATTTGATGCATCATTTGATACAAGTTGTCCGTGTGTGTGAGTGCGTGTGCCTTTCCTGGAATGTGTATGGTTCATTGTGTGCATGTGCATGCGATTAGAAAACTAGCCACAAAAACAAATTAACTGAGGCAATCTCATCTATGACTCCTGGTCACAACACCAAACAAAAATCTGAGAGAAGAGCTCCAGCTCACGTGGCTGAGGAGTGAGGACTACACTGGATTACAGGAACTTGTTTATAAGATGAAAAATAACAGACCACATTGCATGAACACTTTTACAGTGCTCCATTAAAAAGCATGAAACGACCCGGCACTTATAGATGATTTTGATGTGCTGGACAGATAAATAGTGAAAATGATTTTTTCCAAGATTAGATCAGAGGCAGTGTCACTTCTTTCAGAAAACTGGACAAAAACTGAAGAGAGGAAAGAAGGAGCAGGTCACACATTTTATGGCTGATTTGCACATCATTTTAAATGATGAATAACTGTCTGCTGCCTTGTATTACACTGAAAGCACATAAAATATGGTTATTGTGTGACTGACGATGACACACTTCATTTGTTGGCTCTGTTGGTGGTGGTTGAATGTTTATCTTTAAAGACAAGTTTCATCCAGCTGTAGTTAATGGTATCCAACATAAATAAACATCCCACATTAAAATGTACTATAGCACAGGCCTGTTTGATTAGGATGTACTGGCTCCCATCACTTCCAGTCAAGTCGTTATCATATTGGCTATAAACCAGGATCTGCTATCAGGGCAAAGACAAAAGAATTAAGCAGAGTTTATGCTCCTTTAACCTGCTGTGGACAGCCAACAGCTGGTTTGGATTTCTTTAGTTCAAATGTTTTGACTCACATACATAATCGTCGTCTGTTTACCTCACAGTAGCTAAAACTGTCACAGCCTCTCCTAGTTGTTGTTTTTTTCACCTTGTGTTTCCTTGTGTTCCCTGTTTTCTCTGTTGCCTCCACCAACAAGAGTTAGAGGAGGTTACGTGGTCGCCCATGTTTGTTTGTGTGTTGTCTGCAAGACATCTCGAAAAGTTGTCAGTGGATTTTGATGAGATTTTGTGTTGGGGTGTATCTTAGCCCAAGAAAGAGCTGATTAAATTTTGAGGTGATTCAGGTATAAATGCAAAACATTGATCACTTTTTCACTTTGTTCAACAGTGAGATAGCACCGGTAGAGTTAAGACCAGACATATAAAATGACTCACTGAGTATTCACCTTTGTTTTTCTGACTCAGACACTTCTAATAGTTTAAGTGGTGTTTCAGATGTTTCATCTAATATGACACATAGTGAGGAGCAATCCATGTTTTGGTTTTGTTCCTTTGATCGAAAGTCCCACAAAGATGATATGTTTAAATGCAGTCCATTCATCTCTATGCTGTCATTCCTGATCACTTACACATTGACAAAATTACACAGACCTTTTATTAAAATTTCAGATCATCAAATGAATTAAATGTGCAAAAAAATCGTAGTGAGCTTTCTTTTTATGCAAGAATTTGACAGACACATACTCACATGCATCACCTACACGGGACGTCACTAACCGTGTGAGAGACTTAACTAATTACTGCCTAACAGGTAACACTGGTGATTATTCAAAACACAGTTAAACACAGTTTACTTAGCTAATGGCCTCAAACACATCATCTCAAGGCATGCTGGGAAACTCCACCCATCCATTTCCCAACACGCTACAATATTTATGTAATATTTTAACTGTTTACAGTACAAAATATACTGCATGACATCAAGTGAGTAGCTTGATTATGAATCCGGCCTCAAGCCTAGGGGAATCGGGGCCAGTAGCTATTTTCCGACAAAGTCCTGGATGGTTGTGCAGCATAAGGAAAAGACAATTTTGTATGCATCTCACATCAATTGCCCATTTTTGTGCAAATATTTGCCCATCTGGGGTCTCTTGGTGAGGTTTCAGGTCAAACAGTAAGTTGATAGCCGAGCGTGGAGGTCTTCCACATACAAGACTGGTGAGTATACTGTGGCTTCGTGGGTAGTACAGTGTATGCATGAATGATGTGAGGTAGATGGTGTTTCCAGTCAGACTTTTTCCTCATGAAGGGGTCAAAGCATCCAGAGCAGTTTTCTGTTCAGTCTCAACAGAATCCCCCTCCGCGTGCTATGGAGTTGTTCAAGAACGAGAGATAGTCGAGCAGAACAACTATGTATTCACAGCCACCTTTGCTTCGCTCAAGGTGGAGGTAATTGACTGAGACAAATTCAAAAACTGCATAATGGTTGCTATGGAACCCATGGGTACTTTGTCAGGAACACAAATCCTCTTCTGTTTAATATAAACACACCTCCTGATCACATAATTCTCTGCCTTCTTTTGCATTAAATGCCAAAAGAACTTCTCTGTTGCCAGGTGAATTAATTTTACTAGTTCAGCACCATTCGTTTCATAGACTTCTCTCCTTTTCACAGGTGATATTTGATACCTTATTTATTTATTTTTGTTTATTTTTTTTGTCATTTGGGATCAATCCTTTCTTTTTCAGTTTTATGACCTCACTGATCAAAGAGTCATTTTTTGTGCAGTACTGATGTCTTCAGGAGTGAAAACAGGTACTGTATAGCACTAGGTGGTGAATTACCAGGGGTGGAGGTGACAGCCAGCCCAAAGCAAATCATCTTTCTCACCACTTCGTCTCCTTCCATCATAAGTGCTACAAAATCAATGAGAACAGTTTTTGTGTTCTTGCCAAAGCGCACTCCTAGAGTTGGATGGGATAATGCGACGGTTTATCAGTGTTGGCATTCATGCCCTGTACTCAATGTAAAAATGAAAATCTACTCCGTAATACAAAATTACATGTATATATCTTGCTCTCTCATGAGCCTTAATCTCTTCTTTTAGAGGCATTGATACTGTCAGAATTTTCTGAAAGGGCTCATATGTGAGAAAACTATTTTCCGATTGTTCAGGTTTTAGTGACTTTGGCACAGGCAGAGGTTTGCACTCTCTGAGTGTTTTCTAGTTTATAAACTTGCTATTTTTACATGTCTCAAAAAATGTGGGAGTGTCAGTTTTATTTTCCTTTTAATAAAGGCTATTTTTCAATCCTCTACAATAGCAAATGTAAAATGTATTTTGTTAAATGCCAAAAAATAGCACACAAAATGATGAAACAAATCTCTCTTTTCAAATGCTGTGCAAGATGTCTGTGTCTGAGACACATTAACAAGTCTACAGGAACCCAAATGACCAGAAAAAAGGATCCAGACACACTTTAACATGACAGATTGGACTTCTGGATGTCTGAAACGTTCTTAACGACTTGGTAAAGTAGAAGTCAATCTGTTCTTTAAAGTTCAGATTCCTGGTAATCGAAGGTCACTGCAGATTTCTGATCTTATTCTGAATAGTATTATTTAATGCTTTTTTGTCCAGTATTATGAAAAGATAAATGTGTGTTTCATTGTGGTTGTTCACAAACCAATATAAAATGTCAGTCCCCAGTTTTTGTGCATTATAGAATCATGTTTGCGCAATGATGGTGTGTCATGGAGAACCTGACCAAACAAATATGGAATTAATAGAATGTATCAACACATTATGCAAGATTTATTGAAAGCTCGAGGCTGAGATTATTTCCCAGCACAGCTCAAATTGCATATGGCCCAGAGGTTAGCACAATTCCCACTATGCGTTGACACAGTTGTTGTTGTAGTTCTCATCGGTCTACATGTTATTCCGTGTTTCATCATTGTAACAAACCTATTTGTCAAAACATTTGTGAAATTGTAGGCATTAACATGATGCTGCATCATTTGAAATAATGATCAGAAATTACTCGAAATAAGGATAATAATGCTGCGGAAATTATTGTTGAAACAAGAATGATGCATTGTGTATGCTAAGCAACTGAAGTGATATATGACTGCATGAGCTGGCGCTCAGTGATACCTAGCATGCTGAAAAACAACTTTCACTAGCAGTCTGCACACAATAACAGCAGCAACACAGGAAGCATCAACACAGTATGCATATTTCAAATCCAACACCAACCTTGTCCTGCAGAAAGACAGCTTGTTTTGCCCAACAGTTGATCTGCTTCGTTAGTTTCTCTCACTCTCTATCTCTGTCTTTTTATACACACACACACACACACACACACACAAATGTGTTTTTGCTGGTCAGAAGGTAATGTTGTTTTTTTCTGAAAACATTTGTATGCATTCTGATACCAGATTTTATGAATAATGACAAGGTTTAAAAAGAAAAAAAACACTTAAAAAATGATGTAATGATTAAATGATCAGTTATTTAACTCTTCCATCTATATGGTCGAGGACGATTGTAGAGATCATCATGCTCCAGTGTGTGGGCTTGATTTAAATTCTCCCAATTGTTGTTCAAGTGAAAGGTGACCTTACTGCACTGGGAAATCCTTGTGGCTTCACCTCTATTACTGTTTAACAAGCTATCCTACTATCTGTGGCTGACACACCTCTCTCCATGCTCCCTCTTAAACCCCAAAGGGATTTTAGATATTGTATTTCACCACATCTTTTCTCGCTCGTCCATAGCCATCAAGGGCTGATCCTACGGTAGTATGTGCTGGCATACAGATCTATCATTGTATGACGCACTGAAAACAACGATCTCATTCAAATGCATTGTCACGGTTCCATTACGCACGACCACACCTTAGTTATTAAAAGAATAAATGAAAACAAATCTAGAATTACCACCTCTGTGCACCCGTCAAATTACACTTTGCATACATTTGTGCCCAGACTTTCACATTTCACATTCATTGAGCGTGTTTATGGTTTGTCAATGAAGCTGATTCTTACAGAGCATTCCAAAATGTGGATGCTTTGCAGACATTTTCAAACCGGCAGCACAGATGATCTATCCAGTCATCACAGTTTCAAGGTGGGCACAATAGATTATATTACAGTTTTCAACCAAATGAGTATGGTCACAATTTCTCCTCCTCTTCTTGAAATATTGGTGTTCAGTCATGGCTAGAAAGTGTTTTGCAGAACATTTTAATGTCACAGTGAAGATGACCTTTATATATGCAATGACAATTCCCCATTACTAGGCCTCTATTTAACACTGGTCAATATTTGGATATATAAAGAGGAGATTAGCAGGTAAACAATACATAGATTTGACATAAGGTAAGATGGGTTAAAGAAACACATATGTTGTGTTTTAACAATTGTATGAATTTATTGATTATTTATTGATTGCGTGTTTGTAGGTTGCACTGCTTCAGGCCAGTGTGTCACTACAGAAATTAAAGAAATTCTCTCTTGAGATTTTGAGTTCCCAAGAATGGAATAGACAAAACCATAACAAAACGTGCATTACACCCAGTGGGATGGCATGGGGAAATTTTCTGAGGAAGGGGGTAGACAATGTAAACAAATGAGCGATTGGAGCGTCCGGTGTCTCCGCTGTAATTGTTGGAAAAACATGTACTGTCCTGGTGGATATGGTGTTTTCCACACAAAAATTAATATAGTCAATGATTCAGTCAGTGAGACGGCCGATGTCCTCCTCGTGAGAGTCACTGAGTTCCTCCCACACAGTTGTGTCAAAATAGTCCTTCAGAGCCTCATCAGCCTCGCCGGACCATCTCTTCACTGCATGAGACAGTTTACAGCTTACAATGATGTGAGGTTCCTACATTGTGTTCTCTGGTGTTTCTACATGTGAGATGCTTCTAAGACATCTACAGTAATATACAATGTTACAATGTTTGTGTGTCTCTTGCATGAGTCTGAAAACAGCACCATAGTAGCTCTGGGAAGAGCTGCTCTCGGTACTCATCCAGGTTTAGAGAACATTGATGAGACAGCCTTCATATCAACTAGAAGTGAAAGAATAAGTTGTTGTGGGTTTGTATTGAATGTACAGTCAAGACCACTCAAGGGACTGAAGAACAGTAAAATCAAGAATTCTGGCTAAAATAGACTATTTCTAATCTTTTTAAAATTTTATTTGATTTCTGGAAATCATCTCCCGACCCCAAGATTGGCGTCTCCCGGCTCTCGACCCCTGCGGGCCGAGTTACCAGTGATTGGTGGCTTGTCCTTTCCTCTTGCCATGTTTGTGCACAACAACCAGCCACGACTTTGGGGATTTTTGTCATCCAGTCCTCGACCACAGTGCGATGAGACACTCACTTTACAGTGGTCCACGGCAAACTTTGAGTCATGTTCCTGTAACACTGGTCCGTTGCAAGGGACAAGTCAGGATGTTGTGTTGCAGAAAAACTCCAAGCAGTGTTGCTTGATTTCCTGGTTTCCTGTGAGTCCAGCATTTCTCTTCCTGCTGCTTGGAGCGTTGTTTTTGTAGTTGTCCCAGTATTGTCTCCTCCTCCTGTGAAATGAAATGACTGAACGTTGCCTGGAAAAGTCCCACTTTATACTTGCTAACTGTTTACCGTTTAACACTGAACAGGAAAACTGCCTTCATCGCCAGTGATTAGTTGCATGGGGGTCTTCAGCTGTGCTGGTCGCAGTCGCATTGGAAGAATGGGCATCTTATACAGGAAACTTAATGCGTGTGTTAATGGGAGTAAAATGAGACTGTGACTCTTGTGAGTCTCTAAATAAGGACAGAATTGAATTGTATTGTATTGAATTGAATTATGTTTTTAATGCTGGTTTACCAACCAATCTGTTATCATTTAATATATATTAGTAGTTTATAAATAAGCTTCACAATTATTCTTAATCATTAAGAGTGAATTCAGAGTAAGATCTTCTTTTGCAAACATGGCAACACAAATGGAATCCATCCAGACACTGATTTCCATTGTAACGATAGTGTCAGGGCTATGGCATTGTATAACAGAACTTTCAGTAATGTCATCTCTTGATCGTAATTCTCATCAAATGTATTATTATCCCTTTGAGAAACACTCTGACAGCATCTGACACAGCAAGAAATAGCTGTTGACAGATTAATTCTGCCTCAGCACCTGGGTAGTGAAGCAAAATCCTTTGTAAGCAAATTCTGAGAGCTCTAGGGCTCAAAGAGTTCATAATATTAGCTGTTGAAGAATGTGGTGTGACTTAAGCCCTGCAGAAGGAAGTTGTGCTTAAATGGCAGAAAGAAAGACATTTTTAGTCTCTGAGGTGAGAGTTGTTCAGTAAGTAATTTGGGAAGTATAGATCCCACAGGGTCTGCAGTAATGATATGAAAAAAAAATAAAGTCAAAGAAACAAAATTATTTTCAGTACCTACATCAGAGAAGACAAAGGGTATTCTAAAAATGTGTGCATGTGAATCGGTCTTGAAGTCCACCTCCAGTCAAAAATTTTCAAAATATTTTCTTCTTGTTTTTCCACAGCGGAATATTTAGCTTCACCCTGTAGAATGATGTATGTGCAGAATCTGACACTGTAAGGCAGGTTTTTTTAATTCATTGCTGAAAGCGTAAAAGTTAAGTTGCTGAACTAGCCACATGATCAGTGTCATCACAAATAGAACCCAATCCTGGTCTGCTATTGCGCACACACTCAAAATGGATTTTATAGTAAATTAGGAGACACCTTGTGTCTCGACGTTAAACTGGTGAAATTAAACATATTTGCATATTCGTTAATGCTGGACTTTTTTAATGAGGTTGAAAGAATAGGTTCCATTTTTGGATTTTGATTTGCGAATTAGAAAGCACTCAAAGAACGTATGCCTCTGCCAAGGTAACTCAATTTCCTAATTATGTCATCGCACCTAAAAGTCAGTTGTATGATAGTTTGACCCTGATAGTATGACTCCTTGACCATGAAAACCTACCCCTAGAATTTGGAATCGCATTAATAATATCATTATTATGATATTATGATATTGTAATATCATAATGATATATATACTATGATATATTATAATAATATGTTTGACAGTTGTTCAAGAAAAACTTCACTTATTGCATTTCCTTCAGGATCTATAGCTCAGTACCTTTTGAAATATAAAAGTTGACACCTAACTGAATCAGCGTAATTTCAGCTCCAAACTGATAAACTGAAGGTCTGTAATATTATTATTTGTTAACTCACAACTGTGAATTTTCTGTGATCCTTATAAATTTTAACATTCTGGATCACCAGATCCATTAATTACCCATGAAGTTAGTTGCAAAACTCTTGTAATTGCCTGTATCCCACAATGATAGAGAATCCTTTAAAAATATTCTGGATTTAGAATACCCTCATACCCTCTACATTAAATTTAATCACAATCTGCTCAGAACTTTTTGAGTAAACAAACAAATGACAGCAATAACATAACCTCCTTGGCAGAGGTAATTATACTTATGTACAAACCATGTAAGACACATATTAGACAATTTAATGTATGTCTCAATGCATGTGTGAAGGGTATCTTTAGTAAACTGCTCTACATTTTATCTCACAATAATCCAGAGACTGAAAAATAATGATGACAGCAGATAATCCTGGCATCTCCGGGACACGAGGGCTTGGCAGAACCTGAACCCAACCCCCCTGGACTCCAGCACATATCCAAACTACAGTCAACCCTGCTCAGTCCTGCACATCAGCAGCATTCAGGTCAGTTCTCACTAAGAGAGAAGAATAGGTGTGTTTTTGTGAGCAGAAGCAACAGTGAGTGTCACGATAGGTTCTTGTTTTTGGCTCCCCTCCCGCTTCCTTCTCAGAAAGCTCTGAGCTTCAAATTAGACTCAGCAGGATGAAGTAAATTCAGTTGAGACGGCCATGTTTGGTGGTGAAGAACATCTCATTAAAAACTTTAAAGAGCACAGTAGGATCAGATGAATGAGATGAGAGGCCATGTCTTCCTACTGAAACATTCTTTAAAGTACGACAAAAGAATGAAAGCTGTGATCTTACCAGCAGAGACTAACGAAGGGTCAGTCTTTTATCTGTCACCTTCAACAGTGACAGTCAAAAAGATGCCCTTTAGTCTCTCATTAAATCAACAAACTTCTGAGAGTCGACACTTTATCAACACATCATCAATTGTTACAGTACAACAGAGAAAACGCAACACATATTCACACATTCGGCAACACCTCCTAAGTGTGCATAGTCTCACATAAGTACACAGCTCAACACATTCATACACTGCTTTGTGAATAACATCAAGAGGCTAATGTGATAATTCTTTGAATCCTTTGTAGTGTCTGCATATATTCAGTCACCCACTTACTTATATAAAAAGTGGGTGGATGGTGTTTTAACATAATAATCAAACATTTATCCACTTGGCAATGAGATGGTTTTTACGAACAGACTCACTTTTTCTTTCCTTTCTATTGGTGCCATTTCTTGACACTAAAAGACAAAACTAAATGGAGGTACTGCCCGACTGCCCAACCCATCTGGCGTCAGGAACGAAAACGGTGCCAAAGTAATTTATTTCATCCCATGTAAGGCATCATTGTGGACCAATGCTCCCATGTTGGAGGTTTGGGAGGCTTTCATTAAGTAGACAACATCAATAATTAGAAATGGCTTATTTCAAAAACTCAACCCTTTTAACTTAAGAAAACATACACCTGGTCTACTCTCATCCAGGCCAGCTCTGTCCTGGGATGCCCCCTGGACCCAGTGGAGGTGGTGGGAGGAAGGAGGATGACAACTAAACTGTCATCCATAATGGACAATCACTCCCACCCGATGCGGGACCAAGTAACAGCACTGGAGAGCTCCTTCAGCGACAGGTTGCTTCACCCAAAGTGTGTGAAGGAGCGCTTTCGCAAGTCTTTCCTTCCTGCAGCTGTAGACTGTACAATCAGCACTGCTCCCAGTAGACCTAACTAATTGTAGTACTTTTTGTTGCAATACTGAGTCACTTTTGTAATAGTATTTGTGAAATATTTTTGAGACACTTTACCCCCCTCCTTTATTGTATTGTATTTTTTTAAATATTATTTCCCCTCCTCCTGCTGTGTTTTTTGTACACTGTGCTGCTGCAATGCTGTAAATTTCCCCACTGTGGGACTAATAAAGGGATATCTTATCTTATCTTATCTTATCTTATCCACAAAGTCCAGGACTGGGTTGTCATAAGTCAGCTCTGCCTTCCTCTGAGTGGATTCTTTCTTGGAGTTAACAGTGGCCTCATGTGTTGACATATATTCCTCTTCTTCTTCTCCCTGGCCATCCTTACACGTGATGCTGCAGCAGACAGTTGAACTGGTGATTAAGTGGTCGAGTGGTTTGAGAGAACGCATCTACTGGGGCAAGAAGTCCCAGTTCTGCAGCTTAGTGGGTAGGTGACTGGGGCAGTGAGCCTGCATTACATTTACCATTCCTATGAAGATGGTCACTCCCAGGAAAGGAGCCCCAACGCCAGCCATAACCTGCCAGCCTGCCAGTGAGAGGCCCAGCACCAAGGAAGGCAAGAGTACGAAGCAAAGGAGAAGGTACAAGACTGCAAACCAGGGGTACTTGGCAGTGCGCTCACCCAGGACACGAGCCATCCTTATTGGGAGACGCAGGAATGGAAGAGGATACCACAGCAGAATGCCAGTGACATTGAAGAAGAGATGACACAGAGCAATCTGTGTAGGAAAGGAACATAAAGGAGATCAGGGTCCGCAGTTACTAATGAAAGGGCTTTGCACAAATTTGCAATGTGGTTTTTATTGACATTTGCAGCATTTAAATGCTCTTCAATGTACTGCAGCTGAACAGCTAACAAGCTATCTATAGCCTGAATACTGGCTTTAGAAGCATGTTTTCCACTGATGATATTTCTTTAGTCACTCTTAGAACGAGCAAAGTTGTAGGACGAGACGGAGGAAAGCTAAAAATCTATGGTTCTTGTGTTGTGTAGCAGGCTACTGTCTACACTGAGACTATGCTAGAATGCTAATGTGACTATTTAATCAAGATTTGATTATCTGTATTGAAATAATATCTCCATCTACCTAGACAGATACCAGAATTACATTGTCAAAAATGTATGTAAAACTAGGGCACCATCTTCACCAAAAACCAAACCTTTTGGTTTGTGACTGTATCCAAAAGGATAAACACCGCAACATCCATCCACCGTTCATTGGCATAACAGTAATCGGATATCATATATTAATAATGGCCAAATCGCTTCATTTTGTTTCAAATAAACTTTTTTAATTATGTGCAAGCCTATTTTATGGCAAGTTACAATCTTCCCTGTGGCTCTAAGTCCCATGTGCTTTCTGCTTACACACCATTTCATGCAATCAGCAGAGAGGTGAGTGTTGCAGGTACTCGCACAGGAAAACTGTGATTCCAACCTGGTGTGTCTGCTTGATAAATGCAGCATATGTGTTTGTCTGAGTTCGTCCTCCTATCTGAGAGGCATATCAGTGGAAAATATATTCATGAAAACATTTTTTTTCTTCCCAACAGTAGGATGGTGGTAGTCGTGCAGTTTCAAAATAATTGTATCTGATAAAACACCAGCTTACTTGTATGGCTGCTGCTAGCTTGTTCCCAGGACTGGCCAGAGATGCCAGCAGGGCTGTAGCAGTGGTGCCAATGTTGGACCCTAGGGTGAGAGGATAGGCCCACTCCAGACTGATCACACCAATACCTGACAGAGATGACAAGAGGAAACAAGGACAGTAAATAGAAATAGTCAACCAGGAAAATATATAAATCTGTGATTGTCCTCATATGAGCTTAAATTACTGCTTTTACAAGCATTAGTATCAATAAAAAAGCACACAATAATAAATGTTATCATAAACTTGCTGAGTCATGAACTCTATTCTCCAATAGGTTTTGAAAAACTCAAATTATGTCTCAGGTAAATAGACAAAATGTAAAATTGTTTGAAAGTAGCAAGAGTGGCTTCATAGAGGCTTAAATATATCTTTACCAGATGACTAATGACTGTTTGACAGAACTGGCAACATAAAGAAGGGCAATGCTGCTCTGGTATGTCTGTAGTGGAGAATGCTGGGAATTGTGTGCAAATGGTTGTTCTCTATCTGGTATTTTCTGTTTGTTTGTTTTTTCAATATATGATGCTATGCCATGTTAATAACAAGTAAAATAAACAGAGATAATTACGAATATCTGTGGATCGGAAACCATCCTCCGTGCTTACGGCCTCTTTCATTTTAGTGGTTAATTACTCCTGTTTAAAATGAAGGATTATTCCCATCTCACATTTATCACTGTGAAGCAGGCTGATGACTCAGTCACTGATTTTACATGCTTCATTTAGCCAGTGGCATACAGTGCTGCTTATGCAACAGTGTAAATAAGCAGGTTTATGTCCTTACTTGGCCCTGTCTGGATTGCAATATGCTACTAGCCAATGGAAATTATAGCCATTTGTTCCCTAGTATGAAAATAGTCTCATTAATTAGCCATTAAAACATGACTAGAGCAATTAGGTCAACCATTGCGCAATATACAGTTAACAATTTATTACAGTAACAGTAAATGTCTGCCCCGAGGTTGTACTATTAGAAGTTATGACTTCTTGTAAACAAGACTTTACGAGCTGCTAGATTACAGAGATAATTCTTCAAAGTCTGTCTGACAGTAAAAAGCATTTCCTCTTGTTTTCAGTCATTCTCTCTCTGCCACATTCCAACAACTTCAAAAGGAAGCAATCACATAAACTCTGATAAATATAAAGTGAGACCCTTTCAGTACACATTTGCAGCGGCCATGATGTTGAAGCTCAAATGCAAGGAGCAGTTTAGTAACATGACACACCTCTGCACAGTGCTGACCCACTGAAGGATAAGATCTGATAGTCTGCACAATTAAAGTGGGTTTAATAACACATTACGAGAGACAATCTCCCTGAAGGCCTACACCAAATGAAACAGACTCATAACTGCAGGGTCATGAGATGAAGCTTCACATGGGTCCAGCTTTTAGACTGGATACTATCACCCCCACGTTATAAAAACCACTTTCTCCAAAATCACCCACTACAAACTGGATAAAACTGATGAAACCCATTGCAAAGCTTGGACAGTGAGAAGAGGATGTGGTGGTTACAAAAGTGAAGAAGGAATTCAACTTAGGAGAACCTTATTTTGTTGGTAACATCTATAATAGTTGTTTGTGTGGAACATGTATGGAACATAATCTAGTTATTTGGATCTCAAAATCTGTATACGTCAGTGAAAGTCAAAGGATCATCAAAGTTGAATGTGTGGAGCAAATATTACGGCAATCCATTCAAAGCTATCAAGACATTTCACCTAAAACAGGTCGGGGAAACTACCTGTGGAAAAGGAATGATCGCAGCAAAAACAGCAGTTTATTTACTTAATTACTTAATCATAATTAATTTGTGCCAAATGGACGCACAATATCTAATTTAAATATTTCCTTGGCTGAGCAGTGGGAGTGTGTTCACCCTTTGGGGTGCTTTGAGAGTTATACAGCTTCTTTTTGCTGTATTTGTGCAGGCAGTTGCAAAACCCTACAGTCCCTTTGTGACTTCCCCTCCAGGACACGCAAGCAAAGAGGTGAAAAAGAAGTGGTTACCTCTGGGCGGGCAGCAACAGTCTAAACAGGAAAATCGGGTTCAGCCTCTCGGAAAAGTAAAATTATGAATACATGCAATCTAATCTTACTTCTTTGCCTCACTGTGAATTATATCTGACTTTTTGTTATTATTTTGTGGATATGATGTGTCAAGGGTCATCAGCCACCAGTGTCTGGACTTCAGGGGGGGGTATATATCTTGCTGCTGCTCAGGACAGACCCCCTTCAATCTCAATCTCCCTGAAGAATCTAAGCGCCAAAGACTTTCTGACACCAAAGGCTTTCTGACACCAAAGACTTTCTGACACCAAAGACTTTCTGACACCAAAGGCTTTCTGACACCAAAGGCTTTCTGACACCAAAGACTTTCTGACACCAAAGACTTTCTGAGATACTTGTTATCACACATCATTTGATGTAATACACTTTTACTTTAACTACTAGTCTCTCATGATTGAACTAACTTTGAGGCTGTCATACTTTCACAGGTGAACAAGCGTAGATCACCAACCTACAAGGGGAGTCATGGCTGAAGTAAAGACAGAGCTACTCTGGACCACAAATGTTACTCCTGCTCCCACAGCCATGGCCATGTATCCGGTCAACCACCCAAACGGAAATGGCAGGTCTGTTGAGATAAAGAGAGGAGAGATGGAAATTACTCACATGTATAAACACACCAATGCCTATATCTTCCAAATAATGCTTATAATTTTTTGTTGGTTTGTTTCCTCATTTGCAGACTGGTTCCTCCATATTCAATTGCAACATATTATATGCTGTGTAAATGCTTAAGCAGCTCAACAGCATGCTCACCTGTGTTGATGACTTTATAGATGACTTTTGCTGCTTGGCCTTTAAGAAGAGAGTTGAGAAGCTTGACTAGAATCAGCAGACAGGTGCAGAGGACAGCCATGGAGCCAGCCAGGAGAATCAGGCCCACAGTGAGGTCTGACAGCTCAGTAGACACAAACAAATGCCTACCTGCAGAGTGACATGACCAACAATCATCAGGATGTTATCCCACAAATGCTCATTAATTTTTAACTGGACCTATACTTAAAAGATGCATGTTAGAAATATGTAATAAGAACCATTGCATTCATGTTACATTCATAGGAGCATTTCAGTCAGACAAGCCCCGATTTTGAAATGTTTATTACAGAAGCAGGAGTTTGGTGTGTAGGCTCTGACCTCAATACTCCCCGCAGATACATACAAATCCCCTAAACCGGAGCATACACCTGGTTGCTGGGGCAGTGGTGGGGCTGAAAGCACAGGCAGCCATACGTATACAGCAGGGAGAGGGAGAGTCACGCAGCTTGACTAGACTGCCAAATTGGAAGGGTGTGTTTTGTGACGACTGAGGAGGATGAGACATGTGTATACAGTGCAGCCAGAATTAGCCTGCAGGTTTCGCTCTACTGAAGCTACAGATACTATTGAATCTGAACTCACACCAGTGATGATTGGGACAAGTCATGACTCGGTCCACAGTTTTCAGCGCTCATATTTCCAGTCGACTGAAGAAAGAAAGAAAGAAAGAAAGAAAGAAAGAAAGAAAGAAAGACAGAACAGTGATGAAACACAAATTAGCAACACAACTGACACAAGCAGCGGTGACAGGTTCTATTTGGCGCCAGTGTGTGACACACCGTCTGTGCAGGAGACAGCATTGGAGACAATCCATTACCATAATAAGAGGACCAGTCTGGCACCATACTTTCAACAGGCTCCTGTTCCTCATGTCCTCATTTCCCATGGCGATCCCCATGATCATACACTTGTCTAGCTGAGGGTGAAAGGAGAATTTCTTTTCATCTTTAAACCCATTCATGCCCTTGACTGAAATCATTAATTTAAACAAACAAAATCAGTCAAAATTGGTTAGCTGAAAAGTGACATAGGAATACTGTTTTATTAAAAGATGGTAGAAAATGCTGTACTTTTCAATTCACAGATGTGAGAGACTCCTGCATAAAGGTTGCACAAAGCTATCATTAGTCACATAACAGAGGAAAGGAGCCTCGTGAGGAGACACTCTCCATGAGTTTCAATGGGTTTCAATGTCTTTTCAGTTACTTTATCTTTTTGCTACTATTAAACCTCAGTTCATGCTTTTTTGGATAACCAACAACTCTGAGAAATAATCTCTCTCTCTCTCTCTCTCTCTCTCTCTCTCTCATACACACACACTCACAAACAAACACACGATGAAGAGGAACTGAGAGACCATACTTACACAAGCATTACATATGTGGTCCATCTATTGATACTAAATATTACAATTATTTCAAGGCTTACACAAATATGATGCATACATAAGATCACCAGCAATTAAACAAACTTATGTAAAATGCATTGCACTGCTGTGTGTGAGTAGATGTGGATGTCTAAGCCATTCTGTAATTTGCTGAAAATTGTACCGTGCATAAAACTGGCTTTGATCACACAGATACTGAATAACTTCATCAGCAAAAAACTTAAAACTCTTAGAACTTAGATGAAAATCTGAAAACATAGAAATGGCTCCAGGTTTTCATTTGATGTCTGTTGTCCTTCAGTCTTTGAATTTTCACTCTTGATATCCAGGACTGTGAATTAAAGATTTATTTTGCGCAAACCAGAGTTGCTGATTATGGGACACTATTCTTTTTTTTTTCTTCTTTCAAGTCAAGTTTAAATTTCAGAGTTTTTTACAATGATAAAATTTTATTCTGGAGCCTGGAGTCCTTGACAAGAGCCATAGTGGCTGATTCTGCTGAGACAGTAAGGATCTTATTCTTAAACAATAGTTTTTTCTCTGTAGGGATCCTTTCTCGAATGTTGTCAGACTTCAAATAACAGTATGAGCCTGTCAGTGGTAAAAACAAGCACTTTAATTGGACGTACTTTGACAGGGACTAATTGCCCTGATATGAATTATATCTCAGCTTGTTTTGCAGCTGCCAGCTGCAGAGGTCTCACTCTGCAGTGGAATG
This sequence comes from Chaunax sp. Z400, assembly GCA_037577475.1. Lineage (NCBI taxonomy): Eukaryota > Metazoa > Chordata > Actinopteri > Lophiiformes > Chaunacidae > Chaunax > Chaunax sp. Z400. The sequence goes on along the minus strand of CM075189.1, from coordinate 24,358,905 downwards.
ATTTAGAAAATTGTTGTTGCCACTAGTCACTTAGACACAAATCATGTGAAAATGGGGTCCAGATTTAAAAAGACAAAAACAAGTAATTTTTTCGTTTCAGTTAATAAAAGAAATAAGTTCCCTATAAGAGCTAATTCTAAGTTTTTCTGTGCCTTCATCGCATATGTGTGTGTGTGTGTGTGTGTGTGTGTGTAATGAAAGCACAAAAACACCCCCCTGCTGATCACACTGTACAGTGAGAGCATTGAAAGCTTGATACCAAATGTAGTTAATTTCATCTGTTTGTCATAAGGTTCCATGACTTTGTTCTCACGTGGCATCTGAACACACAAAATACATTTTGAGAATTGTTATTAAATTTGGGGTGTTTTATTGAACATGTGTACACCCTTGTAGTTCCTGGAAAAAAATGACCGGTCATTAGATATGAATGGGTAAGACTACAATTAGTGTATAATAGTTATATGTGATACCAATAATTAGTATACAATAGAGTTCAAGCACATTCCAACGCCCTTTCCCACACCCCCACATGCAGGAACCACACCTATTGGCAATTGTCAACAAAAAAAAAACACAACATTGTATATCTACAACTTTCTCACAGCTCTGTTGTGTAAGGCTTTTTTGAGGCCTTGCTCACAGTTCATTCTGTGGCAGCATGATGGCCTAACGACATACCGAACATGAGGATTTGGATTATATCTTTGACAAAGACACTGATGAGGAGGAGAGAAGCCAGAAAATTGACAGTGAAGATGATTTAGTAATGTTATTGTTGTTCTGGAACGTGTTCAGACATTACATTTGTTATATGGTTAAGTTTTCATGTGTAGATTTGGGCTTTGGTCTTCTTTTTACTAAATAAATCATGCCGGTCAGTTTTAACTGGGAACAGAAAAGATGTTATTTTGTGCCACTATTTAAAAATTTTACATGGTTTCAAAACAGATGTCGGTGTTAAACATTGAAACTATAAGTACTCTGTGATAAATAGCACAATATGTTTCATCTGAGTATTTGTTATTGTCAAAATAATACCTATGATACTTTTTTTCTAAACTAAATTAGTTGTATGAGCTCAGGTCAATGAGGTTTCCCTGGAAACCCTCATCTGTGACAAATCTTACTCACAGAATGAGCCCATGTCCAATTTGTACCCATGAAAACGAAAAAAATACAGATGTTAAAAGTTCCTACATAGCAAAAGGCACCACTTTAGCACTTGATTGTTGTGTCTAAAAAGGAAAATAGAAAAATAGAGCATTTGAGATGAGTTCCAGAAATGAAACCAACCACCAGAATGAGCTATATCCCCCACTAATCATTTAATTCAATGTGGGGGATAATAAGTGCAGGTTAACTGTAACCTAAACTGTTTAATATCGAGCGCCAGCTTCCACACGGTTTAGAGAATATTTTACAGATGTACGAGTCATGAGCCTGGCTTTTTATATGCAAATTCATATCATTAATATTACACCTTGTACCCTGACTCACCCATTTACAAAAAGCAGTGATATGAGTTTCAGTGCTAATGTCCTCCCCTCCCTCCCCTTAATCTACTCACAGAAACTTACCAACACTGTAAGAGTGACGGAAGTATTAGCTTGGAAGTTTTGAGCTTGAAGATAATGCTCTTTTATCACTATTAAACTTTTATTTAGAGGCAAGCTATGCTACTGCCACTCTAATATACTAAGAAGTTGTTTGTTGCTGTTTGTAACACCATTTCAAAGATGGCACCAACCCATGGAGACAGAGACAGCAGCTGTGGTCGAGCAAGCTAGATAAAGCAGGGAATCAGAAAAATAACACATCAGTTACAGAATGTTCTAAAGCACAAAACAAAAGAGGAGAAAAAGGCACCACCACCCTGCAAAGTCCTCAAATGAAGAATATCTACCATATTTAGCAAACAGTTCATTACAAAAATAGTCAATGCCGTATAGTTTAACCTGTATGATGAGCTTGGTGACTGGCTCGGTGATGACCTTGAGCAGCTCATGGTGCTTCCTCCCCAGGTTGAAGCCTGAAGCTGGTGACCAGCAGGTGTGACAGCCGGGTCATGAGGCCACTCCCCACCTCCAGCGGCAGCAGCACCAGGACCGACAGCCAGTTGAAGCAATCGAAATTTGGAATCATGTGTTCATCATCAGTAGTGTATGAGTTTTAAACAAAAATATGATTTTCTATTTTGCATCATTGTTGTTGTTATTGTTAACCACGTGACCTAATACATATTGCCCTCCTCCAACTATACATTTCCTAGATCCAGATAATGATCCACATTTGAACCCAAATGCACATAGAGGTGGAACATCATGAGTTGTCCCCGCCTGGGTAATTAAACGAGTTAAATTAAAGAAACCACAATAACTATAAGCTGTAATATATTTATTGTATTTCATGATATGGGCAAACTATTGAAAAGTACCCTGTCTGGCAAGGTTGGAGAAAATGAATAAATGATCCAGAATCCGTATCTGTACCTGGATCGGCCTCAATGTTTCATTAACTCATACTTGGTGCAAGTTGCACTACTACACAAAATTTCATTAAAAACATTTCAAAATATCTTGCAGACAAACAAACAAACAAACAAACAGACCAACAAATATGGGCGATCACACTTGCAACACTTATTAGCAGCAGTAATTGTTTGTTAATCTGCTTTTCATGACTTTTAAGTGTGTGGGATGTAATAAGGATTTTAGTTTTGAGTATATTGTTAAAAATTAATAAATTATGTTTAGTTTACCAGACACAGATTAAGTAAGACGCCATCTGTTCAGTCCTGTATCATTCATGCCAAAGTGTTAGCAGTGTGGGATTGATGGAGATTGGTGCCATTATTGTCACCATTAGAGAAATCACAGTGAAGTGGAGGCTGCAGCAAAGAGGCAGTGAGCAGCTGCTAATGCTCTCTCTTCACGTTCTCTCCCTCACACTTTCATGCTCCTTTCCTTCATCTACCCACTTATCCTCTTCACTTTTCCATTTCATTTTCTTCTTCCCTGTTCTTCACTTCCCCTCCATTCACCCTCCTGCCCTGCCCTGCATTCTTCACTCACCGTTGAAAGTCATCCCCCTTTGCTGCTTGCATCATGGCAACTATGGTGTTCGTGACTGAAGTCCCAATATTGGACCCCATAATGACTGGAACAGCTGACCTCACTTCTAGCACTGTGAGACAATCACAGAAAGATTTATTTTACTTAATGTTTCATAAAACTAAGTATGCATACAGTATTTAAACATGGTAAATGTGTAAATGCCCTCCTGCATAGTGAATGATAATCACAACACATGACCTTCCAAACTTTCAGTGTTAATTGAGATGAAAAGTTATTGTAATTTGCAGGTAAGTGGGGGCATGCTTACCTTTACCCCCCATCAAGGGCTTATTGCAGAGGAAGCTTCTAAAGGTGATGATCAAGTGGATGCATGCACACACTCATACAGACACATTTTCATGTCTCTGCATCTCTTTCTCTCTGCTAATTACCTGTTACGTTGCTGACAGAATGGGTTTAGAGGATGGTCAGCTTCAGCACACTAATTTTCTTCTATCACTTTAACATAATAGAGCCTTGGAGCCTGCATTCGCTACAGACAAGTCATGTGCAATGGTCTTCAGCGGCATTTTAAACTTTGCACAGACCAAGTGACTGAAGTTGAAGGTGAATATAGGGTGTGAATGGTTGGATTCGATCATCTCTCTGATCCCAGTAAAACCTGCTACATTAAATAATTCTCACATGGGTTTTGCAAATGACCACAGCACTACAATTTTGAACCAAACCAACCCAATAAAAAGACAACAAATAATAATCAAAACTTATTCCACAAAAAAGTAGTTACTGTGAAGCTAAAGCCTGATGTAACTTGTCATGTTAAATCACATCAGTGAACCACAAAGTTGGACTTGCCGACATGATCCCTACATGAGGAGGAACAGACATGTTCTGATCTTGGTTTCAGTCTTTTTATGTTGGGTTTGTTATAGATAGATAGATAGATAGACAGACAGACAGACAGACAGACAGACAGACAGACAGATAGATAGATAGATAGATAGATAGATAGATAGATAGATAGATAGATAGATAGATAGATAGATAGACAGATAGATAGATAGATAGACAGATAGATAGACAGATAGACAGATAGATAGACAGATAGATAGATAGATAGATAGATAGATAGATAGATAGAACTCTAAAAATTAATATTATGTGTGTGCAATATGTGGTACTTGCACAATTACACACACTATTATGCGCATACTCACATCTGGAGGCCACCAGACTGACAGTGATGGAGGTGGAGGTGGATGAGCTCTGGACCAACACAGTCACCAGGATCCCCACCACCAGCCCTGCCACAGGGTTAGACAGCACCACGTTTTCCTGGAAAATGTCCCCTGCCACTTTACCTGGATAAATATGCCACCCGCATACACACACACACACACACACACAAACAGTGGTCTCAGATATTACAAGGTTGCCAAGAGCAATGTTACACAAAATTCAACGTGCTTGTTTCTCCAATTCCAAAAAGGTCAGCAGATGAAGCTATGCAGTAAATTACACAGCACTGATCCAATTGGACAGAGAGAACTGTTTTGCAGTGACTCTCCTATTTGTCAAACATCTACTGGCTGAGTAACTATCAACCCACATAGGGGCAGTGAGGGTTATAGTGCTTACCCCCTGCTAACTGGAAGGCAGAGCTCAGAGTGTCCAAGGAGCAAATGAAGAAGAAGAGGAGAATGAATAGGAGAGGGACCTTGGATATATTTATAAGAAGCTGCTTTATCTTGTTTGGACTCACTGCTGCGGTCAGTACAACAAAGTGAAACTTGGTCTCTTCATTTAACTCCTGCGTGATGGGCATCCACCACACAGCACCTAAATCTATACCTGTGCCTTTGACAAGGGAACTGATACGAGAATTCGTGCCACTCTTGTACCTTTCTCTTTTGGAAGTCTGTCTGCTTCCCTGACTGAAGCTGTATTAGGGTGGTGATTGGTATGTTGGTTGTAGCCCTCAAAGCTGCTGCTGAGGTCAAGGGTGGAGCCGATGCCGGACTCCCTGTCCTCCTCAAACATGACTTTGTGGTGTGAGGGCTTCCTCACCCCTGATTACAAAGACACACTAACGATTAGCCTCAAGCATTTCAAAGACATAAAAACAAAATGATGGAATTAAATCTAATAACCTAGCGTTGTAGTCGAGCCCAGTGCTCGGTCCAAAGGACTCTGTAGTTATAGACGGAGACGATGTGGTGCTTGATTGCTGTGTGGGGACATGAAAGTAATTTCAATCAGAGAATTACACCATTGTAGAGGGAATATTAGAGCGAACATGTTCATCAGACACCTGCAGCAGGAAAAAGAAGCCAAAGGAGACTAACATGTCTGTATATGTGCATATCTGTAGATAGTGTGTGATAGTGTGTTGGAACAATTGTATAGATTGCAGCTGAATAAACTCAGATTGTGCACGGGTGTGTGTGTGTGTGTGTGTGTTGGTTTGTGGGGGTACTGACTGTTATCCTCTAATGTTATCCCCCCCACTCATCTGTTTGCCAGTCTGCCACTCTCTCTGTTGCTGTGCTATTTGTGAGTTTATCTTTAAGGCACTATGACTCACTTATATATTTCTAATGTTGTTTCAGTTTTACTCAAAGTAGTGAAATAGTAGTGGAAAGGATTAATGAAATATTTAGTAACTTTTGTCAGTGAGAGATGGCTGACTTGCCAACATTGTCTAAAAGATGTATGAGCTGTGGGTTCCACAGCTTAAGATAAAAGGCTGAAATTTAGTTTAGTATAAATGTGACAATTCATTTCAAATAAAAACTGAAAGCTTCAATGTTTATGACGATGTCTTTCAATGCAGGGTATTTGTATAGAAATGTTAAAAAATATTTGATGTTGACACATGCAGTGAAGTATCTTACCTTATCTGAAACAGGCTGCCGTGTTCTGTGCATCCCCCTAGAAATGAAAGCATCAAAGTGAAGTGTGCGTCATCTTTAAATAAGTTACCAGGTATGTCAGGTGTCAGGACAACTCATCTCTTGTCTACTAACCTGCTCCATCATCAGAGGTTTCACTGTTAGTCAATAACACAAAGCCTTGACTTAATGATGCATGTGCTGGGTGAACAAGTTGCGTATTAGCTGATGAACGATGTTTTCTAAACCAGGTTATTTTCACCTGATCTGAGACCAGATAAAGATTCCGAAGAGAAAAGGACCGTGTCATTGTTTTATATGTGGTTTGAAGTTCTCCCAGTCTCACGCATAAGAGTAGGATAAATCTGACATCTAGTGGTCAATGGAAGAAAAGTCTGCTCATAGTCTCTGTTTGTCATGTCACACTGGCTGCCTGGCTAAGATTAGAGTCAGGGTATTAAATGATAACTTCCTGCGTGAGATAAGTCAGTGGAAGCATTTTAAACACATACAGTGTAATCTGCTTGCTTTATGCAGAATGTTCAGGTACTTAGATACTTTGCCAGGACTCAAGATCAAGCATGTGGTGATTGGAATAGTACCATAAGGGAGATTTTCAGACATCCTCTTAACACACACGTACGCAGAATTACATGCACACCCTTCAACTCACAGACGATGACCTCCTCACCATGGTTGAAGTCCATGATGGCCTGGTTAAGAGGGTAATTATTAATGATTAGTCCAGCTCAGGGTCTGTCAAGTCAGCAGCTTTTCTCAAACAAATTTGAGAAAAGCTGCTGACCTCAGACTTGCTCCCATGAATTCAAGGGAGCTGAAGTTTACAGCCCCCTAAAAGGGGATGTTCCAAACTGTTATTAGAGCTGGGAGCCAGAGGGACATAACAACTCGGTTGTTGTGCAGGTAGCTGGACGGGAGCCCACACTGTTGATGGCAAAGGGAGAAATCCTTCAGGTTTGGTGCGGCATTAGAGAAACAGATATGCACACTCACATGGAATCAATCATGGCCTACACACCCATGGCTAAATCTCTGCCATACTTCCAGAGCTCTCCAGGTGTGCAAGGTCACTGCCGTTGCTCAGTTTGGAAATAAACCAAACAGATCGTGACCCTGGTGCCCACAGCAGCTGCAGCAGACGCACAATTCCCTGCTCTGCTTCTCAGTAGGCCGTGTTATCCAGTTATTCTTATACTGAGACATACCATGTGATGTTCTACTAAGCCTCTCAGTCTGTTGTTTGAGTGAAGGGAATCATAGAACCATGTCAATTCATTATTTTTGGACATATGGCAGGGAATACATGGAAATTCATGAAACCAAGAACCAATTATTCCATTTTTACCTCCACTAAGGTAGTGATGTTTTCACTGATGTCTTTCTGTTTGTTTGTCTGATTGTTAGCAGGATTACACAAAATCTGTTTGATGGACTTTCATGAAACGTGGCAGGAGGGTTGGGCATATGATAGGGAACCCATTACAATTTGAAGTGGATCCAAATGAAGGGGCGGATTCAGGATTTTTTTTTTCTATTTTTGTAACCATTGTAAGATAGGGTATGTGAGACCATTTTTGTCAATCATGCATAAACTATTTGATGCATTACCAAGACACTTGGTCGAAGGGTGAGGCATGTGACATGGAATGTTTTGGAGTGAATCTCAATAAAGGGATGCATTCATGAATTTCTAACTTCCTTTAAAATCAGAACTTTTTTTCAACAGTTCTATGGATTTTCACAAAAGAGCATGTGTCAAAAATGGAACTATTAAATTTTAGAGCAAACCCTGATAAGGAGGTGGATCCATGATTTTTTTTTCACTTACTTTAACAGAACCCTGAGGGCAGCCATTTGGATGGCCCATGTGTCTAGTTGGAATTTGGATTAGGGTTTAATTCCATTAAAACGGACTGTTGGGCCTTGGCAGAGGTATCCATTCCATTTAGTGTCCTTCTAATTAGTTTATTTTTCGTCTGTTTGCAGGGTTACACAAAAACTACCGGTTTTGATTAAACTTAACTTACTTATTAAATTTCTTGTGCCAAAGAAGAAGCCATCAAATTTTGGAGTGGACCCAAATAAAAGGTTGACTGCATGATGTTTTTTTCATCTTCCCTTAAAATTGCGAGATACAGTAGGGCTTTATTCTGAGTTTTTTTTTATCAATTCTGCATAAACAACTTGACAGATTTTCATGCACTTGTTGAGTTAGGTTAATGATTGGAATTTGGATTGGGGTTTAGTTTAATTAAAATGGACTTTGACAGAGGTATGAACTCAGATCCACTGAGTGCCCTTCTAGTTGTGTTTCTGTTTGTTTAAATGTGTTGACTGATCAAGTAACTGGAAGCTGAACATTTTCCCCAAACACTAGCTCTTATGTCATAAAAGCATCACTTTGAGAGTGATCAATCAACACAAAATGTATTGGCATTTGAATTGATCATTTACACAGCCTACAGAATTTCACAGGTTTTTAAATGCTCCAAATGAATTTTTTATCTGTGATATTAAATTGAATGTTTTTGTGGTTTTGGAGAGTTGGTTAGACAAGCTATGTGAATACATCACTTTGGTCTCTGGGAAATTATGAAGAGTTTGCTGTTTGTTTTAGAGACATACAATTTTCCACTCTGGTGGCCAATGAGGTCCTTAAGTTGTACAGTATTTCATTCCACACTAGATCTTTACCAGGCTTGTTAATGTAATAATAAAATAACCCTCTGATCTTATCCAATGGGGTTTGTTTATGGAATTTCACATCAATCAGTCTCCCCTTAATCTTCCACCGCCAGTGTCATAGCCTAGTCTGTTAATGTCCTAATGAATATTTTCTTTGTCAAAACGTAATGTTTTTTTTTGTTTTTTTGTTCAGTGAGTTAGCAATTTTACCAAATAGCTTACCCTCTCATAGATTTTACTCATCTGTTTCATCAAAATGTCCATTAGTCAAAGATGTGTTTAGAGCCTGTCAGACATTTGATGTGAACGAGACCACAGTAAAGACAGATTGACTCAACGGCAGGACTTTATTGTCAATAAACATTCAAATTGATATGCATACAACACGCTCAGTACAATGAAACAGCATCATCACAGGTGTCCTTTTGTTTCTTGCTGTTGTTTTAATATGCATGAGTTTGTGCGTGTGTTCATTTGAGTTCAATTTACCATTTCTTGCATATTTTATAATGTAATTCACTATTGTCCTCAATGTTCTGAGGATAACGTTTCTTGTGTACATATGTAAATGTTATGCATGTTGTGTGTTTGTGATGATCTTGTAATTCAATGGTAAATAATGTTCTATTGGTCCTTGAATTCATCATTTAAGTTCCTCTGTGGGGGGCAGGGACATGTCAGAGTCATCGGGACACTCCTTAAAAGCAGAAAGACACACAAGAGTGATACAGAAATAATCACACTCTACAGAAATATGTCTAAACGCACTATGAAAAAAATAAAAAATAAAATAAAATTATTTAGACAGTCTTCACCTTCACTTTGTTCAGCTCTGGTCTGCCTGGGAGAGATTTTTGTGAGGCAAAGGCCTGTAAGGTGAGGCAAGGCAATCACTTTATATCTGATGGGTACGCATAGAGAGGAGGTATGAATGTCAGACTGCTGCTCACCTTCTTTGTATGCTGCATCTCCTCTGTGGATTTGGACCTGTTCTTCATGTGCTTCTGAGGAGAGGTGGTGGTGGGACACTGTAGACACAAAGAGAGAGGGGGAGGACCCTATTAGACACAGACAGGATATCTACAATAATATTATTTATTGTTGTTTCAGACATTCACATACCTCATTAGCCTTCTGTTCCATGGTTGATCTGAAGATTTATCTCAGGATAAGTCTGTGCTACTTCAGGTTTATGATTTGATGATATTGTCTGGAATACTGTGGTTATTCAGCTATAAAGACAGGAGAGAGATAGGGAGAAATTTAACAGCCATGCTACAACAAAAAGCGTTATATGTTAAACTTTTTTTAAAGTCTAGCTTCTCAGAGTGGGAGTACCGACCACAATCATTTTATTTCCCTTTAAATATGACCAAATCACTGGTCACTGATAGATCTTCCTACCCTGAGGAACCCGATGAGCATCAATAGTCACTCATAAGATCCCAGCTAAGCTGACAAATCTGCAGTTAGGGCCTTTCTTCACTAGATGGTGACTGTGACTCAGAGACCCACCATCACGACCTCGTCAGTCTGAATATTTTCATGGGTTACTTTCCTCTGCGGATTTACCCTTTAGTTTGTTTCTAATTATACCATGGTCTGGCTGAATGTAAGATTCTGATCGACTGGAAAAAAAAATCCCATCTGCACAACTGTAAGGATACAATGAAGACTGCCGACAGCCACATCCAGTTCAACAGCTGGTGTCTAGAGCCGTGGTGGTGAGGACAAAACACCCCTGGGTTTGGTTCAATATGCAGGGGAGTGCTGCCTGTGAAGGACTGTCTCTGTCTGAAATCTGATCAATCGGATCAAACCACTTCCTGGCACCTCAGAATGAATGGGCGCTTCACTGATTTCCTGTTCTGGAAGACCGTTTATAGGTGAAGACAGATGAGATTCAAATAGCGGGGTAAGATATGAAGAGTGTCAGGAGAGAGGCATGACAATTGACCCGTTTTGGAAATGATCCTCGTGCACACGGATCCACAAAAACAGTTGACAATGCTGTAGTATGCATGCCAGGGCAGTAGTTGATGGAGTAACTTTTCCAAGTCAACACAACATAATAAGAGCACAGCAGAGGTGCAGCAGCAGCAGCTCTACAGGAAGCCTTCAGCCCAGGACTCATGAATAAATGGGAGCCAAGCAACAGGAGCTCACTCACTCACTGTGACTGGCCCAGTGGGGTGTGCCAAGTCTTCCATGGATCAGTCTTATTATGCACATACTACATGTTTGTTCTGTTGGCATACCCAAGGGTATAAGAAGGCTACTACACTCCATGCACTTACTTTCAAGTGTGCAGTACAGCCCTTACAGGATTGTCTCAGCCTCTACGGAAGGGCAGGCATTCAGTGAGTCCTGAGTGCTCTCTGACCAGCTCACGAAGGAAAAATACTGCAATGAGAATGATTTGCTGCACCCCGTCTATCCCCATGCTTTCTTCTGTTGCTGTCTGTATCTCTTTGATTAGATGAGGAATCCCTCCTCTGTTGGTGAGGCATAGGGATGAAGGGCCGGTTAGACCAGGGGTCACCAATTAGCAGACCACGGGCCATAATCTGGACTATGAGAGGACTCTATCTAGACCTCAAAGTCTTTTGACACAACAGGAAAAATGTGGATATGCTATAAATATCTTCTTTCACTTTTGTCATCGAGATTTTGAACAGGCACGACGCAGCCAGTTCAGTAGAGCCTCCTGGGTCCGAATGGGTCCCACTGCTGCTAGGCTGATTGATTGATTAGACTTTAAGGCTCATCCGATGTGGCAAAGTTTTTTGTTTCACCTAAAACGGGAGATTTTAATTCCACTGTCCATTGTCCAGTCTGCCTGAAACTTCACATGTTGGATAAGAGTCCCACCCTGAAGACGTCTACATGACAAAATTGAGCTCTACTCATGGTGCCACCTTGTGGCAACAGGAAATGACATTTAGTTTCTCCTGCTAGCCCATTAACCACAGTGACCTCAATTTGGATCAGAAAAGCTTTGAACACCTTCATGAAGCGTTAATGTCACCATTCTTTCTGAGTTTTCATACAGTGATGGAGTTATGGCAGTGCAACAAATGTCAGTGTTTCACCATGAAACCTGGTCCCAAATGTCACGTTTAATGAGAATCACAGCCTGAAGACATCCACATAGATAAATTGAGTAATAGTTGTAGCACCACCTAAGAAACAGGAAATGTAATATTTCATACTTTGATGTACTCTTACTAGCCTGGTGAACATACTGACCTCAAATTGGGTCTGAAAAGCCAAAACACTAATAATGCTTTAATGTGAATATTGTGATTTTCATCAATGGGCAGCACAACGACTGATTTGATCAGTACCTTAATGCTGAAAATTTACCAAAGGTTTTTGTACAACTTGAAAGGTAGGGCCATGGAGGTGTTAATTTTGGTCATTTGCCATAAAAATGAAGTTGTTATAACTCTGCTGTTGTTCCAATCTTTGCCAAACTTCACATGTAAATATGCAGTTATGTAATAGCGTCACCTGCTGGCAACAGGAAGCAAGCACTCACTGGAGGAGGACATACAATTATTGGTTGGTCTATAGCGCCACATAGTAGACACAAAGCGTAACGTAATGTAATTTGTAATCTTTTGTGCAGTGCAGACTGTTAACCTGCAGTCCTGCAGTCCAAAGCTGCATGAAGTTTAATTACCTCCGCCAGTGAAAGCTGGTAGAGGCTATGTGATCTGCACCATTTACAAAGAGGATCACAAGGCCAGACAGTTTGCGCAGTTTTTTTTTTTTTTTTTTTACTGATCTGCAGTCAAACGTGGCAGAGAACAGTGTGGGATTTGTGAAGCTGCGACTGTTGTCCCTTGACTTCCTAAACTGGCTTTGGCCATGTTTGGCTCCACATACATGTGTGAATCAGCATTCTCAACAGCATCATTAAAACTAAATACAGCTCAAGAATAAGCAATGAACACTCACATGCTTGTTTGAGAATTACACTGACCATGTGTATGTGAATAAACATATAAATGTGAGCTGTGATATTTGATTTCTTTTTTAAGATGAGAATTTTGTGCTTCCATCTACAAGTGATAGTTCAACTTAGTGCAGTCTAAAGGATCACTTTTAGTTCTCCTGTGAGGATGTCATATTTTATGGACTGAAAAGAATTTAACTAGAATTCAAATTTATAGAGGAAGACTGCATTGTATTGTTTTTGTTTAAAAAAAAAAGTGACCTAAAATGATTTCTTCAGTCTACCATAAAGCATGAGGTTGTATTTATCTGTAGGTATCTAACTGTTCGGACCTCAGCAAGTGCGGAGGATTGACTAACTGGACCTCATGCGATCCTAATTGAATTCCTCTGGGCTGGACTGGAGCGGTGGAGGTACATCTCCTGGCCGAGATAGAAAGCCCCGTGGCTTTGAGAAACACCTCTCATCGATTAATCCACATGAGCAAGCAGCCAAACAACAGCAAAGGTGACACATCCAAAAACACTATGCCTCTTTGTGGCCCTTGTACAAAAACCGGTACACACATACAAATGCAGAAACTGCTCATACATTATTACACGGACACGGGCATGCAGTATACACACACAGACAAAAGCAATGCAGGGACTTAAAAGCCACTCAAGCTACTCTTTCTGCAAGGATGGGCAAATGGGATACTTTGCCTTGCAGGCTTTTCCATCCTTTGCCTCCTTCCATCATCACTTTGACTGAGTAGAGGAGGAAGGAGAGTTTAATATGAGAACATATCCTACAGAATAGAAAATATATAAAAGAGATTAGTAGAGTCAAGTTGCATCTAATCACTCTGTCTTCATGAACTTTGTGAGTTGAGTGGTAAACACCTTGGAAATGGTTTCCACTCTTTTAGATCAACTAATGTCCTTAAGTCAAGTCACAGAGATGAAACTGAAGCCTGGTCTGACACCGCTTCGTCACATCTGTGCTGTTGAACATGCTAATCATGGTCAAGATCTATAATTATAGAGCCGGCTGTAGTACATACATGTACTCAGAGGTGATCACAGTATAAAGGTGAATATGTAGACAATGACTGAACCAGCAGCCGGGTAGAGAGCACATCATGATGACTCACAGTTGGCCAGGACATTATGTCCTGTAAATGATGATGGGCCGTCTGTTCTGTCATACTCAGGTGTGACACACATGCAAGTACTCCCACACCCCCAAACTGGATACATTAAGATAGTTGTCAACCGGATGAATCACAGCTCGACCATGTGTCTCTCACCTGATCACCGAATCCAAAATCATTTTCATTTTAACCACACTGAGCACGTCTATCCTTCACTGCAAAAGAAGCTTTCAATGCAAAAATAATGTGCAAGTATTGAAAAATGGCTTTTTAGTTTTACAGTCCTCTGCAAGACTCTCAAAATGAACAGCAACAGCCATCATCAGAGGACTGACTTCAGAAAATAAACACTTCTGGGCCATTCAAAACCTGGTATCTATACAATGTAGAATACTAAAAGCACGAACACGAACAGATGTGAGAAATCTTCTGGGCTCAATCTGAATGAAGATGTGAGCTTTTCTATGAATGAGGACGTGGAGATTGTTATTACAAGGCAGCACAAGCACATAAATGCAAAGACTGGCAGACAGGAGGAGAGAATGAATGAATGATGGATGGGACAGAGGGAAAGAGCAGGTAAATACTGAGCACAGCCATCATGCCAAAAAATGCGATCAGGGAAATGCCTGGTGGAAAAAGAAAAAAAAATCATACACCTACCTCCTTTTCTCCCTTCTCTCCCTCAATACAGACATGCAGTGGTGTAGATGGCACTCCTCCTCTCACTGCTGCTTTGGAGTCTGAGAGCACACCCCTCTCTGCTCATTCATAGCTTCTCCGATGCTCCACTCATGCATGCACGCACGCACAAACACACACAAAAATAATGCCAGGTTTACCAATCACAGCTCTTTATGCTGATGTGCCCAGAATGGCAGTCAGAAGCCGTGTGTTTTAATTACGCAGCTGTTAATTGTCTCAGGCCAATTACTTAAGTGACAGCCAATTCTACAAAGTGATGATATAGGACAAGGTGGACCAATGAGATGCTTCTGAAAGCTCATAAAGTCAGAACTGTGACATATGCATTCGTGCATTCCGCTAACATCTATGACTCATCAAATTTGTTTTGTAACCCATACAACAGCCCAATGCAGCCCATAAAAGTCCTATCAAACCCATCGACTGGAAAACATCTTCCAGCAACAAGTCTGTTGACAGATGAAGCAAGTCATTGGCTAAAAGCCTTTGAAAAGCCAATCACAGCACTGCAATGATCCACTGTCACTGTGCAAAAGAGGCATAATTACATGATGACATTTAAAGGGAGGTCTCGGTACCAAAGACATAAGATAATATAACCAAAGCTACTTCAACTGACTCCCACTGAAGAGATACCGATCAGACTTGTTTTACATTGAATGAGTCATACAGCCACTGAGGGGCCTGGCTGAAACTTCATACAAAACAAAATCACGTAGCATTTGTCAAGCCAGTGACTGACCTCTGTGATTCATCAAAAAAATTCCTCACCGAGGGCGTAACCTGACATCTTTCCCCAAACAACACTTACAGGCAGGGAGTCACATTTAATCCAAAAACACTTTAATTCTCTGGATACAACCTGTGGGATATTTGGTGGTTGGATTTCCCCTCATTCATTCCTTTTGATATCACATTACTCATTTATGATCTAGACCAGAGATGTTGTCTGAGGCAACAGGAAAACAGGACCTGACCAGGGCTTCTCAAAGTGTCAGCAGAGCAAACCAAATGCATTTAAGTGCCACAAACACACATTTTGAAATTAGCAAGTAAGCAAAGCAAACCAGGCAAAAATTAGTCATTTAAAAATATTAAAAACACATCTCAGAAGAAATATTCAATACTGTTAATTCAAAAGAAAAATACGTGCAATACACTTCAAGCCCTCCTTCTGGACAGCCCTGTGAAGAAACCTGTTACTGCTTGGTGTTCATAGAAAAGCAATGTGAGATTGTGATAAATAAAACCAACAGGAACTTTAAACCATTAAATATCAGGGAACACTAGAGCAAACACTCTGGCTTCAGTAACAGTAAAAGAAACATTTCCGGATACATTAAACAATTCATAGGAAACATTTTTCCCACAGACATGTGTAGTGTTTTGACACTATAAATGCTTGCCAGGATCTTTCCTCAGCTTTCAATACTGTAGTGCCTCAAGAGGCCAATTATCAGAGATGGTAGCACACTGCTGTTTCAGAGCTTTTTAGTTAACAATTCTAAAAGTGCTTGACCATTTTCCATTCAAAATTAGTTTCTCTCTCTCTCATGACATGATAGGTAGCATGATGCTCCGAGATGGTCTGTAGTCCTGGATCATGTTTTTGTCCACCACCACCACACACGAGTGTCTTTCAAACCGTCGTTTCCCTCGAGTCTTTGGGTTCAGACTGAGCGGGAGTTTCCTCCACTACTCCAGCTGAACTTGCAGTTAAGGACATCTTGTCTTCTTTGCATTCTTTGCCCTCTTTGCAGGCTGCAGTGGACGAGCTGGTTGTGCTGGCCTTGTCCAGCTGCGTGTCCCGTCCCTGATCTGAGGCCAGCTGCAGGAACATAGGGATTTCCAGCTGCTCTTTGGTCAAAAGGCCTCGCTGGTCATCGACCCTGTAGCACTGAGCCTTCGTCAGCATGTCAAGAAACCCTGTTACACACAAAAAACATAATTCTCACCTTGATTTCAGATTAATTCATTATAAAATTGGCTTACAGAATTTTCATGTTATAGGCAACACATAATTTATAACAATCATTAATCATTTATCAATAACCTATTCTTAGTAAATAGCTTGTAATGTCATCGGCTCAGAAAGATTGTGTGATGTAATTGAAATCTAAATGTACTGCCATATACCCCAACCACACAATATACTGCTGTGATATCCTACCCTCTATGTCGCGGTTCTTACTGGGCTTGGGTTGAGTCTTGGTACTGTCCGTCTGCAGCAACGATCTAGGCTCCAGACCTCCTGCATTCACTGGTCCTCCCTGGGACCAAAACAGATTCCAGCTTTCAGTGTATTGATTCATGGGTTCATTTGCAAACTACCAATCACACAAGGGTTTAAATATTTCAGAGATAGATGCTGATGCTTTGAAACAAGGAATTTTAGTGGTGTCCAGAAGCATTTGGCTTTGTCCAAAACCCTCTCTATAAATTCTTAGCTGGTCATAAATCGAATGTACTATTTTACTTAAGTGCTTTAATTGTTTTCCTTAGTTATCAGCATACTAGACAAAATACATTTTTCATTATTATCTACATGACAGATAAACAAAAAGGAGAGATGCTCCTAGTACTATTAACTAAATAATAAAGTGGAGTTAAAAATCACTCCATTCAAATATAGCTGTGGCCTTCAAATTATCTACATTTTATTCTTATTTAGACAAGAGCATTGTTGAGAAAGTAATTAAGTCAAAGCTGTTTTTCAAATATTATTCCACATAAATTTGCCAATGATTTCATTAGACACAGTTTGCATGACTTGGTCAGTAGTAAATTTTTTTTATGATTGCAACAAGATGATTGTTTGATGTTAAGCAGTGCTGTTAAACATTGCCTCACCTGTGTGGCTGCAGCTATAGCACTGGCTCTGGAAATGCCTCGTCCTACTCAAAATAAAGATACAAATGAGTTTTTAACAGTACTTCCATTTCTACTAGAAAAAAGGCAGCGATGATGCTACAGAATCCAACTTCTCCATTGTTTAACACGGACATGAGCCAGATATAACATTCTTGACAAGAATTAGGCTACCCTGGAATACAGCCACTCAGATCAAATCCATTTCTTTCTTTCTAAATGCAGTGAGTGGAGCTGAGGTGGGGAGTGCTGATCTGAAGTGAAGTTGGCTCTGGTCTCTCAAAAGACAAGTGAAGGCAGCACTCAACAAACCAAATGCACTCAGACATTTCAACCCCACAGAATAGAATGATGAGACAGAGAGAGAGACAGAGAGAGAAACTGGAGTATAGGGAACAATGAAAATACAGACAGTAACAAAAAAAAAAAAAAAAAAGGCAAGGCACTAAAATTGACAGAGAAAAGACTGTTTTTGCCTCCAGCTTAGAGAAACTGAGCTCAAAATGAATGCACAAACACTTCCTAGGATCCATTAGGAAACAATGAATGATGATAAATAAAAAGGCTCAGAGTTCAGGCAGCAGAGGGGAATAAACAAAGCATCACTGATGTATCATCCTAATCATAAATAGCCAACAGTGCATGGTGGGCCTTATCTGATTTGATTGAACTCATTTCATTTCATTTTAATCATTGATTTCATTATATGCTGTATAATGACAATAAAGGCTTTCTATTCTATTCTATTTAGTCAAAGGCCAAGTAGGTTTCTTTTCATCCTGTGGCTGCCTCTGATTTTTTGGTCAGGCCCGTTTAGCTAGTATTAAATCATGTGAACATGATTCTGTGAAGTACAACACTGGGTTTTAATAATAAGTAATAACTAATAAAATAAATAATTAAAGAATAAATAAACAGTGAATAAGTCTAGTATATTAACCTTTGGTTTTGTCAAGCCGTAGCGTCTTATTGGCCAGTCTGAACACGTTGCTGGTCATGTTCAGGGGCTCATTGCTTCCAACCTAAAACAAACAGGGGAAGTAAGACATGAGGGCCTCCAGTCTGTCCAGTCAGACAGGTGCTGACACCCAATCAGCTGCATAGTTTAGTGGGGATGAAACATTAAGACATCAAAGAGTGATGCATAACAGAAAATATACATGAATGCATTACCTCCACCTTTCTTTGCAAGATGATGCAAACAAAAGTTTATGGAGGGGCATGGCCAGCAAAGAACCCGTTAACTTTTGGTGCGGATCCAGATTAATAACTTTTCTTGCAAAATAGGGTAATTTTACAGGAAATAATCCATAAATTGGGATTGAAAAACATCTGATATTTATGGTGTTGATAACAAATCAATGAGTATGTATCGTGTGTTTTAAACTGTAACTTTTGTAACATATTTAGCTAGATTTAGCTAACAGTTTTTAAAAAATACACTGTCCTTGATGTTTACCACCTATGATTTACCATGTTTTACAATAATTATGTTTCAGACTGCTTCCATTTTCTTTAATTCTTATAGGAGTGAGACACATGTATCTAGAGTTGCTCAGACTTGGCAAAGCTATGCACCCTATTGAGTGCCATTTTTGTTCCATTAAGGAAATAGTGTTCCCATTCAGTTGTGAGTGATCCCATTTAAATCAGAAACGTGATTTTTATATGCACCTGGCAAAACTGTTGTCTTGGAATGGCTGATTACTTCATGGATGGACAGACAGAATTTTTCAAATTAAAATTTAAAAATGTCAGATAAGTCTGCTGCTTAATGAGAGGTGAGTGAGTTCAAAGAAATACAAGACTACAGTAAGATTTTATTCATGTTCAGGTTAGAAATACCAGAGAATCTGATTGGTTCATTTTGTCCATAGATGGAGTTGCACATTTTCAGGTTGTAATTAAAGGGTAATCGGTATTATTGCTCATTGCCAGTGAGAAGTAATCAATTATTAATCTCAGTTACTCAATTAAATATTCTAAATAACAGCTGTTTTAGTAAATATATTTTATTATCTCAAGTATTTAATATAAATAAAAACCTGAGACCTTGAGAAAAGGAAAAAAGAGGGTGGTTTGGCTCGGGGAACATCTTAAGGGCTCTACAAATACATAAATAGTAAATTTTTTTTATTTTTGTACAATGTTTTTTTTCCATATCCTCTTCCATCTCCTATCAAGCAGCTTAACAAGATAAATTTCATTAACTGTGACTTTCCATTAGCTTAGTTGTGCCTCTGGTTTCAGGCAGTGTTTTGTTTCTGCTTCAGTGTTGCCACACTTAAAAATCTGAAGAGATATTAGCAGGTTGTTGTGAGAGTGGCTGAAGAGTTCTACCAAGTATTCACTTATTTCAGTCCAATATTGCTGCCAAACCAGACAGGAAAAGAATACATGAGACATATTATGGTTTCATTCAACAGGCACTCACAATGGTGACCAGGGCTTCTTGCTGCTTTAGATTATGTCTCTGTAGCACAGCAGAGAGGGCTTCCTGCAGCGTCTTACTGGACTTCACCATAATCCCCACTGTTTTACCGGTGAAGGCAATCTCCAGCCTGAAACACACATGCATTTCAACTACCTCTGTAACAGAGTCAGCTAAAACAATAACATTCTATTCAAATACGGAGGAACAGCAGTACAGCATCATTAAAGTGTATCTTACTACAGGCTTTGCATGAGACACTTGCATGAGGATTGAACATTCAATGCAAATATTAACAGAATTATTACAGCAGAGATAGCCACTCTATGAGGGGCAGTTTACAAACCGACTGTTTCACCCAAAAACGGAAACCTTTTGTTGCGTTTTGGCTGTCCTTTTATACGAGAACGCCGATTTCGGGGACTGATACAACAAGCGTTTGAAAATGGGCTCCAGAGTGGAAACTTTTCAAAATGCCATCCTACCATTGTTATGTAAACGGGCAAAACACAACTCTTGTCCGAAAACAATGACAACACAGCCCCGCTTTGTGCATGCCTATTATAGTTCCTGCCATCTTTATTCATTTACACAGAGAGCAAACAGCCTACTATGGCCAGGGCAACAACCAAAGACTTTGTTGGACTGACCGGTTTTCTTTGTACTGCAGACTCTGTTTAGATTATAAACGCTCCTCCAATGTAGATTTGCTAACCATGACTGTGATCGTATTTTGTAATGTTGATTTTGAAGAGTTACACCACCAACTACTACGCAGAAGATTTTGAAATCGCAAAGAAAAAACTTCTCCCATGAACATTGTGTAACGGGAGTGCAAGTCTGGTGTTAAGTGTTTCCCTCTAATATGTTGACAAGTGGCATGCTGTGGTGTGAGGGTGTGAAAGTTTGCAAGGGTGACAAAGCCAAAAAAAAAATAGGAAGTGAATGTAGTAACAAAATTAACTCACACAAATGTCAACCTGAGCTCCAGAGAGACCTGCTGATCTCTCAGTATGGAACAGTCCTGGTCTAGCAATAAGGGCTGCTGTAGAGAGAGCAACAATGCATCAAAGAGAGAGCAGTTAAAGTGACTTTCAGAGACATCAGCATCACCTGGACAGAAGAAGTCTCTGAAATTAAAAGGAGTGAGAGGATGAGAGGATGTTAGAACAGGAAGAGGCTCATCATATTTCTCACACTGCCTGTTGCAAAAAAAACTTTGCAGTGAGATCTTTTTAAAACGGTTTCTTGATTAGAAAGCTGTGGTTGGTGCTATAGACAGAACTCTCACCTTGTCCTTGCCATGAAGGTAGATGATGACATCTTTTAGCGGAAAGCCTCTCTTCTCACACAGGCTGGCCAGCATGTCTTTGATCGTTTGGCCACAACGTGCGGGGGCCAGGGAGGCACTGCCATCAGGCAGGTAGACGCAGCAATAACCCCCCTCCACCCCTATCAGACCACCACCCTGCTCCGGAGAGCATGGAGTTGATCGGTCGTTCTATGTCACATAAGAAGAGAGGGAAAAACTTTAAGAGTGAAAAATATAACTCAAAACACAGGAGAGATTTGTACCTCTGTAATCATAAAACCTTAACATTGATTTTCTATAAGCTAGCACCAGCCACGAACCCTCTTGTGACAAATGCACTGACCTCTATCTGCCTGTAGAGAGAGCCGAGCTCCACACTGCTGCTTGACATGACCGACAACTCTTTTCGGGGGACAAATCCATGGTCTTTGGATGCATTTGTAGTTACCAACAGTGAGAGAAGGAGGAGGAGACAGCCAGGAAGGAATTGTAAGAAAAAGTCATTAAGTAAATCAAGTCAAAACCTAGAGACACAAGATTAGCCATTTGACAGGTACTACCTCCCCAGGATCCACTTTTCTGATGCCGTTTCTCTGATGCCGAGTCTAACATCTTGTTCTGTTTAAAACAGACATGCCATAAATGCAAAATCAAAACAATTGTTCACTTTTTTCACAATCCCCGAGTTTCAGCTCTTACCTTCTTGTCACATAATGTGGGGTTGCTTTTGGCCACATCCTCCCAGGATCCCAAGCGGATCTGCTGAGGTAGAGCTTTGCTGTCTACACTTGCCAAGGTGCAGCTTTGGTAGAGAGGAGAGCGTACAAAGCGCCTGTAGCTGTCCATCTTCATCAGTTTAAAAATCTGACACAAAGAGGGGACCAGTAGTAATATACGCATTCAACAAAAGGCACCGACAATGTATCTCTGTATTATTGAGGTAAACAGACCTGTGCTTGAGCCTTGTTGAACATATCAGGTGTGGGCTGCTCCAGGTCTTTCTCCTCTGTCTTGGCTGTGTCATCAATGTTAACCGAGTGGGGAGCGCTGTCTGACAGGTAGGTGTCATAGATGGAGCGAGCTCCTGCAATTAGCTGGCAACACAAGAGCTCCATCAGACTGATCATTGATTCTAAGCTGATGAAACATCTTTGTAACAAGAGATACAAACTTAAATGACACATCTGGGTATTTAGCTGAATATGTAGCGTTCAATACCCATTTAAGAATCCACTTTGTGTGTAGGTATTTATATACTGGGTTGGAATCAAATCAATCCTTCCAAAGCATCTACACTGCAGGTCATACAACCTGTAGCCGCAATCAGACTGTGCTTTCATTGCAGGCCTGATGCACCTTCATTCTGCCCCGACATTCTGTTCGAACGCAATAAAGGTGTAATGGATTGTCAGTTTGTTCCACCTCTGTGACGCCTGTGGAGGTAGTAACAGCGCCGAAACAGATGTCCGTATGAATGGAGTGCACCGGCGTAGCGGAACAGGACTGATGTAGTAACGTGTTCAGGTGTGCAACCTGCCCTGGGGGATTTAAATATGCGGTAGCAACAGGTAGTCCATTATTTGAATAACAAACACAGAAAATGACCACTAAACTCAGGAGATAGTGACATACGTCAGCCTTTATGCTCGCTGTTGCGTCGTACTGCACACCTCTTAACTTCGCGGAATGCCGGCATGATCTGTGAATGCACACACCGAGGTGGTGTTGTGACGCCTTGGGCTGGTCGAGTTTGAACAAACCAAAGGGGTCACAGAGAAGGGAATTTGTTTTGGCACTGTTAGACAATGCCTGTCTGAAAGTGGCTCATAAGTCACTTACAAGGCAATTCACTTGCTAGTCAACTGAGCAACTGCAACAACTATATGGACGGTCAACAACCCTGCCAACTTCTGCACTTCACGTATCTTTACCAATAGAATTTGAATCAGCCAAACAACATTTCTGTCTAGAAGGTACAAAATAGATTATATGATTATAGCTGACTGTAGCTTTTATAGAAGGAATAGTATTAAAAGAACCAAACATCTCAAAACATTGTTGTAGTTGTGAAAGTACTTCATTTGTCTAGGTCAATAGTGAAAGCATCATATTTTTACTCAGCTGTTGATTACCTAAGGTTTGTTGATTAAATATTAAAATATGAAAACAAAATCAAGTGAAAATACAAGTATAGCTACATAGCAATCAAGTCACTGTTGCTTTACAACTACAGTTTCAGGAAAATTAGAATGATTTTAGAATATTTATAAATTACCAAAATTTGTGTCCAATGACACAAAAAAAAACTTGAATGTGAGCAAACTGACATGATAACCCCTTAAGTTAAATTGTGCCTAAAAATTTAAAAAATAAGCAAATTGAAGAAAGCAATTATGAGATGTACACCTCTACGGCCTCTACAAAGTATGTGTCAAATTTCACTGAATTCTGTCCAATGGTTTCTGAGGAAATGTGGATAGACTATTTGGGGCATAAAACCTATGAACTGAGTTCATGCAAAGTAAAACACAACACAGCATAATACATCACAAATGACAGGTATTATGATTCACAATATAAAACGATTAAAAGTGATATCATACCCCATCCAAAGAGGTGGCTGGGATCTTCCTGAACTTTTCACAAGCCTGCCAGAATAAAATGTTCTCCGCGCTCACCTCAGACCTCAAGAAGGACTGGAGACATAGAATGTATGAACACATACAGTATGGCACACCTCAACACCTAAATTATCCACGAACCTGTTGAAACTACAACGTCATGTATGTAGAATGTGTCTCACTGTAAAGTAGTGGACTCCACAGGGGTCTTCCAGCAGCCTCTCAAATGAGACGGCCCAGCTCAGCACACTATTGTTTGGGCCTGCCTCTCCGGCCGGAGTGCCAGGAAGGCTGGAGCTGCTGCCTCCACAGCCCCGTGCAGACATGTTCAACTCTGCAACGCATCCGAACACAAACACACCCATTTATCAGCACAGAAAAGCATGACCGAGATCAAGAGTGAATCAGATATTTTCTTCAATCACACACACAAAGACATGTTTCAGTTCGTGGAAATATTTGCTTACCTCCATCTGACACTGCCTGGATCTGTTAATAGAAAGACATATAAATACATAAGCTAGGCAGTAACACTAAAAAACATTTGATGAGATGGAATACGTCCAAGATGGCCATTGCATATAAACCACAGAACAAACATTCATTGATGATGAAAAATGTGGGGAATTTTCAGTCCATTTAATAATCACAGCAACAGTTTCCCAGCTTTATGTAAATAGAACGGTGTACTCTGAAGAGTACTAACACAGAAGCTAGGCACATATTCAAAAGCATGAAGGCATACATTTAGGAAGTGAAATGCGAACACCAGCTGGATGTGTTTCGTTTTTTTCCCCTCAGTGACACCGTAGTGCAATCAGTCAAGGATGTTCTCACAGGAAGTGGTTGCAACACTGATGACAGTGGCTCTCTTCGTCTTTCAGAGCTCAAAATTCATATCTTGTAAAGATTTAGTGTTAAATCTGAGTACTTTCACGGGTGTGAACACTGCCAATTAATTCTGCAAATCTGTTTGCACATGAACTTGTGGAGACAACTATGTTTCCACATTACTGAGATATCAAAGTGCCTAGATATTGATTAAAACCCTCCAAAGAGGAATTTTCGAGGTTAAGTGGATCAGATTGAACTGAAATTGAGGCAAAATCAGGATGTTAAGTTTCAAGAATAGCGCTCACACAGAAAAGCCCCTGCTTAAGAATTCAATAATATTAAAGGATTACTTAAGGCAGAGTGATTCAGGTTTTAATCTATGAGCCATCCTGTGTGCCGTTAACCTTTTTTATCTGTCTAGGTGCTGTGAATGTGAGTGTGTCTGTTCATAGTCAGTGAACAGAAAAGTGCTCTGAGTCTACACTGGCTGTAACATGTATGAAAATAAACTTCAAGGAAAGGACCAAAAGAGGTACATCCAACATTTTACCATTAGATAAATCTGGTCTCATGTTCCACATTTTTTCATAGGGAGCTTACAGGTGTTAGTGATTTTAATTTTATTCTGTATTAATCTGGAGAGCACTTTGTGCTTAAGCTTGAATAGTGCTATAAAAATAAAACCACTACTACTGTTATTATTGTTATACTCCATATTCCACTTCACATCTTTCAGTTAGTTGAACTGATAAAGAAACAAAGAGAAATTGAGCTCCTCTGTGGGGTTTAGTTAGTTTATAAACCTGCACACATAAAAACAAAAAGCATGTGCACATGATTCGAGCACACAGAACAGTATTGAATGCTCCGTGTACGCAAATGCAGTCCAGCGATCAGAAGGCTGAGGCCAGGACAGTGCATGATAGACTGTTTTCACTAATTACAATGTCACAGCAAAAAATATCATCAAAACTGAAAGTTGTAGCTATAAACTTGAAATGGCAGCAAAATGTAATACATGCTTTTTAGACAGCTCTGGCAGAGCTCGGGAGCTTTTTTCTCTACTGTTCAAAATCTGGCTCCACAAACACAATGTGTCCTTGCCTACAAACATACTCATCAGGAGAAGACAACACACACTTAATCCAATCTTCCACAATATGAAATGAAAGCAAAAGATTCATTATCGTCTCGCCCGCCTTCCTTTCATTTGCGCACACCACAACAGAGACGAATATCAAAATGATTAAGATTCTCTGCAAATCCTTTCAAGGCAAGATATCAAAAAAAAATGCAGAACAATCAGTCTGATGCAGCACCAGTAACAGGATCGTTTCCAATCACACAAATTATAAAGCACACCAAGCTCCTTTTAAAAAAAAACTAAAAAAACAGCTTCATGAACAAGTAATCCTTCCCTTCCAGGAACATTGCACAAAGTATACCAAAGCCAGCTATGTCTACACATGACACACCGTCAAACAGGCATGGCTTGGTTACTGCTTGTGATTCAGACAGGCGCAGTCTGTTTTCAGTAGCTACCAACTGTAGCCTGATTGGTTAACACAAGTCAACACATGAAACTGGGCTAATCTACTTTGCCCTGGATCTCAATGCAATTATTCCTGTTTACCAAATAATTACGAAAGCTGTTTCACACATGACACACTGAACTCCAATTCCTCTTAAACACAACTATGCTTACAAAGTAAAACCACTGGATCCAACGTACAGCTGCACAACCAAACTGGACCCGACAAGAGTGTTGCCAACTCACCATGTGGCCAACAGAAATGCCTCCAGCGTTGCAGTTCTTCGCCATGGTGGCCCAGACACCAGACTTCAACCCGAGGCCTTAACACGATGTGCGCACTGTCAGGGGACACAATAAAGTGCTCCACCCAAACATGATGCACGAGGACACACACACACACACACACACACACACACACACACACACACACACACACACACACACACACACACACACACACACACACACACACACACACCCTGCCTAGAAGGGAAGTCTTGCCTTAGCAACAAGCCACAAAAGAGGAAGTATGGTTACTACGATCAAACTGTTCTCAACCTGTGTCTTGAGAAATACTATGATGTGGGAACACAGACAAGACACAGGCACTCACTCTGCTTTTGATGGAGTCACTGGATGAGTTGCTAAAACAGCTTACAAACATTTTTCTATCTACATAGCAATTTTCTGCTACCATCTGACAAGGTTTTTTACCTCCACCGAGGAGGTCATGTTTTTGCTGCCATTGGTTCGTCTTCAGTTTCATTCGTCTCTCTGTCTGTTAGGATGATTACTCGAAATTATCAATTGATTTTGATTACATTTTTGGAGAGGTAGGGTATGCACCAAGGAACAAACCATTACTTTTTCTTTTTTTTGTGATCTGGATGATCATCTGGATACAATTTAATTATTTTTTTAATTATTCTTTAACATTGTGGAGAGGCAATAAGATTTTTGCTTCTATACATGGATAATGCCTACAATGCTTGGAAAAAAAATACATGATGACATCCCCATTAGATCTACCACACAAAGTATGATCTGGATCCAAGTATTATGTATCTGATGAGTCAGAATATGTAAATTTAAAGGGATCAAGGAATATTAGCTACTGCGAGATAAATAACAAAGCTGCAGACTTGCAACTAAGA
This sequence comes from Chaunax sp. Z400, assembly GCA_037577475.1. Lineage (NCBI taxonomy): Eukaryota > Metazoa > Chordata > Actinopteri > Lophiiformes > Chaunacidae > Chaunax > Chaunax sp. Z400. The sequence continues at coordinate 24,331,676 of CM075189.1, read as the reverse complement.
TCAAATTGTAGCCAAGAATGTGTTGATTCAGTTAAGTGTCATGTTTGACATAGTCCTGTCTTCAAAAGTTAGCCTAATGAGCTAGATCATTAAACCGCCATCAGTGAAACATCATTTGTCTTGAAAAACGAGAATACTAATAACACAAATGTGACAAATTCTGAAGTTTTCATGGTCAACAAGTCATATAATGAAGATCAAACTATCATGGGACTATTGCTTTTAGGTGCAATAATGGGGAAACTAATGTAACACATTTCTTGACTATTTCCTTTTACTTTGAAGTATTTGAGATTTAAGTATTAAACTTAGAACACACAATATCTCCTCTTCACTTATTTTAAAATGGCAGTCTCACCATAAAGTAGTTTCTGAAAAATAGAATGAAGCAGTGAATATCTTGGTTTGGTTATGGTTTATTTCACTATAATATCTCATATGGTTATTCTTTTCAAAAAGCTTGAGTTCAATATTTCACTTTCCACTGGCAGATTATCTAGAGGGTTGGTACACAGACTAATATTAAATGGCTCCAGTAGCCTATGTGTATTATTCCTAGTAGTGTGTCCAGCTACACGATGTTACACTGCTAAACACTGGAGAGCAAGAACTGAGCTATGCAATTACCTTGGGATATATGATGTCATGATTTACCTTATTGTCGTCCGTGGTGCCAGTGGCCATGGTGCACAAGTTGTGGTATTTCCTGAATTGCTTTTGTGCTGCAGATTTTGCCAGGCGGGAAAACCTGTGATAAAGTCCTCTAAATGCCACCATCTTTTGGGAAAACAAACTCACCGCGAATCAAAACGCAAGAAACGAACAGGAGAGAGCCGGAAGATCACAGGTCGGAGTCAATGAAGCGCTTCGATTTTACCTGGCTATTTGAGTCCTGACATGCGCACGGGCTGAGGACCCAGGTGAAGCAATGCTTTTTAATTAAGGCACCTTTTGTTCTTTGACTTTTTCCTAAAATATTGTCAATTAGATGCAGTCAGCAACTTTCCTGTCTCTGCTGTAAAGACTCTTTGTTTTCAGCAGAATATCAACAGAAGAACGGATTTCAATTGAATTTTGTAGAGATGGTCGGTGGAATATGGGTGGAAGAGGTGATACAATTTTGAGGCGGACAGATCAAGGTGCGGATTCAGGAACTTTTTTTTTGCAGCCTTGTTGGAGGAGTTTATTGGCTGTCAGAGTTAGTTGTTTCAGTGTTAAGATAAAAAATAAATTACAAGCAAAAGAGAACGGAAAAGCAGTGAAACAAAATGAACTGGATGAAAACTTAAGCAGGGCACTTGGAGAGCGGTTACTGGCCAAATCCATTCTTCTGTCATTCAAATGTGCAAGCGCAACCTCTGTCTGGATATTGACAATATATTTTTCCAATGGTATTAGAATTGTCTAGATTCGATTGTGCGCTGCTGAATCGTCGGCGTCCCCAAGCATCGCCAATGACGCACTGCCAGAGCGGTGTAGTTAGAGACCCTACCTATGTGCTTCTGTTTTCCTCTCATTATTTTGTTCTTTTTGAGAACATCTCTGGATATCAGCCTTCAGTCGTAGGTGTTTCCCCCCAGTCAATAACAGAGCGCGGAGCGTGAGATCAGACTAAAAGTTACTGTTTCTGTCCGTCTTGGAAGTTTAAACAGCTGCAGGATTGTGCGGAGGTGGTGTTGTGTTTATTTGTGCTTTAAAACGCAACCGTCGTGGAGCGAAAAAATCTGAATTTTTCTTTTTCCTACTTCTTTTTGTTTCATTTTTTTCCCTCTCTTCATTAAGTTTTTGAGTCGCTTGACGATCGGTGCTATTTCCCAAATCCAACTCACTTTTACCAGTGCTTTTACCAAACACATGCAGTTTTTATTTAAATAAAACTCCGAATCGCCTTTTCGATCTTAAGGAATGAGATAAAGCAGTTGTGTTTTGCAATCACTGTGCACCCTGCTTCCCAGATCCCTGTAGCCTTGAATAAGACGTTTCAAGATAAAAGATGATCAGCAGCACTCTCTGCTGGCCACTGCACAAACGTGACTCCAGTGAAAGATATTGTATTTGCAAATAAAAGAGACTATTCAAATTCTGTCTTTTTGGACATTCTGAACAAGGTCCTACATTTTATGATGTGTACAATATATAGTTTCCTTCAGTAAACATCATTCTATCCTAAATGTCACATAACGACATAAAAAGCAGCAGCAGCAGCTAGTCATCATTGTCATAACTTCCACCTGCAAAACATACAAAGAATACTACATACTGTTACTGTTGGTGCTACAAAGTTCAAGGAATTGATTTAGTTGCATTGGTATCAGTGTTTATTATCAGTTCTGCGAACACCATTATGAGATAATCATTCAGTTCTGTGCATGAGGAAACAAAAGCACCACAGTTAAAAAGAAAAACAATGTTTGAGCATGATAAAGTCATTAACAGAGGTGATGAGGGATCTGTCTTTATATGTTATGCTTGTTCTTATCATAGATGAGAAGCCACTTTCAATTTTTTACAGATATCCCATTTGAACATATATGCCTGTTTAGCTCTACACATATACATTTTTTATTTGTTCTTTATTTTAGCTGGCGTTGGCTCTACTGGTGTTCCTGTGTCTGAGTAACATCACAGGAGAAACCCCAGCACATCTGGAGACGTGACGTTGCAGCTAATGTAGCTGAACATTGTCTGTCAAGAATTAATTATGAGGTGAGATACAGTGGAAAAGCGCTCCTGATGTGATTCCCTCCATCTGTTTACCCTGTTGATTATTGTCCAATCTGCTCAAATAATGCAACTCATTAAAAGTTAGTGCCATCATTACATTCCATTAGTTTACTTGAAGATAAATCCTATGAATTGTGCATATGATACATGAGATACAGTCTTTGATTGCATGAGGGAGTACTATGGCAGAGCATTTATATTCTTACACATTCTCCCATTGTTTTTTTATAGCATAGAATGAATGCTTTGGCTGTGTAAAATGTGTTCTGTTGTATATTAAATGCTTTTTGTGGTTGTATTAATTCCTTCCCATATTTACTATTCTCTAAAGTACCTCCCTATATTCCACCAGACAGCGAAAAAAAGGTAACCTGTAACAAATTCATTGTCTGTGGCAGTGCTCTGAAACTCATTGTCACCTATCTGGTTATGTAACACTGTCAGTTCCTGTGTATAGTTACTCTGCACATCAGACTTTCAGGTTTCCCTCAGCAGCACTGGAGTCAGAGCAGGGTGATGACAGCACTCAAACATGTGTCATAACCAATCCAATTTGAGTCTGACATTCAAGTGGAGGAAGGATGTGGAGGAAATCCTGGAAGGCCAAACTAAAACAGAAATGGTATTCAAAATATGTGTTTCCAAATAATGCAGGCCTCTATACTTCCTATGTGAACATCCCATGTGGAATGTATGAATCTTCACCACACGGTGTCACTGTAAATTGTGAGTAGACATGTCCCTGCTTATGCCACACAGCCACAGATCACTTTTGCCTCAGTAATTTATTGTACATTTTGACTCATTAACCAGGGGCTTGAAAATACTACATTTTACAATTCTAGTCAATTTTATTTATAGCGCCAAATCAAAACAAAAGTTATCTCATGGTGACAACGAAAGAGCAGAATCAAGATATGACTACTGAAATGTGCATCTCTTTCCCGTGATAATGTGTTTTTTAAAGTTTCTCTGCCTTTGGAACTGTCATCCAGACAAGCAGTGTGTGGCCCTGCTGGAGACCTTGGGATGTTCCTGCTTTGGTCGGGATTGGGATTGTGGTGCTGACTATGAAGTTCAACCTGAAAAGTGACAACACTAAGAGCTCAAGTTCAGGTCATCTGTATACAACACAGGGTACTTTATTTAACCATTAAATAAAGTACCTCTTCTTTACATCTTGTTAAATTATGATGACATATACTGTAGGTCTATGTTACTCCATTGCTTATTTTGGCTTCCTTCCAAACAGTTACGTGAGAAAATCAATAACACTCTCAAAGCTATCCATAAGATACAACCGATCGGCCTTAACATTCAACCACATGCCTAATATTGTGTAGGTTTCCTTTTGCCACCAAAACAGCTCTGATTCGTTGAGGCACAAGTCCCCTGAAGGTGTGCTGTGGTATCTGGCACCAAGACATTAGCAGTGAATCATTTAAGTCCTGTAAGCTTTGAGGTGGGGGCTGCATGGATCAGACTTGTTTGTCCAGCACATCCCACTGATGCTTGATTGGACTGAGATCTGGGGAATGTGGAGGCCAAGTCAATACCTTGAAGTCGTCGCTGTGTTCCTCAACATTGCTCCGTGGTCCGGTTCTATTGCTCATGTGCCCATTGTAGGCGCTTTAGGCGGTGGACAGGGGTCAGTACGGACACTCTGACTGGTCTTCAGCTAAGCAGCCCCATACACAAGCTGCAAAGCACTGTGTTCTAACCCCTTTCTAATACAACTAGCATTAACCTTTTTTTGGCAATTTGTGCCACAGTAGCTCTTCTGTGGGATCAAACAACATGGGCTAGCCTTCCCTCCCCACACGCATCAGTGAAGCTTGGGCAGCCATGACCATGTCGCCAGTTCACCAGTTGTCCTTCCCTAGACCACTTTTGATCTTTTTTTATCCACTTATCCATAGATAAATAGTATGTCAGTATCAGATAGTAAAGTACAGTCTACCTGGACAGCAATGTGTAAACTAGGTTATATTATTTATCTTACTACCACACTTTTTTATTTAGCTATTTTATTGTACTTTAATTCTTAGTACTTCATGCTGCTACCTCTTCCCTTGTACCACTGTGTCAAATTGAATTTCCCCCACAGGGGATCAATAAAGGTACATCTTATCTTAAATGTGGCACTCATACTGGTGACTGACATGTCTCTAATGTGTCATGTCCATGATCCACCCCTACACAAACTTTCATCAAAATCCATTGATAACTTTTTCAGATATCTTGCAGACAATCAATCAAACAAACAAGCAAATGTGGCTCATCACATAACCTCCTCGAACCAGCCTATCATAATATTCAGAAATGAAGAAGGGACTGTTTCCTAATTTGCCGTTGTGATAATTGATATAGAAATAAAACCTACTTATTTATTTAATGTCTTTGAGGCTGAGTGTGTGTGATCAGGCGAAGATACAATCTTTTCTGCGCTATAGCTGTTTCCAGACCAGGGTTGATCCACAGTTTAGCACAGCATTCACGTTAACCACGCCCACTGACCAGAAAGCCTGTTGAGTTGAGGAAATGAGCCTAGAAATGTTTTAATCCAAACACAGGACAGGCATGCTCAAACTAATCCTTCTGAATGCTCTGCTCACAGTAACACGCCCTGCAGACGAGCCAGCAGCAGCTTGATAGTGGCTGGCATGTAATGGATACACGGTATGTTAATGCTATCCCCTCCTCTCCGAGGGAGGGATAGATGTGGGATTTGAGAGTTGACTTACAAATGCAGAAATTATAAGACCCCTGGTTCAACAATGTTATATAATCCCTTGAAGTTTATGTGTTAAGCTCTATGCATAGTGCCAGGCCTTATCCTGCAGCATGTTCCCGTTCAGCCATATGGCAAAATGTCTCAATTTTTTCTAGTTTTGTGTGTGGATGTGCCAGGAAGGACTGTTTATTCAGTTTCCTCCTATATGGCAGGTGGCTGGGGGATAATCCAGGTAAAGTCACTGCAAAGTGGAGATGGAGGGATAGACAGAGGAAGGGGGAGGGTGGATGGGGTGGCCTTTGCATGGATGACTAGGGCTAATTCTGGCCTCCTAATCCCAGTCCCCTCCACCCTCCCCCTCTTCCTGCTTGCTAACTCCATGGTTAGGAGCAAATTGATGCCCAGGTAGACATTACTATCACGTATACACATAGCACTTAACCCATCCAAGTTTACCAAAGGGGAAGAGGGAAGAGACAAGAGGCTGCTGGTACCTTCTCTGGATCCTTAACACACCTGTGTGAACTTCACTGGAGAATGTAGCTGCAGCCCTCCAGTCAAGCCACAGGAAACAGACCACCATGGGAGAAGCTCAAAAGGTAAGTGACCTGATCTGGAGGAGCAGAACCAAATGTGACCATTCAGTATTTGTTCAAAGAATTTACAGTGTGTGTTTTGAAAGTATTTCTATTAAATTGCTTGGCTTGTCAGATAGTGTTGATATATGGTTCAGATCATAGATCTAAATAGAAACTCCAATGCCCTTTGAGCTGCAGTTAATCACACTGTAGAACGATCACAGTGAATCAAATATTTAAAGCTCCTGGGCTTCCTGTCAGCAGCGATGCAGTCTGTGATTCGTGCAGCCTTGCTACATGCAAATCATTTTAAACAGTGGACCATTATATGAATGGAGCTCTAATCAACTCAAGTGCTTTTCTAAATGAAGCAACAGATTCATTCTTACAGAATAGGAGAGCTACACAATTGCTCCATAATGGTTGGAGCCAGATGGGCATGCATGTACACCCAATGGTTCTGGATGTACTGTAAGGGGAGCTTTGACTTGAAATCAGAAGGTCAGTGGGATCAATTTTCAGGTGTAAAATAAAGCTAAAAACTGCAACTGGATATAATTTTGGATGTTCCAGAGAACATCAAAGTAACATTTCACCTTGAGGGAAGGAATCTCAATCTTTTCTCATTGTAATATTCTGGTTTTTCCCAGAGAACATAATGTCAGAAATAGCTGAGACCTTCATGTGCTGTTATTCTAAACCTCATCAAAAATAAAGCTGAAACAACCAGTGACAAACTGCCCGCCATGCAACAGGTTAACTTCCACAGAAGATAAGTGTGCCCTACAAATACTGAAGGATGTTATGAATGTTTCAATAAGACTATGGTCTGCCCCATCCTTCTACACCCCAATCCTCCATCCCAACCCTTCCTACATGCAGGGCTTACTCTCTGTCATTGAGAAACTAAAGGGATCCACAGAGCAGGAGGTCAGGATTGTGCTTCTTGGGTTAGACAATGCCGGCAAGACCACCCTGCTAAAGAGCCTCGCCTCTGAGGATGTGAACACCATTACACCAACACAGGTTAGAGGAAGTTGTGTATTAAAAGTATCTCTCACACACACACACACACACACACACCATGACTTTGAGAACAGTTGGGCATAATAAAGCAAAAACCATCACAACCCTGACTGATTAGCTTTTTTTGTGTCCTCCATTTTAATTAGTTTTACAGTGAACAGCTGAACCGCTTTATAACCTGATGTTCATCATTAAGTGTATTTTATGCACACACTGTGCATCTGCCATGATGATTCTGTCAATATTTTGTGAACCAGCAAGGCATCCTCTCTTTAATGGCCAATGCAATTTTCTCTCACCGAATCCTTTTGTAAAAATATGATGGATTTGTCTTGTCAGCATTATAAGAGGAAGGGGGATTGTCCTTAATCTTGTAAGACCAGCTAAACCAGTGCACACTGTTGCTCAAAGTCATGGGAGCTAGATGACCTTTGCTTTCCTTTCACGCTATGAAATGAATTAGTAAAATGATTTTAAGATGTCAGCTCATCCTGTGATAACTAATCTTTCAGCAGGAGATAAACTTTAAACTTATCATCTTGCATGATACTTAAGACTTATCTAACATCTGATTTAATTATCTAATAACTCTGCATTACTCTCACAGGACATACAGCAGACATGTGCAATGACTCATCAGACATCAGGTTGCATTCAAGTTTGCTATAGCGATATGGCAAAACTAAATCTGACCTACACATAAACAGATATACTGACTGTGCTTGACCCTTGCAGTCTTATCCTCCTTAACTGGCCCTTGGGATAAAGTTGTTATACAACCTCACAGACTGAAACAGATAGGAGCTGTGTTATGAAAAACGGCTGCGGATTAACACAGTGACCGTTTCCTTGTAAACACCTAGAGCACATGTTGCACTCCTGCTGATATGTGACAGTGTTACAATACAGACAAATCAACGTACGATTCATTTAACATAAAAACACACGCTATAACACATTTCAGCTTAATGAACTGCTTCGTACTGGCACTGTGTTAAATTGAAAGCACTGATTTGAAGTGCAGTGACTCCATCTTTGTGTTTCACTTCAGGGTTTCAACATAAAGAGTGTTGCCTCTCTTGGCATGAAACTCAATGTTTGGGACATTGGAGGACAGAGGAAGATCAGGCCCTTCTGGAAAAAGTACCTGGAAAACACAGATCTGTTGGTAAGTGACCTAAACATTTGTTTTACTCTCTATTTGGAAGGGGCTGCAAGTCAACCTGAGGTCCACACAGTTGATCGCTGAAAATACGCCACAAAAATCATTTGAACCAGCAAAAATCAGTGTCATTGATGCATAGTAAAAAGAGAAATAGAAATTGTTAAAATGTATCAACAAAAAGTTGATACATTATGTTTATACTCAGGATAGGATGCCACATATATGCACCTTTAGTACTATAATTAGGTCTTGATGAAGGAACACTGACTGTATACTAAAAGTGTCCGTAACGCCCTCAGGAGTTTACATGCAGGCAGCAAAATGTTGAGCCCAAAAAGATCATTTCTTATCTATGAATTTTCTGTGTTTTCAGCCAGTTTTCTGGTTACATATTTGCTCTTCTAGATTTATGTCATCGACAGTGCAGACAAGAAGCGTTTTGAGGAGACGGGACTGGTGAGCTTGATGCACAGCTGTCATTTCTGCATGCAAATACCCAGAAAGATACACATAGGCAATAACTAACTAAAATTTTTAAATTCAGACATATGAAATACTTTTTTTAAGTCAATAACCTAACAGAAATTGTATGCATGTGTGTGTACAGGAGCTGTCCGAGCTGATTGACGAGGAGAATCTGAAGGGGGTTCCTGTGCTCATCTTTGCCAATAAGCAGGATCTGGCCACAGCGTCTCCGGCTAGTGAGATCGCTGAGGGGCTCAACCTGCATACCTATCGGGATCGTGAGTGGCAGATTCAGGCCTGCTCTGCTGTGTCTGGGGAGGGAGTTCAGGTCAGACCTGGTCTCAACTTTGATTTATGGATTCTTCCTCAGAAGGAACCTAATTAACCACATAATGTGCTGCCTGCCTTCCTGCTGCACTGAAAATCAGTCTGAACTACTGTAATGTAGATTTTATTTCTATCAGCCTCTTTAATTTTGCTCAGTTTCACATTTTGACTGTTTCCTATCTTTAGATTATGGAACTGATTTAGTTCAATTTTCATCTCCCCAACAGGATGGCATGAACTGGATCTGCAACAACATTGTGAATAAAAAGAAGTGAACCAACGTCCCAAACAATACTGACTAAAGTCAAACAGAGAGCCAGGATCACATAAGGGATTGAAAACATGTTTCACTTCATTTAACAACAACACACCTCACATATTACAGGTCCTGCTCCCTTTTACAGTTTTAAATGATTCTGTTTTTAACATTTTTATGACTGTTTTGCAAATGTAGCTCATTTCAAGACATATTTTAGCTAGGAATTTATTTGTTATATCCTAAAAAATGTATGTTTTTGCTCCCATTATCCCAAAGATCCTTGTCCTGGTGAATTTGTGTGCTTTCTTAAACAACGTGAAAACCAAGCTGAGTATGTAACCATGTAGATCTGCTGGGGTTTGTCAGTTTCATAGACAAAAGTTCAGTGTGAGTGTTATGTATGTGTTTTGAGATTTTTGACAATAAAATAATTAGTCATTTCTGCTACTTTTCATACTTGTTTTCAAATCTTATGTAGTCATCAGTAATCAAATTCTCCAATAATGTATACCTACATGCACAAATAATAGTATTTTATTGGTGGAATAAGAGTTTTTAAAGGACATATCGGTGAGTATAAATGCCAGCGCTTCCATTAGTGACAAGAGAAACAAAAACAAGCTGATCTACTACCAAGCTGTCAATTTGCTTTATTTCCACAATGCAATGACAAGCACTTACATTGTACAGACAGAGAGAGACTAATTGAAAAGCAAGCATGAAAGAGAAGAGAGTTTATAATTATGCACCCACAAGGCAGAACAAGATGTCAGATCTTCAAGGCACAGTAGAGAAAACAGTGCAGGAAATTACACACAGAGTTTGACTAATTTGCAGCAGGGAGACTTTTTACCAAAACATTTGTTTTACATGTTAATTCTAGGACAATGTATCATGCAGTCGGTCTTGCAGCAATGTGTCTTAATAGATGTCAGGATCCCTTTTCACAGAGGTAGTTTTCCATATGACATAACTAATGTCCACCTGTGGACGTTGTGTGTTCTACCAGCAGAAATATAAATAGACAACTTCTTGTGAGCTACTTCAAAATAAAAATCTCTTTTCTGCGTCTGTTATGAGAACTACAGAAAAAGATTGTTCCGATCATTGATATCAGAAAACTTTCTCAGGTTTTACCCAAATATGGTTAACCTCTAATGGCATGTCGGCAGTCAGAGGGCCCAGGCAGCCCTGTGGTCCTTCGCGTATTTATCTTTTAGACTAACCTTGGTGTCGGACTCTAGTGAGCTGCAGTTGGGATTTAATGGATCTTTTGTGTCTATTGTCTGGAGCTGTAATTAACCATCTGAAAGCACTCTAAAATCAAAACAGCTGGCAGGCTTTGTCCTGTATCCTCCTCTTCATTAAATTATGCTAATTCAAATTTTTTTCTTTCTTCTTCTGTCAGGTATTTTGTGTTTTGAGGAGAAAAGCAGCTCTCTGGTTTACTTGTTGGAAATGTTACTAAAATGAATGAATACTGAGTCGTCACCATGGCAACTAAAATTTGGTGTAATCCTAAAACATTTTTTTGGCATCACCTCCTGTTGAGAGAGCTTGGCAGGGGATGTGGAGCCAAATACAGCTTGTGTTAAAGAATCATTATGGCCGTTTGAAAGACACCAGAGGGCACAGGAGCTGGGCTGAGGAGATGTTTCTGCTGTTTGCTGTGTTGTTGTTACCAATGGGTGGCAGTATTAGAGAGGCTGATTAATCTCCAGTCTGATGAGGAGGCTCTGCTCCTCACAACAAACTGATCTGACACGCTCCAAATTCACCAGATGCTGTCCCAAAGCTCAGTTTTGATTGGGCCAATACTTTTATTTTCACACAGTTTAAGAAGAGTATAAAATTATGGATAATTTATTTTTAGTCCACTATAAGTAATTTGGGTCGTAACATTATAATTTTAGTTTTGTGCATATTTCAATTAAATTCACTGTCAGCCATTTATACCTCTTAAAAACCCCTAATTAATATAATTTAAAACATAGTCATATTGACATGATGTCACCTCCATGCTAGTGGCCCCTCAGAAGGTGTTGCCATAGCAACCCACCCCACTTATTCATGGTCTGCCACCTCTCTTCTTCAGTACACCAGCACTCCCTCTCTTGTCCTCCATTTCTGTAATTTTTCCCAAGCTGTGCTCATCAAAAGAAACCCTGAGACCTGCTCAGAGACTGGACAACAGCTCACTCCAGGTATGAACAAAAGCCTGTGTGTCTGTGTTTGATTGTGAGAGAGATCAACCACCTAATTTTAAATACATGGAATGCTAAAATCAATAATATTAGATTCATGGTTTATTGTTGCACAGAAATGTTGTGTTGAAATCTGGAAGCTATTCTTCTTATCTGTTGTTTCTGGCAGGTGATTAATCATTTGAAATAATTACATTGCCTTCAACTCCTCTTGAAATTATTACTGCATCTTATTAATCTGTTTATCTGTGCATGTGGCAGCCCAAAGTAGCAGCTGCAACTAAGTATCCCCAATCCACTGAGGGCACACATCCTCGCATCATGCCGGAAGTCACGCACCTGGCTGCCATGAAGTTACCCACAGTGACTCTCCCACCCAGTTTAAATGCCACCCCGACAACCTCCAGCCTCCTGACTACAACACTGCTCCCATGGGAGGAGGTGCACATGCAAGCACACACCATCCTGATTGTCATCATTTTTTGTGTTGTCTGCTTCCTGCTCCTGCTTGCCCTTCTCTACGCCTTCTGCTTCCACTGCTCCATCGGTTCATTACCTAAAGACACGAACAGTGGCAACACGTACAGCCTGGACCGCGAGGATGCCACCTATAAGTGCAGTTCCTCTGATAACCAGTCAATGGGCAACATGGTCTGACTGGAACACTGGACCGGGATAACAGCTATTTGACTGTCTGTCGATGTCGAGTAAGTTTAGACTGTTTTGGTGACATGTATCAATATGTCACAGCACCATTAGGCATGAAATTTTGATTTAACTCCCATATTGATTTGATATTGATTTGTTCCTTTACTTGATTTATGAAAAAACAGGAGCAGGGTGTTTGAACACTAGACAATCACAGTCAAGCTACAATTCAAGGACATAAAAGGATTGTATTCTATTCCTTGGAAAGACACAGGTACACATCCATGCATGTCAAGTAAGTAGCACATAGACACAATGAAAACATATCCATATCTATGTAGAATTGTCTTCAGTGTAAGAAAAGTGTCAAATAAATGCAAATGTAAATCTGAGTCTGAATACTGTTGCCTTTGAGTGGCAAGACAAACAATAACAAGCGGATCGACTCGGGCTCAGCAGTCATCTTGCTTTATTTCCACCTAGTTTACAAGTGTTTACATCGTGCCGTGGCTGTATGTACTTGACTGATATAAGACAAAATATTCAGATGAACATCTCAAATCTACGAGGTGCAGCAGAGCAAACCGTGCAAGAATTTACTACGCTTCTGTGCAGCTGAACTACGTGGCAGTAGTACTAAAACATTTGACACAATGGGTGCACAATTGGCAATTAGTGACAATTACTTTGAGATGACTGATGTGAGGTATTGTTTGAAAAAGTGTCGGCTCATTTAAAGGCTGCTGCTGATCATGGTGTGAAATTAACAACAATAACTGTGATTGATTTGTCTGGTGTAAGAGCTAAACAAGCACTGATGATGTTGCTGTGCAATATAACAACACATAGGCTACTAAAAATTCAAAGCATGACTAGTCCATGTACAAACAACATGTCTTCAGACATAGTCAGGGCATCACCACAAGCCCTTCTCCACAAAGGCAAAAAATAACAGCAAAAACCGCATTCCTGTCTGGCATCTGGCCTAACATCCCATGCTGTGAGTGAGTTGTACAAAAAGCGCTTTAGAAACAGGAATATAAATCAATTACTGGTTATAGCAACTTTCGTTCATGACACGGAGCACATGGCACTCTTGGAGCAGCGGGAGTCACAGGAGCTATCACAAAACTCCATGATGGAGTCTCTGCCGTCAGACTCAGGTGAGTCCAGTTCCAGGTGAGAGTCCTGCAGGCCGTCCTGCAAAGCATCCTTATAGTGGGACTAAGGAAGGAACAGCTGATTTTATAACACTCATAACAAAACAGCAAGTGTAAAAACAGCTAATAATAACAGGCGCGGATGAAAATAGAATGAATAAGGAGTTGGAATTAAAGCAAGAGTCATTAAAAATCCATCAATCGAGAAATTTAAACACCAGATATTGCCTCACCTTATGAACCGACATCTCCTCCACTCGGCACTCCTCCATTGACTCCTCCAGAGAATGGCCTGAAATCTCCATCTTGATACGATGGGAGCGAATAGACTTGACATCGTCCTCGTCCTCCCCTGCCACCAGTGGGCAAACCTGTTTAAGAAGAATCAAGGAATCAGAGATGATGATTGCAATGAACAAATGAGTGTGTATCCCGTTCAAGCATGTTTTTACCTGTCCCTCCTCGTCCCCTGTTGCTTCAGGGCCTGATAAGGTGGCCTTGCTGATAGCCTTGGTCTGGGTCTCAAACTGAGGACAAGCAGCCTGAGCATTACCATCTTTGTCCCTCTTTCCCTTTAGCCAGTAGGTCTCGATTTCAACATTCCCCTAAAAATGGATAGAAGAAAAAACGCAAAAGACAGATTTAGGTTTGGGCATAAGGGTTCCTGGCATATGAAAGAATATTCAGAAACATATTTGGTCATTGGAACAATTTCTGTTGTGGACAGAGGTAAAATGGCAGGTGGTTTAAAAAAAAAATTGCCTGATGAAAAATGAGTCTTGCTTTCTTGAGATTGGACCCAGCAATCAGCTACCTGAGAAAACTGAGGGAGTCATTTTTCTGCCATTATCGCTGAATATACAACCTCAAATTGAGACCCAGTGATAAAATAGACTGGCAAATCAACAAGCAAGCTGTAATTTACAGCTCTGAATACTAAGTGTGTCGAACCCCCAGAGCCAAGATATTGTGAGTTATTATTTAGTATACAACCTGGTTCCAAAAAAGTAAGGGCTCTGAGTACAATCATGTATTTCATAAAGCGGTAAACATCACCTCATTCTTGCTTTTGTTCTACCACCTGTGACCGATTAAGCTCATTACCTGTGGAATGTTCCAATCAGGAGGTTTTTTTGAGGATTCCACAATTTTCCCAGTCTTTTTTGCCCCTGTTCACACCAAGGAGATTATATTTTTGCCGGCTTAAATTTGTTTGTTTGTCTGTCTGTTGGCAGGATTACTCAAAAACAGAACAGATTCTTTAACACTGTGAGATAGTGGGAAAATAAGATTTTTGCCTCTATGGATAATACCTACAATGCTTGGACAAAAATTGCACGATGACATCCCCATAAGATCTACCACAAATCAAAGTCTGATCTGGATCCAAGTAATATTCCAGATCTCGTGATCCAGAATGGTTAAATTTATAGGGATCACGGAAAATTCACTACTGTGAGCTAATAAATAGTTGTTCTGTAGATTTACAACTAAGATAGCAGTAGCCATCAAATAGCAGCCATTAGTGAAATATTATTTTTGTTGAAGAACAAATAACTAACTAATAATGATACCAATGTGATTCCAAATTCTAGGGGTAGGTTTTAATGGTCATGTAGTCGTGTTATGAGGGTCAAACTAGCATGGGGCTATTGCTTTTAGGTGCAATGACATGATGAGGAAAATGAACTGCCTTTAACTCGGGGTTTGCACTCTGTAGTTTGAAATGTGTTGCTGGCGTCAAATACAGAATAAGTATATATTTACAAAAATCAATAAGCCTGATTAGATAAAACATAAATATACTGTTTTTTTGTATTGTTTTCAGTTGAGTATATGTCAGATAGGATGAGTGAATTATCATATTATGTTTTATTTATGTTTGACCCAGTGTTCCAACTTATTTGGAAAAGAGGTTGTATATCCAGACCTATTTATTATATATGATTACTAATGCACATATATTTACAGCCTAGATTTTATTTTCAGGCAAGCTGTGTGAGATGTTTAAGTATCATATGTTTACCTTTTGGTCTACGCATTCTGATATTTCTGAGCACAACCACACATCATCACTTTTGCAGGTGTTTTACAGCGAATCGTATCAATTGCATGTTTTTTTTAGTGGCTGAGTGAATGTAATTAAATAAGTGAGTGTAGATGCTGTGGTAACAGTTTTGACCTCTAACCTTGATGGTAATGATGCCCCTCCTTTCAAAAATAAAGTGACTTCCTTTCAGATGCTCGTATGTGGCGCTGCTGAGCTGAATATGCATTTCCTACAAGAGAAAAGGTAGTTACAATAAAATTGCAAAAAATGTAATTTGTGCATTTTTATCATGCAGAACTTGACTTAGCTTCTGAGACTCAGTTCTCTCTGAAACCTCTCAGTTGAAATCTTTCTGCCATTATCATTCCTTACTTTTCCATTGCTCTCCATGGCAGATGCAGTGTGGACAGTGTCACCATGCAGACCGTAACGTGGCATCTTATGTCCCACCACACCTGCAACAACCATCCCAGAGTGGATTCCTGCAACCAGAACACCAGATGATAGTCCACGCGGTCCAGCATTGACATTAACAGGCAGATATGTCCACAAGCATTCTACCCACCAACGCGAATCTGTATATTGTTGCCATTAGAGGGGTCTTTCAGGTGGTCGATGGAGCGTACCATATCCAGGGCCATGTCACAGATGTTATGTGCATGAAATTTTGTCTTCTCTGGAGCCCCAGCCACCACCATGTAGGCATCTCCAATAGTCTCAACCTGGACCAACACAGGAACGGCAGCTTTTAAAAAGGAGCACTAATGTATACAGTAAATTAAACAAAGGGAAAACGCACACCAACCTTGAAGACACGGTGCTTCTCACTGAGCGTGTCAAACAATGTGTACATGGTGTTGAGCATGGAGACCACCTGCATTGGAGTGATGTGGCTGCAAATGCGAGTAAATCCCACTACATCACTGAAAAGAATGGTCACATCTGGGAACACCTGGGAGAAAAGAGATAAAAGAGACGATGAGCAGAGGTGGAGGTGAGGGAAGGCAGGCTGTCATGGGCCATTTTTGGTGCCTATTCTGTATTACAGCATCATGAAGACGCACTCTATCATCCCTTAATTTGACTAAAAAAGTCTCCAATAGTTTGAATTCATAAGTAGGAAACATTTAAAAGATCTGTATGTGTGCGTGTGTGTGTTTATGTGTGTTTATGTACCCAGTCAAATGTTGAGTGTGCATGATGCTTGGTGCATATCTCAATACTCACATTGCCAGTACATATGTATTAATCACTGAGGTACATGGTTTCACTGTGTGTCACTATGTAATAGCAGCAGTAGTAGTCGTAGAAGGAGAAGAAGCAGTAGTACTAGAATCAAGTAGCAGGATCAATCATGGGTGATGTACACATTGAAAGAGAGACAAGGAGAACATGTCTGACATTGAAAACAGCTCAATGAGAGAAGCCAGACTGGGACGTAGTAGTACTTAGTCGTATCATTTATTACTAAATTCTTCTTTAGTAGTAATAATTGTAGTAGTGATGCAGGTCTCAACTACCAAGAGAGTTGAACATGAATGGACCAGTCAGAGCAGAGGAGTAAGCTCATTGGAGGATTAACTGGCCAATCAACATCAGCTGTGTGTAGCTGTATTTGGGGCCTAAAAAAATGCAGATTTATTAATGTAGACAGCGAGAAAGCCCCTCAAACAAGACAGCCTGATTCACAAACTGTGGTATTGTTAAAATGTTCTCAGGGTACATAATAACCATAGGCAAACTGTGTCATATACTGTATGCATATCTACAATCCTGACCTCACAAGTGTTTACAGCTGGTTCTCCTTTGCGCAGTCTTTTAGCCACCGGCTTGGGAATCATTCTGTACAGAAGGTCATCAGTCTTCTTCATCTCATAGTCCAACATCTTCATGCTCTCCTCCAGCTTACTGGACTTCTTTTGCTCCTGGATCAACAACGGGGAACGACACAGAATAAAACTGTAAGTTTGTATTCTATTTCTTTCGTCTGAGGATCATGTGTTATAGGTGGTCATGGGCCTCTAGAATGAAAGAAGAAGGGTTCAGATCAGCATTGCATAATGCAGAGTGACACGTGAGCTGATCACACATATAAAATGCTGCTGCACTGTAGGAAAGAGTGAACCTGTATGAGGGCTCTTTTCAGCTCCTCTGACTGCTGCGTGCCTGCCAGCACCAGGTCTCTGCTGGAGTCGTGCATGCTCAGGTCATTGATGTACAGGCCAGTTTTAAACATAGCACTCAGGCTCTCCATCCTAGAAACACACATACACTTATAGACAGAGAAAAGGACAATAATGATAATACTAATAATCTGTATAAAATATTTACAAATTTAGAAGTAACAGCATCTAAAAGCTAAAAGTCAGTCATTCTGACATATATTGTTTTTAGTTTCCTCTAGTGTAGTAAATAATGTAATTGAGATATGACATTTAATATTTAGGTAGTTTTGTCAGTACAGACATCAGAGCATTTACTTGCAAAACAAAGTGTTTAAGAAGAAGAGAGAAATGTTTTGTTAATGTACTCTGTGGAAAACACTCTTGGTTGCAAACGGGTTCCCATTAAGCTCACAAGAGCTGCACTGTCTGATTACAAGCTAATTAGCAGCTCATTTCATGCATGGTAAGTGCTGTTAGAATGGGACCCTGATTTGATTCACTGCCCAGGCTTTTATTTCCAACCTTGTAATTCAGTTTAGCTCTTGCTGCTTTTTAGATTGCTTTGTTTTTCAACTGCAGCATTTTAATAAAGATCTGTGCCGATGGGTGGTTGTGTGTGTGTGTGTGTGTGTGTGTGTGTGTGTGTGTGTGTGTGTGTGTGTGTGTGTGTGTGTGTGTGTGTGTGTGTGTGTGTGTGTGTAGATCTGTGTGTTTGGGCCATACACAGGGGTTCCCAGGAAGATGATGGACTCCCACTCTGGCATGTATCTCATTTGTCCTTTTAGTTTCAGGCAGCGGCTCCCATCGCCCCAGCTCTCCATCGCATTAGCACTATTACCATCTAAAAGAGGAGCATGATGAAATTCCAACTAGACAACCCTTTATGTAGGTGTTAAACTCAGCAGTAGATAATCACTGCACTGTGTTATTAAGGCATTCTAATGGATTTATCAGTTAAGCATGATGGATGAATTGTTTGACATTTTGTAAAATAAGAAGATTTATTTAACAGTGAGAGGAGAGAATCAATGAAAGTCTCATATCTCTATGTTCAATATGAAACTAGAGCCAGCAGCCCAGTAGTGTGGCTTAGCATTAAGACTGGAAACAGGAGAAAAAAGCTAACCTGGGTCCGTCTAAAAGTGTCGATAATTAATGGCTTTTATAAGGCTTTGTGCCAACCAAATTATTTCTTGGACTAGAGCAGCAACTTCCTGGATTTTCACTGGTTGGCCTGCAGCCACGCAGCGACCCAAGAGTTTAGGCAGTCCTGCACATAATCCCACCATAAAATCGTATTATCTCTTTTTCACTTTGTCTTTGTGCAAATTAAACAAATGAGAAATAGCATTTCATCATGTGAGATATGAACCCCAGACACACCAAACGAGACAAACTCAACTCACATTTGTCACCTCGTGTTCCCTGTGATGAAACCTAAAAGTTTCACTTGAACACACTGCAGTGACTACAGCTGACAGCCAACTAGCAGTACATTCTGTGCCTGCATGAGAGAAAATAACGCTCCATACAAGCAGGCGGTTCTATTTGGCAGTCAAAAACTGAGACTAGGGGACCTAAGATTGTGGATAAACACTATTGTTATGAGGATTTGCCCAAACATTTTCACACTACTCTCACTACGCACACAGTTTCAGTTGCTCCTCAGTTCCATTATTCTACATGGGTATGGCATTGTGGGAATAATTGTGTATTGGAATGATCAATAAAATGATAATACTGTAAAATGAGTGGGTGTGGCTTTTCTCTTCTTGAGCACTGATTTGCTTTTAGCTGAACAACCAATCAGAGTAATTTCTCAAACTGATGGTCCTGCTGCCAATCCAATTATGCTCAATTGGCCGACGAGCCATCGCCAAGGATCGACGAGTGCCACTGGTCCAGGACTCACCACTACAGCCATAGCTCATCGACAGCCCTGATGGGAAGAGATGCTAGTAGGTACGTTTGTTACCTTTGGACCAAGCATTTCCCCCTGTTTCCCATGTAATGATAAGATAACACGCTGTTAGCTCCTGCGTCATATTCATAATACAGACATGAGAATGGCCTCGAACATCTCATCAACTCTCAAAAAAGGAAGCAAATAAGCATATTTCCCAAATTGTCAGTCAGGTTATTTTGTATTACAATGTGTAAGAATCCTTTAATAGATTTTATTTAACCATTTTCACTGATTCTCTGTGTGTATGCTCGGGTATTGTTATTTGTGTTCTTAGATACTAAAGAGGTCGTGACCTTTGTAATCATCTCCAATGATGGACTGGAAAGCCATGAGCTCCACATCAACATCAGCAGACCGATTAGCATTTTCATAGTCAGAATCTGTGGAGAGGGAAAGGATAAACGATCAGATCAGAGCCATAAACATTCATGAGAGCTGGGTCAATCTGCTAATCTGCACTAAATTCAACCAATTTAAAGGTTAAATATATGAGATTTCAAACAATGATACAGCAAACAACAATTATCTAGGTAAAGATAGGCAGAGAATGTTAGTGCATGTGAGTCTCACCCTGCCCGCCCTGCATCTGTTGTCAACATTGCAACCTTGTAAGAAACAGTAGCCTGCACTAAAATATTCTAATGAAAGTATTTGAGGTGACTAATATGCAATGCATCAACAGAATTTAGATTTTCATGTGATCAGCTTTGTCTGCATTTACAGCGTGAGCTGAGCTGATTTTTATGCGCAGTTTGTGTTCAGATACTGGTTCCATTTCTTTCCAATATTATGAGCAAATGATTTCTTCCTCTCATTTGCATTTGTTTTGGTCAGAGCTGTCCTCTAGTGCAATATCTAGTGGCTGTGAATGTCATATATTTCACCTTTAAATTGAAACAAGACACAAAAAATACATTTCTACGGCTGTAAGACATTAACTTTCATTCAGCAATGTTTCAAAGATAAAACGTTGATGCTCAAGCACTCCTACAACATCAGACATCCATTTTAATGCACACTTGTTATTTAACTTGAATCCTTGCCCACCAGAACACACCCCTGCGAGTGTTTGCATGACTTCCACTCTTACTCTGGACTCGATTGTGAAGGTTCCTCTCTCTCTTCACAGGTTCCATGGACATGATCTCAAACAGGTTGTTGGGGTGGGATATGATCTGTGTACACATTAAAGATGAGATATGTTGTTAGTTTTTGCTGAATCCCGCAGCTAAAGTTTGATCTGAATTCAGGCAACCATTAAAAGGCCCTCTCTGAAATAAGGATATGTGGAGCCACGTCATTACCATGTTCCAGGTAAACTCCACTAGGGGGCGAGCCAGCAAGAAGGCATCATTGATTTTCTTCCCATCCAGATCAGGGAAGACCGTGGCCAGGCCTGAGCCAACATTATGCACCACCATGTCCTAAAACAAAAATCTAATAATTGCAGTAACTGCTCATTCATTTAACGCTTCATTTCATTCACTAGCTTCCCGTGGTTAGTTTGCTCCGTGGGATCACCTGTCTGAAGACAATGTTGAAGGGGAAGACCTCAAAGAAGAAGTCGGAGGTAATGGGCAAAATCTCCTGCTCTTCCTCATCCTCCTTCATGATGTAGCGGTAGGCTGAGTTGTCAAAGTTGAGCCTGCACACACAGACAGATCAATATGTTTTAAATTATAAATTGTGGTGACAGAAGCATTCGGATCCTTTACTTGAATAAAAGCAAAAAAAAGGAAACACAGTTCAAATACTCTGGGACAGGTAAAATTACTGTATTTAAACTTTACTTAAGTATTATCAGGAAACTTATGAAGTATTGATTCTGCTTAAAACGGCCCCTGTGATGGATACATTAATATTTCATTATTATATGGATAGTACTGACACATCGATACAGTAACACATCATTGTTGGGATTTGTCGAGCTAAATTCAATGACTGTGTACACAGTTAGTTTAGTAGTTCCCAACCCTAGGGGACAGGCTCCTCCATAAGGTCACAAGAAAAAAAAAGGTTTTGCCACACAAATTTGTAATTTTTTTGGATGTCTCTCCAATCTTTTCTATTTCATCTTTGTTTGTTTGTTTGTTTGTTACATATTAATACGTTTGTTTCTTTGGGCCTTGAACAGTAACTTGAATTATCTGAGAAGATTTGGGAGAGAAATCTTTCTTTGGTGGAACTGCTAACAACTCATAGACGTCTGAAATGTGACAAGGGACCCCAAGTGTTCATTCCGTTTTTTGTTATAGATCACAAACCAAAAAAAGATTTAAAACCAATGATTTTTTTATTTTTATTTATTGTGACGTCTCAATCTGAAAAGTACCTAGCTATGCCAAATAAATGTAGACACTGTTTCCTCTTAAGCATAGTAATGAAGAAGCATAAAATAGAAAAAAAAAGACTCAAGTGTCTCAATATTTTACTCATGTGCAGTACTTGAGTAAATGTACTTAGTTGCTTTCTAAGAACTTTTCATGGGTGCGTACCTCATGGTGACATGGGAGTATTCTCCAACCATCTGCTCAGACAACACCTCCACATGGATGTCGGTGTCATAGAACTGTTTCCCCATCTGCCTCAGCTGTCCCATGGCGTAGTGCAGATAGCCTTTGCGCTTACTCCTGCCGTTGACAGAAGAAGAAAATGTAATAAGTAGTCACACAGCTTAATCTCTCTTTTTGCCTTCTCCTCTATTGTTGTGTTTGCTGCCTGACAGTGTGTCAGTTTCCCTCCTCCAACCGACCCTCAGACCTGTAGTGGAGGGTGACTCCAGTGGCAGACTCCTCCTGGCAGAAGAAGGTTGGAGGTTGCACCTTGGGGTAGCTGAACCGCAGGTACTCATGGAGATTATCAAGGCCATTGACAAAGTCACGTACATGACGGCCCAGCACCTGATGGCAGAGGAGGACAGGTCATGTTTCATGAATCATCATGGGGAGGAAATCTTAGTGAAATCAGGGAAAACAACAAGATGATGTCATAAGAGTTATTTTAGTTTGCACTCAAAGGAGAACAAACCATTTTTAAAAATTCAGGACAGCATTTTCGGAGCTTGACCCATTAAAGTGACAGCAAATCAGGATATCTTGCCCTTTGCTGCTGTGATTTTGACCATTCTTCATCACTCGTTGCAACTGAAAATGATTTTTTTTGGCATTAGGCATTAAGTACATTATGAAACTCTTAATCCATAATTTTGTAAAAACACAGCCTACAGTTGTAGAAATGGTTGATGGTTGGTAATAAGGGCCGGACGGAAGCTATAACCACAACTTGCATCAAACTGCAGTGTGTGTATGAGTGCCTGTATCCAATGATAACCCCGTATTTGGAAAGATCTCAGGTTGCACATTTATGTGAAATGCCCTGACTGGCTTATTTGTCCATGACTTACATTCATTCTTCAACTGTCTAAGGACTATATGAAGAGGACAACCTACTATTCATAAACACACTGTCACTGACAATAATTTCTTTATACTGGATCAACAGATTTTCTTTTAGAATTTCAACAGAAAGAACATAAAATGAGATGATAATAAAATACATGCATACAAAAACGTTTCACCAGAACATACAGTTTGTTACGGGATTAAATAATTTTCTCAAACATCTACCCAAAGAGTTCCCACAGTTTTGAGTTTGACATCTGTTCACCTTGAGGATCCTGTCGTAGCCATACTTCCCAACAAAGCCCAGGAAGTAGACCCCCCAGGAGTTCATCAGCTCATTGTAGGGCGTGCCTGTCACCCCACTGGCTGCCTTTGCAATACGGGGAATCACACTCTCACTGTACACCTGCAGACACAAAACCTGGTCATCAGTGAGAAAAATATATGTTTTGACAACATGACTCCGAGGCTACCAGACAGAAGCAGACAGAGTGGAAATAATTGCGGGCAGCTTGACGTGCATGCAGACAGACAGCAAACATATCACATACTACAGTATTTATTTCAGAAACACTGTACCTGGTGAGTAACAAAAGAGTGTAACCTGACGTCTGCTCTCTCTCTGACCAGCTTCCACACATCATCTCCGTATGACTCCTTGATGAAGTCATGAAGACTCTCACACAGCAGCCCGTACATTATGTCTCTCTGGATTGACGCTCAAGCTGAGCAACTGTCAAGACAGCTCCCCAACTGATTGACTTCCAACGGTCCTCCAAAAGGAACCTAGAAGCAAATAAGAAAAGCTCACAGTAACGACTTATTCAGTTAGTGCTTTTGTTTTCTCCTGCTCTCGACACTACCTGTGAAGTTTTGAACTTCCTCAGACGAGCCAGCCAAGTAACTTTTCATTTGAAAGCCATCAGGGCTAACAGTTTTAAAGGTGCCCTCATTGCGCAGGCTCTTGTGTCTCAATGGGCTTCTGTTGTTCTTGTGACAGCTGTCAGAACCTGGTGGCTGAGCGCCTCTCTCTATGTGACACAAACACACGAGGCCACCTCTCAAACACAGATGACACTAGTCATGAGAACTTGTCCTAATTTCATTGTCGTTTAATTGTTCTTTTCAAGAAAATGGCTTTTAAATCGCTGATTTACCAATAGAACATGTGTCAAACTCGTACACGGCACCACACATGCTGAAATTGAATTTGCTAAAAGGAGGGAACTAATCCAATGTTGTTTCTTATTATGAAGCATAACAGCTTTATTCTATTTTTTTTAAACGCTTAAGATAAACCTTTAACGATCAGCAACTACTCTGCCTCAGCTGTGTGTCTGCAGATGACTCAGGACGACTCCGCATTTTCTTTCAGAAGATGGGAAGCTTCCCACTGGGAGCTGGTGGCATTGTGGAGCAGGACAGATGTGAAATCGATATCCAATCTCGACAGGGATAAAGAAAATGTTTTTTCCCCTTCAGGCTCCTGCTGAGCTCAATGAATCAATTTATGGGGGGAAGCTGCTTGATAAAGACTAACTTGAGCTTGAAAAGGGAATCCAAATATAACCTTTAAGGAAACACACATGCAAGTTTATGCAGACTTCAGTGGAGTGTTTCTGGTAAGCCAACAAATAAATGAAGACACCCAAGCAAAGAGATTGTATTGGTATTTATTACAATCTTTCACAGAGCAACTGAGAAGTATGAAGAATGTCCTTAACCTACAGCAGGGTGAAATAAATGGATATTAAAGGTCTCACACCATCAAAATTAGAAGAGCAGAGTTTAACCCTTAACCCCAAACTGGAGAACTGAATCACATCCTCTGACCTCAACCTCATCATTATTACAGCTGCTCCTATAAAACGGTCTGTATATAGGAAATACATGATGTAACGAAGTGTATAAGGCAGAGCAGATATAAAGCAATTTACAGAGGGGAGAAAAGAAAGAGAAAAAAGTTTTTGTGTGTCTGTTTGCTTTTTGGATGCTTGTCCTCACTGCGACCTCAGCGTCACTGTCTGGACAGCTGCTGTTAGCATGCACACACACAAAGAGAGAGAGAGAAAGGATCAGATTTGTATTAGAGGATCGAGGCCAGGATGTAGATCTTTAAACTTGCCCCTTCCTCTTAATCGTGCTTTTATACCACCCTCTAAAACACTCCCTCAATCCCTCAGTCTCTTAGCCCTTTGCTAAAATAGCCCAGTGAGGTAAGCCTGCAAGGCATCCTGGGATGAGTTTTATAGACTGTCCCTTCCCAGCTCCAGTGTGGGATAAACCACCCGGCCATCCAGACCAGCTCCAACACCCAACATACAGATAGGCAAGACATACAGGTAAGGTCTAAAGTGAGGGAGTCTAGACATTTACTGTTTAAAAAAAAACAATGACAGAGAGCACTGTTTATCAGGTTCTCAGAACAGTAAACAGGCAACTTGTGATGAACTGCTTTAAAATGTGAAGATGCAATGTGTTTTTGCTGCATTGTGACTTTTGATTTTTTTTTTTACAGTTACACATGAAATCAATGTAAAAAAAAAAAAAAGCTCACATTAGTGATTCAGTTTTAGAAACGTAAGCAAAATGCCTGTAAAGGAAAAATAGAGGTGCCCTTAATACTACCTATAATTTAAGGCTTGTGATATAAAAGTTATGAATGTACAGGAAACCCACAGTGTGTATTTCTCACTTATGTCACTAAATAAGAAGTCATACTTACTATTTATAGATTAATGAATTATGTATCAAAGTTGTAGATGTATCATAAATTAAACTAGAATTTAGAAAAATTCTTATAATAATTTAAATGAAACATTTATGTCCATCAGGGGAGGATGATGATGGTGATGCAGTCAGGTCTGGATGACATGACTAAGCAGAGGATGCTGCAGGCTGAGGTTCTGTCTAAGGGGGCCAGGGGAGGTATGTTTGGATACGTTCATTTTGTCTTACATTTTGAATTGACGTGCACATACATAATATTTGGGAAACTAATACACTTATCAGCTTGCACAAGGGTATATATATTGCATCAATAATGTGGTGTCCTCTTGTGTGGGAAGCTATTTACGTATAGTGCGTGATCACAGCTGGATCTGTCAGATGTAACTGAGACAAACATCGAAATGTGTTAGTTGCCCCCTGGGGACACATGCAATGTGATACACCCAAATCTCAGGAGTGTCAGTGTGTTGTTGAAATTCTCCAAACATTCCAGCCGCGGCTCTCCCAGTTGCACGGTTTGTTTCCAGCGCTGTCTGCCAGCTAAGCTTTGAAACCAAGTCCCCTAAACTCAGCAAAATATGACTCCCACCACATAATTTTACACAGTTCGATCAAAGACATCTCCTCAAGGGTGACACATGCCAAGACTTCTCTTTAACTCTTTTGGAGAAAAGGGGCCATCAGCTCTTGCACAAGTCTTTCATCCAAAGATTCTATTTATACACCCAGCAACCAATGCAACCCTGGATCACAACAAACATAAGGCACCCTTGACATCATCTCGAGGCTATTTCAGACCCTCTGCTGTGCCATGATATAACACAAAAAGAGACCTGGAGCAAAAGCTGTGCAGCTACCAACTTAGTGATGCTGTGCATGGTTTGGCTTTTTATATATCAGCTCCCTTCAGCTGTTAGAAATCATCAGAGACAAGAGGATCAGGAAAGACATTAAGATTTGCCAAAGGGCCTTAATTAGTCTGTTATTTTTCCTTCTCTTTCCAAATGTTTGGAAGTTATGATTATCATTGACTTTCCACCAGCAACTAAACGTATGTATGCCTGATGCCAATGCACACAGCATGATAACCTGCAGCAAATAGATGTCTCTGCTCTGATGCTGCAATTATGAAAGTGTATAGGGACAATAAATCTAGTCACTCATACCTCTTTTTGTCTCTACCAGAGGGTCTGAACCTGGGGAAGAAGATCAGCGTTCCAAAGGACGTGATGATGGAGGAGCTCAATCTTCCATCTAATCGAGGCTCTCGTATGTTTCAGGAGAGGCAGAAGAGGGTCGAGAAGTTCACGCTGGAGAACAATGCCAATGGTGCTTACTACACCAACAATGTAAGGAACTGAGACATGGTGCACAGCGACACATAATGAATCCTATCCACTTAATGTACTGCAACCTACACACCCAACAGTATGTGTCTAATACAGTTTGTTTGTGTGCTAAATACTGTAGATCAGAGCTATAATTTCTGTCGAATGAAGTCTGACTCTTCTCCAACCTTTATCTGTGTCTGCTGTCTCATTTCTTTGGACAGGACTTTAACATCTTAAAACACTACTTGCATCTGCAATGTGTACACCTTGCATGGCATCTGAAAAATACATTTTACCAGACAGGAATATCTTTAACTTGTGTTCTAATTCTTTCTAAGAATAAATGTTACAGGGGTAGTCCTGCAATATGATATTTGACAGGCCCACAAGAGGCATGGTGGAAGCAGCAGAGGCCAAGATATCATATCACTGTTTTAAGACAGATTAAAAGCATCTACACATTTACTCTTTTACTTCTTCTGAAAACCCCACATGTTCATAGCCCACATCTCCAGTTTGAAATGAGGGGTATTATTTGGAATATTCCATCCAGAGTCAAAGAAAGCCTTGTATATGCAGGAGAAAATTGAGTGACACTCGATTAGAGGTAAACTGAACATCATATTCACACAAGGGATTCAACAACCATTGTTTTCTATTTGCAAATGTGATTACTTAGTTTGTTGCATGAAAACAACCCATAATTTGTTCCTTCGTAACTTTTGTTGATTATCTTAATTTAATCAAGTCACATAATCAGAGACAGAACAAAAACAACAACACAAATGTAAGCGCCATAAATGTTTCAGGTGACACAACTCGAGTGTACAACATTTTACACAATCAGTAATCAGTGTGTCCCCCCCATCAGCGTTGATTACAGCAGTAACTCCGGATGATGTTATCCAGTGGAATGATGGACCACTCTTCAGTCAGAGCTGCCTGTCGTTGCTGTGGAGGATGGAGGATGTTCACACTGTCACACTCACTCAACGAACCCCACAGGTTTCCAATGGGTTTTTTTAGATTGGAGCCCATTGCTGACCATTCCCAAACTCCAGATCTGCCTCCGGCATGCCAGTGGCACAATCCTCATCATGTTGCCCCAAAGTGGCATTCTTGCAGATGCCATTTTTTCCCCAATCCTGTGCCTCTTTTTAGGGGTGGGTTAATACAACATGTAAGTGTTAGTTAGTTAGTGGGATGAATCCGTTTTGGCCATTGCTCTAAAATTGTTGAGAATGATCACAAAACCTGGCCTACATATAAATGGACAACCAATTTCAAAATTTTTGTCAAATTAGACCAAAACGAGTGGTGCATTTTTTTAAATCCCTTGAGAATCCCCCTTCTAGACAGTACTCAGGGAATGCAAGCCTCCGCCAAAGCAGCTCAGCATGTCATTGCACCTACAAGTCAAAATCTCTACGACCATGAAAACCTACCCATAGAATTTGGAATCACATTGTTATCATTATTAGTTTGAAAGTTGTTCAAGAAAAAGTTAAACATGTAATATTTGATTTTTTTATTTTTATATTTCTTCATTTCAACTTAATTCTAATTACTGGAGTATGTCATCCCTGCATTAAACTCTGCATGCTAAAAATATTTGGATGAATAAATCTTTGAATCTTAACATACAGTGGAACTTTGCCCATTTCCCAGGTCCACCCAGAGGCTGTTCCTCCCCCACAGATCATCCCAGAGCCTCAGAGAGGAAAAGAGAACCAAGCTTTCCCCGTCCCTGGTAAGCACAGCCTGGTAATTAACCTTCAGAAGACAATAGCGAAGATGGGCAGTCCTGACATCCTCGCTCCAGGTAAATATGAAGAGAAGAAAGGATTACCATAGACTGCTAGGGGCTATAGGACTTGCTCACAATGCCAAATTAATGGGCAAAAAGCATTGACACTGTATTTCAAATCTGCTAGTGTTCACTTTTCATTAGGAAATGTAATGAGAAAAAAAGTGTATTTTATTTACTATCAGGTCTAGGGGGGTTGGCATTTTGCAGTATGCGTTTATCTGGAACCATCTCTGCTGAGAGTTATTGTTAGTTTGAAAGAAGGCACTACTAATAACTTGACTGGCAATGAGCTAAGCTCTGTATTATTTGGGATTCACACTGAGATATAATTACTGTGGCTCGTATTGTCGACAGTAGCAGCATCATACTGATTTATATGTATATTTAAGTTGTTTGTGGTGCCTGTGCTTTGCTTTTATTTATCAGTGGGGTTTATAATTAGTTTCATAACTCAAGTTATAATTTTCTCAACACAAGGGGCTGTTTTGCTTGGTTTTAATGTGCCTTCAAATTAAAGCAACACAGCTTTAACTTTACCAATGGTGGTATGTCATTTTTACCCACTAACGTTAAACTTGTTTCTGTCAGGATATGCTGGCCCTGTGAAGATAATTCCCTATGAGAAGTTCAACACAACAGTAGTCCCCAAATCCTACTGCTCCCCATGGACAGATGCTTTGGGAGCCAACGAACAGGTCCTGAATTCCCTCAATATCCAGCTGCCCCCACTCCTACAAAGACCAGAGCCATCCAACTACAGATGCTTCAACAGGTGAATCTGCCTAACCAAACACTAGGTCACCCAAAAGCATCATGATTTCATCAGTGGAGGCACAAGCGTTGACACCCAACATCTTCAAATAGACCAACAGATGACTGAGCCACATTATGCATCACAATCATCTCTTCTCTCAGCTCCACTCCATGTTTCCAGTTTGAAAATGAATCCAGCCTCCCTGATGTCTATTTCGAACTATGAGCCTTGAAATGTGATCCACCGGTGGGGGCGCAGGCTTTTAATGCCCACATCCCAAATGACAGTGTACAAAGGGAAATTACCTTTCTCATGGCACACAAAGAATTGCATCATTCTAGTGACCCAGGACAAAGGTTAGCTTGGGCAGATGGAAAAATTTAAATACTGGATAAGACAGACAAACTCGAGTTTTCAAACTTTATCCAATTAAGGCTCGTCAGTCGTTCAGTTTCTGCCACCCAGTCTGGAACTGTACCCCCCCTGTGGAGGGATCGGTTTACTCTCGTAAGAACGAAATTATGTTGCCTTAATTAAATCTGAACTCGGCAGCAACACATGTAGAAATGGTTGAGGTCAACACACCCTACTTGAGTCATTCTGAAATACTGTGTGGTTTTCTCCTGTTAACAAAACCATTTAAAATCAGAGATGACCAGACTTGGTTGGCATGTGTCATATTTGGGTTCCTTCTCTATTGGATGTCTGAGCCATGTGATACCTAGGGTTTGGTTCTGCCAGGACTATCCAATGCAGTGCACTCAGCTCGCTTAGTAGTCTTCTTTTTGTCTCTCAGATCTGCCATGCCATTTGGGGAACCTATGGCCAAGAGGGTGATCCCCATGGTTAGCTTTGAGTCAGTGGAGTTCCAGAGGCTGCCCAGCATCGCTCTGGACCAAACGTGGCGACGGCCCAACTTCAACAGAGCACCCAGGGGATGGGGAATTCGCTGCCCTGAATCCAATGAACTATGAAAAAAGGCTGATCAGCTAAAGACTATAGCACTGACCTACAGTGTTTGCTCCTCTTGTGCTCCAAAGATTATTCTTCTGTTAATCAGTGGGCACTGCTGCACAGAGGAAAACACCCCTGTATGTTATGCAAAATGTAGTTTGCTTTTGCTGAGTAGCTTGATCTGCAACTAAGAGTGCTGGAATCAGCCCTTTGCCACAGTAGAGTCCTGGACAAGTTTGCTACCAGCTCCACAGTTTTTCATAACCCTAGTTAGTTAACTGATCCCATCATTTCCAAACACCCGACTCCCCTCCTTTGCCGTTCCAGTCTCCAACTGATGCACATTTTACTTTTGTGTAAGAACAGTAGGCCATAATTCGGCTTAGACAATAGTTATAACAAGTATTAAAGAATAATGTTCACGCTGATATGATTAATAACAAAATTGTGTCATTTTAATGACAAGTGAAAACAACAATTAAAAGAAAGCATTTCAATAAACCAAATCTTTATGCTGTGGAATATTAAGATTGTGTCAAATAAAAAAGACTATGCAACTGAAAACTAATGTCTAAAAATACTCAGAATTTTACTTAATGTGATGCAAAATTTGACAAATATGAGTTTAATCTACAGAATACATTTTTCATGTACAATGGCTCCAAACACAGGAGCATGTAAAACCCATATGGCCCCGATCACACTGGCCAGTGCTTTCAATCTCTCATTTCCATGTTAACTTCCACTGTTCAGAAACTGTTTTGTACTTCCAACTGTGAGTAGTGAAAAATGTATCTGGTAAGATCGTGATTATCTTCTCTCCAGACAGATCAGTTCGTTCAGTCATTGCACTGCAGGTGGGGTAACAGATCAAATGTTATCCGTAAGAAATAACTATTTTCTATGCAAAGTGTTTGTCCGTGGAGTCGTCCGCAGGTTTCAGGATCACTGACAGCACCTGAGGTGAAATCACCTGACCAGGTTTGACATAAGGAAAACAATGACACCAATAGTAGGATTTCACTCTAATAGCTAATCACCATGACGGGCGCCATGTGCAGCATGGGCACCCATGCGCTGAGGATCCTGGGAGGGGTAGTGGATTTGACCAGGAGGTCTCATGCTCATTGGAGGGGGTAAAGGTGGGGCCATGGGGCCCATGGGGTGAAACATTGGAGGCCCAAAGCCTATGGAGCAGATGAAAAGAATAAAATAGGGCATTAGCACCTACCTTTTCTCACTGGGTTTAAGTCTATTACATCATACTACGTGATGAATGCATTCTACTAAACAGCTGGGCAAAAAAGTGTTATGTAAACACAGATCAGGATTGCCAAAGTTAATAGTGCTACAATAATAATATTTAAACTAACCATATTAACATATTTTACTATATGTGATACTAGCTGCATCTGTGAGATCAACGTTACAATTATACCTGGAGGAGGAGGGTTGATGCCCGGAGGTGGAGGCAGAGCAATGTTCATGACAGCAGGAGACGTGCTAGGGTCCAGGTTGAAGTAGTTTGCAGGAGCTTCTTCATCTAAAGATGGCGGTGGAGGAAGAGCTATAGCATAAAAAGGAAAAACTATTAAAGAAACACTGCGACAAAACAAAATGCATCGATCAAACAATTCTGTAATTTATGACCAATAAAGAAGAGGAAGCTTATAAAATGCTAAATTATCGAGCCAAAAACAGTTTCATGCCTAAATTTCAGATTACTGAATGTTGGATTTTAGAAGGACTTGCAGTAACACTGATCCGGTACTACTTCAATTTACACTTATAGACTGCGTCACTATGCCAACTCTTCTTGCAGACTCACCTCCAGGCAGTCCCGGTACAGGATCAAGCCTGGTGCCCATCTCACTGACACCATCTTTTAAGCCCTCCTTCCCTCTTGCTGCCTGAGACCTGAAAGAGAAACCATAGGAGTTACATCTGTTAATCACAGCACTTGCTTTGAAAACTTTGATAAATCCCTAATGGTGCATATCTTGGTTGGAAAAATAAAATTTCAAGTGCCTTCCAATTCTTGTCAATGTTGAAGCTCTTATTGTGCCTGTAATAATAAGTCAGCAGTTTACTTTCATTTTTGACTGTGATGGTAGCATTACTACCAGCGTCACTTTCAAACAAACATGGTCCCTGAATACAGCATTGGATAAGCAAATTATCACATATCCTCCCAAGTGGCTCCACTTAGTGGGGGTTACTGGAAGCTAAGACCTTCTATCAGGTGGCAAAGGAGTTGTTTGGAGTTACATCCACACTGTCTTGGAGTCAGGTTGGTGATGATCTTTTACCTTCCCCACTTGACAGTGAGCCTCCGTCCATTGATGATGAGTTTATTGAAGCACTTCTCTGCAGCCATTTCAGCTGCCTGCCGCGTGGCAAACTGGATGAAAGCACACTGCTGCCTCTGGACGATGGTAATGGTGCGGATCTCACCAAACTGGTAGAAATGACTCCTGCAATACAACAGGCAAATGTCAAAAAGACTCAGAATGCAGGGGGTAAAGTTTAAATATTTTTACAGTCCTTTCTATGAAAAGGATGGGACACTATTAAATCTACAAAACAAAAATATTAATTCAAAGGTCACAGGTAGTTGTACAACAGCTTGTTATGTATTAGAAGTCATTACTTGAGATCTCCATCTGTGACAGTGTCTCCCAAACCCCCAATGTAGAGGGTGCTGATGGACTTGTCCTCTGGTGGATCCAGTCGGGGCATAGTTGAGGCCCGTTTCAGCAGCTTGTCAGCCACTGGGTCGTTAATGCCATAGTAACGGTCCTTAATGTTCTGGTCGGCAAGAGGGTCATCAGGATCTGTGGGCTTTTCATGCCTGTGTTGGAAGACCCAGAATAAGAAAATACAACTCTGACAAATATATGGCAATTAAAATGAAACAACTGTCCAAATGGACAATGACAACAGATCAATTTATATTTTGCCTACTGTTAAGTATCAATAAATGTAAAATTCATAATAAAAACCAAGGATGCACCGATACCGATAACAATATCGAGTCTGATACTGGGGTCATGTACTAGCACTCATAAAGATACCACTGCACCCAAGACCATGTTATTATAACATAACATTAACTTCTGTTCGTTGACCAGGTAGGTGGAGGAGAAGCAATTTGAGCAGTGTGGAAATATTTTAATGTAAGCGATGGTGACAAAAGCAAAGCAGATTGAAAACTATGCTGTCGAGAAAATGTGTGAAAAATAAGTCCTTTCATAAAAGCAATTTGATTAAACACCTGAAGAACCAGTACAGTGCAGATGAGAGAGAGGTGTTTGCTAATACATGCAGCATGCTAACAGCGCAACCAACTTTGCAGCAAACTCTGGCGAAGTGGGAGAAAATATTCAGAACAACCCATGATCCGTAAAAATAACACAGGTTGTGGATAATATAGGATTGCATCATCTTGACAGCGTACTAGAGTCCAAACATGCGATTCCTAGCCATCGCTAGATCACAGACACTGCTACCTAAGTTGCATGACTATGAAAAAGCACATTAGCTGTCTGTTGCACTGCATTTCGGAGGACTTCTTCTTCTTCATACAGTGGTAGCAAACCATATTAGTGTGTAACCCATATTGGCCTTCAGCTTCACCACTGATATTTGGACAGTGTAACACTGTTGACACAATCTCTCATCAGTGTAGATCAGTGCTTGCATGTGTTGATATATCTCTATTTTAACCTACTGCTGCCACCGCTCTGAGTAGACTTACAACATAGAGTTGACCTCTATGCAAAGCAAGTAATATCCGAAGAAAATAAAACATTTTTGAAAGTTAACTGTAATGTTATTGTTAAGTAAATGCATCAGTGCTTGGCAATTACTCAAATGTAAGTATTCGTACAAGGTCTAAAAAACGTGGTATCGGAGCATCCCTAACAAAAACAATAAGCACCACTCTGACCCCAAAAGAACTGCAACTGTAGGGAAGTTTAATGATGTTTCACTCACCTGTAGGGACACTCCTCCCCTCTCTTACACTCTCCCTTCACCCAGAAGGAGCAGATGTGTGGCCGGTTTCTCTTATAATATGGTGTGGTCCGAGCAAGTTTCAGCAACATATCACTAGAGCTGGGCGCTTTACCAAGCTGACCCACTGGCCGTGTGCCATCAGTGTTGGCTATCTGAAAACACAGAGGTACAAATAGACAAGGGATAAATTTTTTTTTAAAAAGAGTTCTGGGCCTATTGTAGTGAACAAGAATCTGGCAACATGATATATATATAAGGATACAGGCTTCAAGATTTAATGCTGATGTATTGTTTCATCGGCCTGTGTTCTTTTTGTTTATGTGGGATATGTGTTTACTTCTTCTTGACTGAATTTTACTACATTGAAGAGGAAGATTCAAAACAGTTGAAGGCAGATTACAACACTGCTCTACGGTAGTCTGGGGTATAAAGATAACACAAAATGAACCACTTCCATGAATCTTTGCATTGACTATTAATTGCAAACTGATACAGCGTTTTGAAGAATTGATACAGGATCACAACATATTAAGGTACTCAAGGATAAGAATATTTTCTTACAAAAACTTGTCTGAATCAGAAAGCCTTCATACCTCTCTCTCCATGTTCTGTGTGTAGTACTCTTTGTTCACATCCGACTTAGGAACCTCATCTTTAACTGAAAGCCCAGTGTCTCTGACCTGGATAGGCAAACCTGTAAAAGACAATGTGTGATAAGGGGGTTAAAGTGGCATAAGTATATGCTTAGGAAAATACTTTAAAAATCAAAAGTATACACAAGCCAAATTACAGTTAAATATTACAACTCACCATACTCCAGGTCCAGTAGACATGTCTGACAAACATTCTTCATTTTACTACAGGTCTGACAGACCTCTGTCTTCTTGAAACGCATTCGCGTCCCTGGACACCATCGGAACACAGTAAAAGGTCGAGCACATATCTGATGGGCAAATAATAAAAAGATTGAACAAATGCTTTCTTTGTTTTGTTTTTCACATTAAATATCCTGTTACCATTTTAAGATAAACTACATGATCAAAGTTGAACGTATTAATGCAAAAAGTACCTTGCACTCTTTTCCATACTTCTCCTTAGTCTGTAAATAGAGCATGAACAAATTTGAGCTCTGATGACATCAACATAAAAAAACACCACATTCAATACTATTCATTCTGATGACACAGTAATGCTCACTCACCATACGGATGTAAGGGTTTTCTCCTAAACATGTCTGGCACAGAATTGGAAAATCCTAAGGACAAAAGAAAACAGATGTTCATTTAGATAAAACTAAGCATCATATCTGTTAGTCAACCAACAGTCCCCTGGTGTAAATAAATAATATGAACCAAGAACTTGGCCTTCAAGTGTGTTTGACCTTCTTCTGTGGACATTGGGGTGTAGTTACATGCATGAATACAGGCAGTGAAATAATAGGTGGGACTTCCCAAGATGCACTGAGCTCCTTTCTCTCTTCTTTTCCCCCTTCTTCTTTACACACTCATGCCCCACTAATTCATGTTACTAATTTTACTTCTTCCCCGGAGTCTTTGTGCTTTCTCATCCTGCAGGTCACCGTGGACCGATCTGCTGCTGGGAGCATGGTGTACACCCACTGACATCATCATCATCATCATTACCATTGTTATTATTAATATTACCATTACTATCATCATCATTATTAATATCATCATTATTATCGGTGTTGTTATTGTAGCAGTTATTATAAATACTACAAACTGCAATCTCTATTATAATAGCTATTGTGGTTGAACATGTCTGTGTCCCTGTCCCTCACTACCTCCCCATCACTCTCTCTCCCCATGTCTCTCTCTCTCTCTCCTACCTCAACCACTCAAAGTGCTTACTCATGGGGGGTTGTTGGGTCTCTTTAGAATAAAGAGTATGGAGTATACCTGATCCTTTTGAAAAGTGCCTTGATATAACTTTTGTTGTGATTTGGCGCTATACAAATAAATTGAATTGAATTGGATGCTGTTTCAACCCAAGAGCTGGATACTTAAAATGACCTTCCATAATACATCCCGCTGACAGCATCAGCCACACACCTAAATATAAGCAGGTCTTTTGGCTCAAGTATCAACCACACGGACTAGGGTTGCAAAGTTTATTTTCTGACGTCTTGATAAAGCCAACATTGGCCTAAGGCCCTGGTGTCTCACGGCACAAGAGAGGAAATTGATTTATTGCCTTATATAGTAGGGTTAGAGAGACCATTTACGTCTGCAAAAATTCAAGTACATAATGCGCAAATAACAAATTCAAGAGAAAATCTGGTAGATATGTGACAACTTCATATATATACATACTGTTTACACCATGATACCATCATTGTCTGTATGATGACGATTGAAAAATAATAGGCTTAGCTGAAATAACACATCAAGCATTTCCACAGAAGGAAGAGCTGTGTGTAACACAGTTCTTATTTTCTCGAATGTTTCCTTGGGTCGTAATCCAAATGATTGTCAGGCAAGCGGTCCTTTTGTACGAGCGCCGGCTAAGCGACTGTTGCCATTCAATCTTTATGATACCGAGGACCTAATCCTAAACAACTTTTAAATGAGTTAGACATCTACGGGTTTCATAATTATGAGTGGAGCGTGTTAGCTGGTTAACATTACTTTTTATATTGTTAGCCTACTCCTCTAGTGCTAGCCTCGACTGCCTTACATGGCTAACTTTAGCACTAAACGTTTTAACTTAACGAACATTAACTGAGGTATTTTATTTTTCACCTACTTTCAAGTGTTATCGTCCATCCTCTGTAGCTTAATACTGCTGGGCACAGACGAGACAATTACGTTTTGAGAATTAACATTCATATGCAGAGACATGGGCCGACAGCCACGCTGTTACTACTAGTGTTCGCTAACAGGAGGCTAACTAGCTACCACGCTAACCCGCCAGATTTGAACGAAAACGTAATTCATTTGAAATTGCAATTACTTTGCTTTAATAATTGTCAGTCTTACAAAATATACTGCTGATTAAACAAACGTACCGCGTCTTCCCAGTTCTGTCTATTGTAGGTGTTGGAACCTAGGGATGTCGCCATTTTGAGGAGCGTAAGCCAAACAGGCCAAACATCTACTATCGACACGAGAGGTGTCGGACCACAATGCACCGCGCCACAGAGCTTCGTTTCACCTTAAGGTGTCGCTCTATTTCAAGAGACTATCAGACACAATTGAATTAAAAGGGAGAAGTAGATACACAAAGAAGAAATTATTAATCCTTCTGTTCCAGTCAACTTTGACTTATTTACAAGTTTTCTTTTTTTTTTTAAATGTAGTTAATTTCATCTGTTTGTCATAAGGTTCCATGACTTTGTTTGCACATGGCATCTGAACACACAATATAAATTTTGAGAATTTTTATTAAATTTTGGGTGTTTTATTGAATTTGTGTAGACCCTTGGTGTTCCCGCTCAAAAATTACTAGTAATTAGAAATGCCCATTTTTGCCTTTGATGGCAACCCCCATGGGAACTTATCCCCAATAGAGTTTTTACCCCTTAGGAATCATACCTTTTGGTGATTGTCAAAAACAACCACAACATTGTTTCAATGATACAACTTTCTCACAGCTCTGGTATATAAAGCTTTTTTGAGGTCTTGCTTTCAGTTCATTCTGTAGCAGCACGATGTCCAAGTGATACGAGTTCAGGTCAGTGAGGCCTACAAGGCCTTAAGTAACAAATTAAGTTCAAAACTTGTAATGTTCACAAGAACTCGAATTGATAGAAAGATGAAAGACAACTTTGGTTGATAATATATGTATTATTATTAATTTATAATCAGCTAGAATGAGTGGTCATTTTTGACAAGGAACACCAAACTAAACACAACAAGAAGGCTAAAATGTGGAAATAGACCCACAAATATCTTCATAATAAAAATATATTTTAGACATATAGGTTTGTTTGTTATTACATATAATTATCTATATGTTATATGTTTCTACTCTACTAAATTTCAACTGTAAGTATTGTGCTTTTTACAACATTACACATATCTGATCTACTTACTAGTTACTGTACTTTTCATACTAAGACTTTGCATGCATAACTAAAGATCAGTTTATAGAAAATGATTCAATGTTCAGTAATAAACAACTCAAAAGTCATAATGTATATGTAATGCATCCGTAATAGTACTCTAATTTTATCCAAATGACATAATACTCTGATATTTCAATATCACAGTAGCCATTCTGCAAAATGAGTACTTTTACCTTTGACCTTTCAATTACATTTTGATGATCACGCTTCTGTGCTGTGAGGAAGTGATTACTTCTGGCACCTCTGCTTGTTTGTGTGAGTGAGACAGACTGACTGATTGGCTGCAGTGCGTGAGCTTGTATAAGCTAATTGTGTAGTCCACTTAACCAGTTATCTATCCACCTGTTCCAATTCAGGTCAGAGTGTCTTTGCTGTGTGGAACTCCAATTAGTGAGGCGATGGTCTTTTGAGATTATGGTTGGATATTAAGTCCCTAATGTTTATTTAAAGACAGTGTGAGGTTGTGGAGTCAACGCACAGGGATTGGATCCAGGCCTGAAGATTTGGCAATGCTTTCGTAATGCAGCTGCCATTCAGGAGGTCAGAAAAGGACGAGTCCTTGTAGGCATCATCCAATGAAAAAATGTCTTCTCTCCTCTCTTGCTTTTGGTGTCTGAGTTAGAATCAGTGACTCTGAGTGATGATTAGTTCCATTGTGCTCATCAGTCAATACTGATTATTGATCAACAATAGCTTCTGTGATCGTCTATATATAAAAGGGTCAAACTGAGATCTGTAGTTGCCTCCTTCACCTGATTCTTTGGGTGCACAGTACTTGTGTCCTATCCTGTGTTTAGTTTGACACCAATTCAAACTTCTGAATATGGGCTCCCTTGTCTTAATGATGTCATGTGACCGTACCTCCTCAATCATGTGACGTGGATGAGTCAGCCAAAGCTATTTTGAAGGAGGACTTTGTGTTGGATTTGGTAACTCCTTGATCAAAATCACAAACCTCATGAGTCACATGGTCAGAGGACATGTAGTTGTACTACCACCTCACAGCTGGTCTGTGTTTCAGAGGGCCATTCAAGAATTAATATCCTACGAGGTTTTTTTTAATGGCTCTGTTGATTGATTTCAAGGCTATTTGCTGTCTTGAAGCGATATTTTGGAAAAGCCAGCAATCAG
Source organism: Chaunax sp. Z400 (assembly GCA_037577475.1). Taxonomy (NCBI): domain Eukaryota; kingdom Metazoa; phylum Chordata; class Actinopteri; order Lophiiformes; family Chaunacidae; genus Chaunax; species Chaunax sp. Z400. Next base: position 24,291,990 of record CM075189.1, on the reverse strand, counting down.
TTTTCTAAGTAAGCCAATGATGGTGTTTATTATTTGTTTTTGCAGCAATAATTAGTGTTATAAACATTGTTATTATTTATATATATTATATTAGCAGTCTATTAGAGATACTCGCACAAAAGATAATTAAAATATCCAATAAAATTGTGTATTATAAGGTCACTACAAGACAGTACCAATGGCATTATAGGCTAGAAGTAATACTGCATGAATAGTGGAGTGATTTTTTTGATTTGGAAAAAGAGAGTCCTCACACCTTAAGGATTTGCTCTTTTAATTTCATTGTACACTGTATAATGACAATAAAGGCTTTCTATCCTATTCTCTTTCACTTTGATGCAACACTGATCACACTGAAAAGAATTTAATAGACGCTTGTGTAATCTGCATGGTGTGGTGAATAACTATTCCTGAGGTCTTGTCCTTAAAAATAGGAATAATAAAAACATTTAAGGTAATCCCAGCATCCCAGCACATTTAAATTCTTTTATAGTTCTCTCAGGGTCATTATATCTCACTATACGAGAGCAGGGTTGCAGTGAAGCCGCAGCACGAATATGACGGCACAGATATTTCCTGTTGTGTTGTTTGCATCGACGCGCGCATACATCAAGAGAGAAAATATGCTGTGCTGGCGCCTCCTGTCGTCAGTTATGGGTCACCACCAGTGCACAGAGCTGCAGAGAGAGAGAGAAGAGCGTTCTCAGATTTCCCGATTTCTCCCAGTCGAGTCCGCCGTGCCGCTTCCACATCACGACAGCAAACCGAGAAGACGACGACATGCGCCCAGCGTGCCCCAAACCCGCGTTAATTCCAGAAAGCCAGTGTTGCTCCAAATCAACCTAGACAAGGTGAGTAAATCGACACAACACAACCTCATCGCTTCACATGTTAAACAAACGAGCCCCTCTGCTCGGTCTCTCAGGCCAGGCTAGTGAACGTTGTCTGGCGTAGACGGAGAATGAGGCCAGTTTCTCGGCCTGACTCTCCCCTTACTGGAAACATAAAGCCCCGGCGCTACAGTGGAGGCTCGGTGTAGCTTTCAGCTCGTCCATATGGCGGCAAATAAAGGACAGCTAACGTTATGTTTTAAAACCACGTTGAAGTTTGTGCTGAGGATGGAGCTGTGCAGCCTTTGCACTGCGATTTATATGGGAATACCTTTATCCAGTCGGGGACAATAATGCAGCCAGCGTCAGGCGAGCAGGCTAACTTGTTTTTGTAACTTTGTAGCAGCCGCGGCGTGTGGAGTTTTATTAAATGCCCTGCCTCAAGTTAACTTAGTTCCGACAATTTTAAAAAGCAGTGTCGCAATTTATCCGCAAACATTACACTGTAACGTGTCCCGTGCAATGAAAAGGTCACGCGAGTTTGTGTGCAAATTCGAATTTAAAGGTCTGTGCGACCATCCAGCCACCTAATCCAATAGCACCGCACATGACAAAGGTGGGTAAGAGATCACCGTGGGAATGCAACGCGTACTACAATATTACTAAGTTTGCACAGATGATTGAAGGGAAGTCGGGTTAATTATAAGCAGCCACTGCATGCTCTGTTATAACAGGTGATGCATTAGACTGTTATGTAGCAACCTGTAGGAATCAACATGGCAGAACTATTTTTAACCACAAACAACAAGGATAATGCTGATTATGCTATATTGTTATCCTATTGTAGGTTTAGGATGCACTATCAACTAAGATATAAATAGTTTTTGAAAAGTGTTTTAATATGATTTGTAAGTAGAACAGTGGCTGTGGCCCCATGCATCGATGATGCTGTGTCTTCTCTTGAATAAGATCTGCCTTTATTGTGTAAATACTGCTTCCTTACACTGTTATGCAGGATGGACCAAATGTCTGTCTCCACCAAGATCACTGCATCTATTAGACTATGGTCACATTACCAGACTGAAGTGACTCATTTCCATTGTTTGTTTGTTTTTACCTTAATGTGGCACAATTCAGATTTTTTTTTTTGTTGTTATTTTTTTTTGTTCATGACTGTGTGAATGCAAAAATCAGATCTTTGCAACTTAGATTTGACTTGAGTCACTTTCATATGTGGTCCTAAATGGGATGCATGCCTTCATGGCCATGCAACATGAATGGAAACGGTCAGATTGGAATTCATGTAGCTTTTTGCACATACACATGCGCTGAGCACCGTGGTCATCATCCAGCACCAGATAGCAACAATGATGATTACAACAATGCAGATTGAAGTTGTTTGCCATTTTGGTTTGAACTGCATGACACCTCGCATCATCACAAATATAATGTTTTTGTAGTTGGTCTCGGAAGTGACTCATAAAAATTAAAAAAACGAATCAATGTGTGCATGCCGGCTGTTTGAGATGACAGATGCATTCAAATTAGAGCTAGATGTAGGTCCCGTCTAATTATGAATGTGAACCGCCAAGATGACCAAATCTGATCTGAGCAAAAAAAATCTGAATTGAACAATGAGGCTTGTTATGTGAATGTAGCCTTAAAAACTATTATTATTTGACTCCACTCTGTAGCAAAAAGGGGCAGTCCAGACCTGCCTGAAATCTGTTGCCTTAGGGTTTGTGTGTGCATGCACCTACTGTATGTGAGAAAGAGATTACTAAAGGAGGATGACTCACGCCTATATATTTGGCAGAGTCATCAGGACTTTCCCTGCAGAAGACGTTCTTGTGACTGAAAAGAACTGTCCTTCTGGTTCCATGTGTGCATGAGATTTATTTCTCACTTTTGCTATTTCCAGGCCATGTGTTGTCTATCGCACGTTCCACCTTGCATTTATAAAGCAAAAAATTGCAGATTATATTTTGTCATTGCTGTCATTTGTTTGTCAAATTTGTGGAGAGCTGAGTCTTAAGTTGTTTTCTGTTTATCTGCGCAAACTGTTTGTCGGGTTGTTCAAACCCTCCATCTGACTGCTCCCACTAGCTGCCAAACACGCTGTGATCTAGTGCTGTCTGTTGATGAAGGCTGCCAATGCTGCTGCTGCCATTTGATCATATATCAGTGTCTCTCCACTCAGATATGTCTGTGAAATGCTGCGACTGGGTTACAATACCTGTACATTGTGGCTCTTTGAATGCTACAGGCATCTGGAAGTATGACAGACAACATCATCAGACGTTGTTTGGCCATTTATTAAGAATGAGACATGATCGCAGATGATTCACCATTTTAGATTTTTGTCTCGAGTGGAGAACATAAGATGCTGTTAGTTGTCAAGTCAGAGATTTAACTGGTTTATTGCTATGTATCCACACCTAGAGGAGTATGCAATTTTAATTAAGCTGCAGAAAATATACCATCACATTTAATGCTACACAAGGTAGCTTTTGGGAACTACTGTGCCAAAAACATGCCAGCTCTTGTATTTTTCCATGTCAGTGCCCCTTGTATCCACACTCAGTATGTGAGAGGCAGACCTCTCTTTAGAGTGGGGATGAAGCCAGGCATCTTTCCAAAACTCAAGTCCCCCCAACCCTCTCTGCTGGGTATAAGCACTGCTTTGTGCCCCGTACTGCTCCCTATGGTTCTTATTCAGATACAACTACAACACCAATGGCTCTCTGACTCAACTGGAAGCTACGATCGGTTGTGTACCAAAAATAGCCCGCTGCTTGACAGACAAACTCGGATGTTTCCTCATTAAGGCTAGCTTTTGGATTAATAAGCCAGAATGCAAGAGGCAGACTGTGCCATTGTAACCTTTACAGTAGTTTGTATTGACCTGCCTTTTTCTGCTTGGAATGTGGCTGTGGCATTTTCTGGCTTAGGCTGTGCAATCGTGAAGGGAATTGGACAGCAAGAGCAGAGTAAATACATTTCAAAGAGCATCGCACAACAGAGTATTAGCAAATGATCCGATAGCATCTGTAATCCTCAGGAAAACCTGGAGAGCTGTTTTTTTAAATAATGCTCGCCTCCATCAGATAGTTGGCAGGGTGTTCACATGTATGACAGGCTAGCTAGGCTAGTGGTGCGGCTCACTACAGTATGCAGGCAGATCAGATTACTGAACGATTAGCCATGGCCCCCTATTCCCGGCCCAGGGAAATGATTTTCCACCGTCATAATTCCCTAGACTGAATTACGCAGGCCAGTGACTCAGAGATACTTAATACTACAGGCCTGCATGGCATAAATGTTGCACTCTGGAGAGGGGAGATAGGTTGAGAGTGGTTGTGTGTTTCTAGTTGAGGTCTGATGCTTCCTCTCAAGCATGGAAGGCAGTTCAACGAAGCATTAGTTGTGGAAAAAGGTAACATTAATTGTGATGTTAGCCCCCTGGTTGGGATTTTAACATTGAAGAGGCAGCAGAAAGCTGGAAAACAGTTCAGAAACTAGAAACTCTCCCTCACACATCCTTCTATTGTGAAGTTGTACATCAAAAATGTGAGCACATGTCAGATGGGCAATGAGGCAGTGTAAATCGAGCAGGCCTCTAGTGGAATTTTGCTGAATGGAAAGATAGGCGACGAAGGGAGAGAAGGGGAAAGGGGGGGTGGGCGAGACTAGTTGGTGGAGGTAGGACCGTGTTTCCAAGGTGCTTACCCCCTGAGGCAGGAATCCGATACATTCCAGAGGCTCCTGTGTCCAGACGAATAATGGTGACTAGGGTGTAGCGTTACATCAGATGACACATGATTGGAGCATAAGTGCTGGGAAAGTAAGAGCGATGTCATAGGCTCATAGGTAGCCAGCTCTGGCTGCCTGAGGGATTGGGAGGTATGCCAGTTGAGCAGGACAGGTTATGGGAGATATGGATTTATCCCCAGTAAAAGACGTCTTGGTTTTTATAGCTCCTCTCCTTATCACACCCCCTGCTCACTCACCACCGTTTAGATACAGACATTTACATAATTTTAAGCATTTAGGTGACACAGTGATCCAGAGCAAATCACAATGAACGGTGCAGTTGGAAAATCCTTTAATTTTCCTTGGTCCATTATACTGCATTGTATTCTGATTAAGCCCTGAGAGGCACTTAAACTGAATAAAGATTGGTACTTAAATGGCTTCTGATAAATAACCAAAAAAGTCGGTAGATCCTTCTTAGCTGCTTTTCAGACAAGTTGTGAAGCCGTTTTCGAAGGCCATGGGGTTTTGAGAATAGTGTGGCTTCATAGGGGAGTACACACACACACACACACACACACAACCAAATTCACCTGGGTCTAGATCCACACCTGAGATTTAGTATCAGCAACCTTATCTATGGGCTTCATTTAATTCTTGGTATGGTGTTCTCAGCCCTCAGAAATTTGTGCTCACCAGCTCCTGAGCCAAAGTCTATTTATACTGTCGACACAAAAAAAAAGCTCTTTTTTATTTAGTGGTCAAAAAACAAGCTGTCGAGTGTTAATGGACTTCACCTCAGCCATTCCGCCGGACCCTGGGGTACCGTGTGTTCATACTCTGCCTGCTCGGCAAGGGAGCTCTCTACACTGGCCTGTTAATGAAGCCATTTTCAGAGATGGAGAGAGGTAGTAATTGGAACACGCTACTTCACTGCGGGATATTTTAACCCCGTCCTCATCATAACTGCTAGTTGTCATCTAAGAGAGAGAGAGGGAGGGAGAGAAGGGGAGAGAGAGAGATGCTTTGGCATTGTAAAGGCATACAGCACGTAACATTTCCAATGAGAAAAATGAAAAACGGAGCATACAGTATTGGGTTTTGTACGACTGCTCCGTCAGTGCATTTGTAAATGAACTGCTGGGTCTGTTTAATTGTCAGACGTTAGCCTTACATCATTGGATCTGTGGCTCGGCGATAAAGGCACACTGATTAGAGTGTCGAGGCCAGACAGGTGGAGGCAGGGGTGGTGGTGGTGGGGTCGTCTATATGTTTACCCAGTTGTCTGTTGGCCTTGCCTTCGGCTGCACCCCAGATAGCACACACATACTCTCACCTGCTGAAGAAGCGGTGTGTGCACGCATGCCTTAAATTGTAAACCGCGGTGTTCTACATAATGTATAACATGCACATATATATATATATATATATATATATATATATTTATATATATATATAATGTAAAGTATACACAGTTCACATGTTTTCTATTGAGAAACGCATTTCATTAAATTCCAAATTACATATGAATGAAATGAAAATGAAATGAAAGTGTACGTAGAATGGAAACGTTTCTTAATGTAATATTTAAACAGATATTTGGACACGAATGGATCAAAACACTTTACTAACAAACACATGAATATAGTATAACCAAATATTATTTTGTGATATTTGTTTTCAAGGCTGCACTTTGTGGTGTTGTTGTGTAGTGTTTTACCAAGTAGTGTTTCTAACATTTAAGTCTACCATTCATTAATATAAATTGGGTGTAAAAAAAAAAAATTCCTTTAACTATTCAAAATCACTACAAACTGCAGCCTCTAAAATGAGCATGAAGTTGAATCAAAATCTCTAAAGCAGTTCAGACAAAAACTGACCATTGAAGTGTTTTTGAAGGTTGGAGTCATTTTATATTAGACAGCATTAGTTTGACTTCCACATTAACAGAGAACTATTTGACGGTTCCTCTCCCAACAAGATCATAGCTGTGTCCCTGGAAGACCATCCTCAGGTTTTACCAGTGAGAGCTTGTATGACAACATTGGCAAAATTAGCGATTGATTGTTGAACAGTGGGCGGACCTTCTTCTGCTGGTGCTTTGCTCTTAAATGATTGTGCACAGTTGTGGTAGACTTGTGATAAGATAGTTTTTACTGGCAGAGCTGGCATTAGGGTTGCAGCAGTTACCAGTTTTGTGGTACTACACGGTATAAAATTTGATGGCTATCATACCATGAACATTTGCTTATTACTGGTTTAATAATAAAAAAAAATTTAAAAAAAGACTAACGGAGAGTCTCCACCACTCCTCGACTGCCTGTCAGGAAATGGCAGAGAGAAGCGAGGACATATATCACTGATCTCCATCCCCTCAAAAAGAGAGTTACATAAGTAGCGAGTAACTACTTTGGATATCCGAAAAATCAACAAGGATTAGTCCTCGAGGATGGATACGCAGTTTGTGAGACATGTGGATGCAAAGTGTCGCTTAAGGAGGAAACACGTCCAACTAGTTGACCCTTCTTCACGAACATCATCTGTCAGATCGCAGTATGTGTCCCATTCATATCTTTAATCCGTAACTATGAAACGTGTTCAACAAAGAACATTCATTCGACTAGAGGGACTAAAGCGATCGAAAACAGTCATTTACTTCATTTTCTACCGAAACACTTGGGGGTAACTTTTGTTTTAGAGACATTTTTTTTTCAGTCCCAAAAGTGTGGCCAATGTAGTCGCACTTGACAAATTTTTGGGTGCATGTGTCACACCCTGGAGCCCAGTCTGCCTCTCTGTTCATTGTCCAGATGCAGTGCTTTTTTACCTCACGCCCACATCTCATAGCCCCAGAGCAGACCACGCCACCACATCACAGCAAGTCATCTGGTGTCCAGTCAGCTCCCATCTGTGAATGCATTTGGCTTCACTGCAACAAAAAAAAAGAAGAATTGTGGCACGCAAAGCAGCCTTCGCTATCTCTAAACAGCGCAGCTCCACTATCTAGCTTAATCTTTGGGTGGAAACTATGAATGCCCTGCCAGGGCCATGGGTCATCTCCATTTCAATTCATAACATTTTTTGGAGGCCTTTAAAATCCTCCGTAACAAACTGACCACAGCTGATGGCATAACTGTTCTCCAGTTTGAATCGCTGGAGTGGAAAGAATTGTGAAAGTGTCGACGTGAGGTTTAGGTGCTGGCAGCTCCAAGTGTACCCCTCCACAGATCCGAGGCAGTGCCATGTCTGCCCAGCCTGCTGTCTCTCATCTATCCTGACTTGTAGGGGTGTGTGTGTTTGTGTGTGTATGCCCCTGTCCTTGTTCGGGACAGGTGTTGGCAACCCCGAGGTCTGTCCAGATGCAGCTGGGGCACCTAGAGAGAGATAGCTGGAGACTGCAAATGACAGCAGAATGAATGAGCTTTGTTTTGGCCAGTTTTATTCATAGGGGACAGCTTTGAATGGGGCCAGTTGTGATGGTCAGTTGGTGTAACGGCTGGCCGCTATCACGAGGGATTTACTATAGCTGCAAGCATTTAGTCCCCACAGAGAGACTTGGAATCTGTTTGGGTGAAGAAGGTAAAATAAAGGAGCCATAGTGGGGTTGTACAAGCCTGCAAACACAAACACCAGCCTACCCCTTCTGTGAAGTGTTAAGTGCCGGATATGTTTGGTGAATGGGACACAGGTGTCTGAGCTGAGCTGTGCGTGCTTGGCCAGAGGTCTGTGTTTGTTTTCTCTCCGTAATGGCCCAACTCTCTGCTGCATCTCAACCAGAGCTCATTGGCTCTCAATGGGCCGGGGTGAAGGCCCCCTTTTTCGACGCTGTTGGACTGAGCGGTGGATGAACTCCAGTCAAGAATCCGATAATGAAATTCAAGACTTCCCACAACACAATGTTGAGGCTGCACAGTGAGCAGGCCAGATGCTTTTAAGATTCTGTTCTCTCCCCCCCCCCCTCTCCCTTTATCCTACCATTGCCTCTGACCTCACCCAGCAAGGCGGACGTTTGAAGCTCTCAACACTGCTGCAGCTTTACTGTTGAGTCCTCAGAGTGTTTATGTGAGAAGCTGGAGGGGAGCAATGTGACTCCCAGATAGTCCGCAACCTCTCCCGTCCCCCGTCGTCCACACGCTTGCCTCCCGCACACAAGGTGCAGTCTCGGTTGCGACGTCACTCCGCTGAGCTCTGTTAAAAGTAAAAACCCAAAGGTGCACTTTGGGCTCTAAGGGAGACGCACACAGGCACACTGCTACCACAACCCCAGTCAGCGCACCAGGGTGTGGTAGTGGACTGTTAAGATGCCTCCACTTTTGGACATAGTAAGGTCAGCAGTAGTTGCTAACAACCCCAGTCTGGTTATTTGAGTAACCTTGTTGTCAGGCCTCTGAGCTGGTGTACGATAATCGCACAGTTAATATCTGGCCCACATAACAACATACCTTACCCTCACCCCCTCCACTCCCCTCAGACTCTGCTCTCATTTCTCCCTGCCACCCTCCGTGCTATTGTCTCCGACGCCTCCTTCTGAGTGTCCTGTTTTATTTCCTTATTTCGCTCATCTTTTTAAATTCCAGAATCCATTTCATTTGTCCCCAGGCAAGAAGTGCGATGGCTAGAGAAGGTGTCGCAAATTAAATCTGCTCCCCTTGGATGTGGCCACTGTGGAACAGTAGAAGGAGAACGGGAGCAAAGAAAGCTGTGGGGGGAAAAAAAGCCCATTTCCTATGCATTAGTGTCTCTATCCTCAGGGTTTATAGTGGAGAAACACTAACCCCACTATCACTTTTTTAATTTTCTTTTCCTTGCTCTCTCCCTGCCTCGCTCTGCGCCTCCTCACACAGCCTAACCTAAAGGTTTCTCTGCTCTTGCGACGACTGCTAACACAATCTGACCCAGTTTATTAGTTTGGGTCTAGTGAATCATTAATCGAGGTTATCTAACTTTGTTCCTGTAATGATCCCGCCTTGACTCGTGTGTCAGAGCCTCTCTGTGTTCCTAGCCGATCAAGCTATACCTACCTTCCTGTGTCTTGTTCTGCACAGTTGTTCTCTATATCATAGCCATTTTAGAGCAGAAGCATCATCCCTCAAGCTAGACTATATGTTTAATAGTTGTGCAACGCACTGTAATATGTCATTGTGTCGGAGCACAATATGAGGACTAAGTGCACTGAATGCAAATTAATCTCGTGGGATGGTCTGCAACTGAATAGTGTGATTTTGGGGAAAGGAGGGGAGCAAAGGGAGAGACAGAAGGAGGGCTGGTGGTGGTGACAGAGAAGAAGGGAGAGAAGAGAGCATGTGAGGAGGAGGAGGAGGAGAAGGGATGTAGTCATCGGCAGGCCCATTCATCATGCAATGCCTGCTGGGATGCGCTGGGGTCAGTCCTGCACAACACAATTACAGCCTGTTCTGGTGTGTTGTGCTCGGCTCCTCTGTTCCGACTAAATTCTGTTGTCTTTTGTCAGAGTTCCTCTGTTCTTGCTCTCTTGTTTTCCCCTTTGCATGTTTTCCTCTCTGCTCTGTTCACTCCTCACTTGTGTTCAGTGGCAGATTTCCCATCTCTCTTTTTCTTCCGTTGCATCATTTTTTTCTCTCTCGCTATCAATGAATTGCTGCAGCGCTTTGAGGAGAACATCTCAATTACCTGAGCATTTGTCATGTTCTTTGTCTCTGTCAGTCTTGAACCCTGTACTTTGTCTTTGGGAATTAATTGCTGTTTTTCTTTGTCTTTTGTTTTGTACATGTGGAGCAGCCACTTGCAGGGCTCTGGCACAGGCAGCCTCCTTTCATCCACGCTGATTGCAGAAAGTAGCTTGATCCATGTGATTGACAGGCCTGGTAAGCATGGGGGTGAGAGATGCTAGTAAGCATGTTGTTTACCCTGCCTGCCTGACAGTCCTTCATGAGCCTACCGTTTTCACAAAGCTGTAGATATCTGCTGTGTGCTCTATGTCAAATGACAGTATATCCATCCATAAGTCTCTTATCGCTTGTCTTCCTCTCTTGTCTCTATACTTCATGCAGTGAGGAACAGTTGTCCTTGCCAGGAAACCTTTTAGATAGTCTGATGGCCTAAATGAAATCATCACGCAAGGATTCAGCAGCATCAAATTTTGAAGGTTGATCCAGATGTTTTAGTACTTGGCAGGGCTTTACGTTGCATCTGTTCCTGTCACTTTGCTGAAAAAGAACACATGAGACACAGTATAAACTCCCCCATTAATGGATGGATATGTGATGTGACTTTATAGCCCCTTGCTGCACAGCATGTCGGGACAAACCTATTACTCAAGACACCGTGTATATGTTATTTTTGAAAATATACAGGTGCAATGTACACAATTAGAATTTTTTTTGAACATTTTGAAGGAAATATGTATGTTTTTCTCATGATTGCGATTAAAAGAATATAATGCCATGATCGTGACTAACAATTATTATCTATACTGGTTAAACCGATCATTTCTCCTCAATCAATCAATTATTCCTTGGCTTTATGAACCAAATGTTCCCTAAACACCAAGTCTATGTCTTCAGTAGTGCCTTTATGTATAGCTGGTAATTAGTGAGAGGTGTTCTAGATCTGTGTTTTCATGTTTAATGATGGGGCTGCTGCTCTTTGGTTTGCATTTAGAGGACAGATTATGCCCTTCTGGGGAGTTTTTCCTCCCCGTGTCTGTGTGCGTTCTCTCCAGGTTCTCCAGCTTCCTCCCACGGTCTAAAAACATGCAGTATAGGTGAATTGGTGACTTTAAATTACCTGTAGGTGTGAATGTGAGCACGAAAGTTGTTGTTTGTCTTTCTTTGTGTCGACCTGTCCAGGTGTCCCCTGCCTGTCATCTAATGTCAGCTGGGACCCTGTAAAGGATAAATGGTTATAGAAAATGGGTGGGTGGATTATGATGGAATAATTATTCAGCTATATTTCCTTTCTAACTTTTATATTGTAGTCTCTGTGCCTCATGAGGAATATTAAATATATGGAATTAGAAACAAAAGTCCTTGAAATGGCAAATATTCTTCGCAGAAGCAACCATTAAACAATGTGTGGACCATTGGGGGGAATTTGGATTCCTCCCAGGTTGTGTATCTGATCAATAATTCCCGGGAGTTGTTGAAATATTTCTTGTAACAGAAGACAAACACCCAGAGATTTACTTGCATTTGGGTGGTGGCTTGGCTGACGGGAACTAGTATGAAGCCCCAAGACTGACTAAAAGAAACCGTGGCCAAAAAGTGTGGAGCATCTGGAAACAATTTGAAACAATGGATTGTCTTCTGCAGGCTATGCGTCATACTTTATAGATGCTTCTCTTTCCTGAATTTCTTTGGTTTCGTCCTCCTGAGACATCTTGGGGAAGGAGTTGGACGGCATTGAAAGATTGGCATTCCTTCATTTGACATTCACCTTAAAACTCAAAACTGACACCTCCTGGTTGCTAAAAACATTTGGTGGATTGACAGAACGTTGAGGCAGAATGAGGAATAATGTTTTTAGCAGTTTATAGACTCCCATCTCCATCCTGTCGTGTTAGCTTTAGCATTGGCCTAATTATATTGGATTTTTACTGACTGATCTCACCTAATCACTTTTAATACAATATTAAGTTCTGAGCTGTAGATTCATATACTATTATAAGAGCTATCAGGTTAAATGAAGAGCGTTAACATTAGATTTTTTTATAGTTAGTAGACGCTGTGGTCGTCACTGCTTAGCTCTAATCAATCTTTAATTTAGAGATAGCCTATGAGCTCTTTTTATAGTCTGTTCCTCCAACAGTAAACCATATTGTCCATATTGTATAATCTAGGACAAGTTCTAACCACATCCCATGGAGACTGTCTGGGCTGCAAGCTACACCTGCTCAGTGCCTCCCCAAGCTGCAGACGCAGCGGCCTGTCTGTCGTGAAGTCATCGTTTGCGTATCCTAATGAAGCCGGGGAGATGTGCCAGCATGCCTCACATTTCACAATTCACTTATTTGTTTGATATTTGTGTTGTGGTGGTTACTCTTCCCCCAGTGAGAGGAAATGGTGGAGCCATCAAGGGATGCGACACAGCTAATCAGCTAATTAGACATCTGTATGCTTCATTGTGTGGAGGGGCGAGGTGGGGAAGTGAGATGGAGCGAGAAGTAGTGCAAAAAAAAGAAAACATTTTTTCCCCCTCTTAGTGCCGAAAGTTATTTAAAAAACCTGTCATCATTACATACTTAGTTTTTCCGCTTAATGACATCATCCATTTTCTGAATGGCACAACTGGGGTGAACCTCAACATTCATGACAGCCTGACATTTGGCCCACAAATCACCGCCTTTGGAGAGTCTGGATTTAAAGTCATTTGAAATCACACAGCACTAGTACAGTAATTCTGTTTCTAACTTCCCCGAGGAAAGCTGTCAGAAGGTTTGGATGATTAGAGCCTGAAGCCACCGGCTCTAAATTAGAAGTAAAGACAAAGCTTCGACCCTTTACTGCGAGAAAATCAGAAGCAATAAATTAATGATAAAGGTTTTAAAGACAACACCATTAGCGGGGCTGATGGGAGGAGTTGCTCCTCTTTTGCCTTGCAATCTGCCAAGTAGGTAATTTAGAATCTAATGGAAGACAAGTGCATGGATTGAGTGCATTGGTTTATTTTTCATGTTCTGTCCTTTACTCCTCTGCTTCACAGTCTCTCTCCCTCTGGCTACCGCTGACAGTAATATAAAGCTCATCTCCACTGTCCTCATGTGACCTGAAAGTCATCCCTTGTGAGGAGTGGTCAACAATTCCGCACCTCAGGGTCTCAAGACCCGTAATGCATTCTGGCTCCCATCCCTCAATGTTGAAAGGATCAAATGATATATTAAGATTTTTTTTTTAAGGTATTACGAGCTGCCAGACACCACTTGGATTAAGAAGCACTATGTCAGCAGTAATGTTTTGCAGAGTCATACTTGGATAGTTATTTTTCTTCTCTTCAAAGGCTCCTTTTTTGGATTCTTACCTATTATCAATGATATCCACATTGCTCATCCCCCCATATTGACCTCCTGTATGGGTGGACACCAAACGCAGTGCCTTTATCCGTCAGGCTGATGATGTCGCCCTTTGCCACATTGCCCACTGTCCAGTCCGCCTGTGTCCACCTCTGTTGGTGGTGGGAGCTCAGTCCTGTCACCTGAGGGATAAAGTTCATGTGGAAACTTGTATCCTCTGCGGTATGTGGGGCAGAGGCAGATCCTGTGTTGGCTCAGCTGTTGTGCCCCGTGCCGTCAGGGAGGGTCCAGAATGTCTGCATTCCTGTTGTTTGGGGTTTTGTGTAGCTGGGTGAGATATTTACTGTTTGCGTTGAGGTTTTCGTGCTTCTTTTAAATGTAAATGTTGAGTCATGGGGGTCCGAGGTGATTTTTTTTTTTTCAACTACAAACAAGTAACAGTGAGTCTCAGGCAGGCCAGTTGAACACCCGGACTCTTTTACTACAGAGCCATGCAGTTGTAATATGTGCAGAATGTGGTTTGGCATCGTCTTGTTGAAATAAGCAAGGCCTTCCCTGAAAAAGTCGTTGTCTACTTAGCAGCATACGTTGCTCCAAAACCTGTATTTCATGTCACTGTCCCAACGTTTTTGAAACGTGTTGCTGGCACCAAATTCAAAATGTGCATATAATTTAAAATTTTCAAAAAGCAATGACATTTCTCATTTTCAACATTTTATATGTTGTCTTTGTGCTATTTTTGATTAAATATGGGGTTTCAATGTTTTGCAGATCATCACATTCTGCCTCTTTTTACATTTTACACAGCGTCCCAACTTTTTTCTGGAGACGGAGTTGTGCATTGATTTACATTGCTTTGTAATTTCAACTTCTAGGATTTGTCATTTTGTCTGAATCAGAGTAAATTCCCAAACATTCCATCCGTAACTTTGTGTGTGACATGGGTTGGTGGTTAGGATTTTGTTGACCATGGTGGTTTGAGGTCAGCCCACTTGTTCTGATGGTGACAGGGTGACAGTTTCCTTCCAATACTTAAAGCTCTTTACTGGCTTGTTTTCTGACCATAAACAAATTAACAAAATACTTTCTTCTTTCTTTTTTGCCCCACACACATTGGAAAAAATGATGAGCTCTCTGGACTCACAATAATCCAATTCAGTCAACACGTATAAACAAATTTCCAAAATAAAATATAAAGAATAAGATGAAGAAACAGAACCTGCAAATTATGGTATTGCTTGAATGTCACTTGTATTTTAGTTATTTTAAAGACAATCTCTCTGATTCTTACCGTCTGACCTAATTAAAGAGAAACAAAAGGTTAAACTTCACTAAGGAGTAAAAATGGTTGCCTTTCCTGCCCTGACATTACAGCACAGCCAGCACATTGTGTTTCAGTCATCAAGGACACTTAGCCTGATCGTGTGATATGGAACAAGAGGTCTGATGCGTACGTCTCAATGACCTCAGCAATGATTTTTCACAACCTCTGCCCCTCACTACTTCCAATGCTTTAGAGAACAACACTGTGACAGCTAGCAGGGTGGGATGTTACAAGTCTTGGTGAGTATGGCTTTGAGAGAGATCTTCATAACGTCATGCTCTCTCTCTCTCTCTCTCTCTCTCTCTCTCTCTCTCTCTCTCTCTCTCTCTCTCTCTCTCTCTCCCCCCCCCAGATATCACTTCACCTTTTTGCAGCCTCGCCCACTCGGTTGATACAGCGGTGACTTCACCCTTGCATAATGTAATCCTTCCTTCCCATCTCTCTTTGCGCTGTTCGGTTGCTGGCTCTAATTAGATGAGGGTGATTTCAATAAAGTTACTGTCGTCCTCACTCCATTAGTTATATTAACACTCGGATTCCTGTCCTGGAGTCATCTATCCATCCTCAGCCTTTCACCGGGGGCCAATCCTCTTCTTTTCATGATCTGTGTAACCTAGTTACTGAGGCCCAGCAGGGGAGACCAATCAATTAATGAACAAAGGAGCACGCTCACTGTGCAGCGGTGCAAGTCTGGGACTATAAACAGGACACTCCCAAAAACATGGTTGCTGTCAGTTTGGCGCTCATTTGATGGATATTGTTTTGCAGCCATTTCTATTTACGATTTCCAAAGAGTCTGAAGCCAGTGGCTACTGCAGTGTTACCTTTCTGAACACACTAGCAGCCAGTAGTCTGGTGTCTGTAATTGAGAATGAGAAAATGGATGGAGCACATCTTTTTCTGGAAAGCATAAAATGCCTCCCGACCACCATTATGTTTCATGATATGTCAGATGTAAGTAAATGCAGTGTGGCGTATTCTCTGCCGTGGTGTTGTGAAGCCGGAAATAAAACATTGTCCACAGACAAAATGTGGAGTTGAGCTAACAAATAAGATGTGTGGTCAAAGGTTAAACGTCTATATTCAGTGTGTCAGATCAGTCTCCTGGCAACAGGCAGATTTGGACCGACAGCCCTCCTCCTCTGTCCACCTGTGCTCTCGCTATCTTTCACCACTTTCTCATCCTTGCCTTCACGCAATTTTTGTGTTTTCATCCTTAAGAATTCCCATTTTTTCCCCCACAACCCACCTTGTTTTTCACATCCGTCAGCCCCCCCCCCCTCAGTCTAACTTTCTTCTTTCCGCTTCCATTCATTCATTTCTCCAGTCTCTGTCATCCCTTTTTCTTAATCCGGTTATTCATCGCTACTGTTCACCTCCGTGGAGTTTTCCAGCTCGTCTCCCTGTGGGTGACATCAAGGAGCAAGCTGTTGTAACAAGCTGTTGAATAATGTAAGCACAGAGCTATAGGCCAGGGTTTCAGTTAACCCTTTTATCTCTGATCTCGCAGTGGGTGAGGCGGATCATGAATGACAGCTCGGCAGCAAGGCAAAGCCGCCCGAAGGCCCTTTTTCCCTTCCATCGTCGCCCAAGCTCGACCTAAACGGTGAAGTTCCCCCCCCCGTCCGGTTTCATTGTCATGACCTTTGTAAGCAGGAACACAGTAAGCTTCCCTTGCCTTTGTTATTCTAACATTGATGTATAATTAAAAGGATAGAAACGGCGATGGTGAATATTTGATTTTGGAGCATAGATGTCATGACACCCCGAACCACATCACATTCAGTATGTTCACCTGCAGCACAGATTTGTTTTTAAATGTACCTGGTTGCTTTCTTTCTGGTCATCTAGTTCAGTCTGCTCTTATTTATTGTGACACTGTGCTGTTCTCTGACTGCGGAACTGTTATCATCATTTCATTCAGACTTATTTCATTTTTGTATACATCGTAAAAAATACAAGGCCGTGGACTGCAGAACAGTCGTGTTAAAACCCTCAACAGCATTCAAGTTTGCACATGTGTCACCAATTTGTATCAATTAACCGAGTTACACATTTCCAATCTCATAAAAGCGCAGCCAGAACCCAAGATCCCATTAACCCTTTGCGGTCAATACAGACTCCCCTCTCCTTAAGTGCTTCTAGTTAGCTTTAGAGCCTCATATCCTGAGGCTAAGGTGTATTGATCTGCTGGCCTGATTGGAAGTTACCCCTCAGGAGATGACGGAGAGCACTGGTACAGGGGATGTTTTGCCAAGAGTGGAGTGGATCTTCATGGCTGGGATCAGTTTACCATTTCCTTCCCCCACACACCTGTTACAGGCAACAGGAGGGGAAAGCATGCCTGAAAATATGTGTGTGAGTGTGAGAGAGAGAGAGAGAGAGAGAGAGAGAGTTGAAAAGACTGTTTGTCTGCTCAGGAGAGCAAATGGCTGAGAGGCGTAGCAAATGAGAAATGTGTTACATAGGGTTTTTGGTGACGGCGTGTGTCTTTGCACCGACTCTGGCAGCTGCTGGCCTTTTTATGGCTGAATGGCAGGAGGCAGATTATAGATTTTACATGGCTAACACGCTATGCAGCAGTCTGCTGTTCAGGTTCGGTGTATGGACCTGTAACCCACCGCTGAGCTACTTGTACATAGCAACGCAGAAACGCGCACACATCTACACACAGGGGCACATAACACGCCATTAAACGTCAGGCAGTGTGTGTGTGTGTGTGTGTGTGTGTGTGTGTGTGTGTGTGTGTGTGTGTGTGTGTGTGTGTGTGTGTGTGTGTACAATGCAGTACAGTGGCATTTAATCCATAACTCTGACAGGCTTTCCTTGCACTGACAGGGAAAAGCATAGCTCTCTTCCCACATAAATACACACACATCTCTCTCTCTCTCTCTGTTTCACCCCCTAAGTCTGTTTCCCCCACTAAAAAATAACGAAACACTGTTTTTTTTTTATTTCAGAGTGTTGTCTTCCAGGAAACACACCATGCATGCAGCCGTACGGATTCTTGACCCTGTCAAAGGTCCTTCTGTAAACTGATATGTATGTGTGTGTGTGTGTGTGTTTTGCGTGTATGTGGTGTCATGGTAGGATACACAGCAGCTGTAGAGGCGGCAGTGATGGGAGGAAATGGCAAGGGCCAGAACAGTAGACGGCCAAGATAGACCTGTCAGCTTCAGGACACCCGTGCATGCCTCACCCTTTGGTCCAGGATGGGAACAGAGGAAGGGAAAGCTGCATGGCCTCTGACAGGTAGAGGGAAATAGACAAGAATAAAATAGAAGTAAAATAGAAAAATAAATAAACTGACAAGAGACTTGAGGAGAGCCAGAGTTGAGACTTAAGCCGGGAAACGGATGATGTTAAGCTGCAGCACTGTAGTGTTACTAATTCATGGAATATGGGGAGAATTGGGGGAGAGATGATACGAAACCTGGTATGTGGAATACCTAAAAAGGTATCTGCCCTCCTTTGAAGCATATAGACCAGAATTGCACACGCTCTATCAAGTTTGATTAAGTGCGACATTAAAATCCTGTAAGCAATTCTGGATTAGATTGAAGTCTGGATTTGGCCGCTTCAGGAAACAAACACTGTTGTGTTGAAGGCATTTCTGTGTAGCTGTTGGCCCATGTTTGGGATTGATTGTGTTGCTGAAAGAGAAATCTCCTCCTAAGTCACAGTTTCCTGTCACACTTCATCAGGGTTTCACAGCATTCATTTTACCCTCTACCGCCACAATTCTTCCAGGTCCTGTTGCTCCAAATCGTGAAGATGAGTTGGCCTTATAACAAACGTAACATTTCGTACGATGGCCATAAAGCATCATTTTCATTTCATCACAGTATAAAAACTACTTCAGCTGTGTTTCAACTTTCTTTAGACTTCTCCCACATGCCATCTGGCAATCACTAGTTTAGATGCTATGCAAGCTTCCCCCCCCCCCCCCCTTGGCTTTCCCTTCGCCAGTGTCCTATAAAACCGTGACTGGTGCTTCCCCCAGGCAACAGTTGTTGAATGCACAGTGTCTCCCGTCTCCCAGCCATGAAACCCTGTAAATTCTTCAAAGCTGCTACAGCCTTCTTGGTGGCTTTCACGCTACTGTCCTTCAATGAAAAGATACTCAGTTTTAGAGGGCCGTCTTCTCTTGGCAAATACACAGCTGTGCCAGATTTAGTCCTTCTTTAATGGCTGTTCAAAAATTTATAATTCTCTTCTATTTTCAATGCAGTTTCTTGGATTTGTTGAGAATATTCCGTTGACTTTTCATGTACTTTTTTGACAGTTTCGTGATGTTTTATCGTCCAGATACAGGTCTGTTTAACGTCAGTTACATCCTGGACATTACTTTTCATCCCCTAATTACACATTACACATGATTTATCCGGCATTATTATCAACATGGTACAAATGTTACCATGCCGCCTATTGTTAAACTTGCAATGGAATTGCGTCTGTACTGGGCCGTCTTTGCCGACCAATTTGTAGAATTGTTTTATTTAAATATTATTCTCAGTTGAAGCAATGTCCTAAAACAGTAAAGACACAGGCTAATGGTGGTTGAATACTGCCACGTTGGAAAACTGGGGAGTAGCGTGGAGTCTGACTGTTACAAAAACTGCGACTGAGGCACAAAGTGCGTGTGCGTTAGAGAGAGAAGAGAAAATCTGGAGCCGAGCTTCAAAAAACACACAGGATTTGTAATAGGATTCATGACTGGGGCTACAATTGGGATTGTAATTATTGTTATTACTATAAGACAATCATGAGCTTGGGTATTTCTCTGCAGCCGGAGCTTTCACACATTCAGTGCCTGAAATTACCACAATTGGGCCACATGTCAAATGTGTGCTGTTTCTTCTGTTAAACATACTGAATACAGCCCTTTATACAAATTTCTGTTTCCGTTCATTAATCGGTTGATCTTGATTTGTGCTCTGAAAGTAAGCCGATGATTTTCATGCAGGAGGAAAAATCCTATCTGTTAGATCTCACAGGCAAAACTATGGGAGGCACAACAGAATCTCATCTCTTGTGTCAGCTATTCTTCCACACTGTGATATTCCCATGGGAACACATTTCTGCTGCGCGAATCACAGTCAGATCAGTGCGGGCTGTTTTTTTATCTGGACATGAAAGAAGGGAAGATGGAGGAGGAGGGAGGTGTAAAAGGGAGAAAGACGGGGAAAGAGCGGGGAGAGGAAGGGCTCCA
Source organism: Chaunax sp. Z400 (assembly GCA_037577475.1). NCBI lineage: Eukaryota > Metazoa > Chordata > Actinopteri > Lophiiformes > Chaunacidae > Chaunax > Chaunax sp. Z400. The sequence continues at coordinate 24,271,885 of CM075189.1, read as the reverse complement.
CTGGGGATTATAATACCTGAGATTCACTGGGCGGCCTCTCGGATCCAGCTCATCATCATTTCATGAGCAAGTATTGTACTTGTCCCTGTTACACTAGATGATGCATCCTCTGCTGGGCTGTTTTCTCTCAGTCTCTCCCAGAGTGAGTAGATTAAATACTTCTATTGTTTGTGTGTCTGCCACAGCCTGCGTTACAGCATCTCCTGGGATTGTATTATTAGCCTGGTCGTTTTCTCGTCTGCGGTCATTAATAGCATCTCCGGTTTATGTTAGGTCAGGAAATCTGTTCTTACCGTTCTGCTGCAGGTGTACAAGTCTTAATCAAAGTGGTGCTCCTCAGTCAGAGATACTATGGAGCTCAGGTTTTTCTCAGCTAAATAAGCCGTCGGTTCGATCGGCAGACGCTGCAACATGAATTAACACTGACAAGTGCTGATGTCTCCTCTTGCCCCGTTCTACTCAGAGCCCCCCCATCCTCACACTCACACACACTTATGCACATTCACACACAGACATGCCTTATCCACAACACGTATGACTTTCACCTCTGAGTGATGCCCATTGTCTGTATAAGGAGAGAGACATTTCGAATCCTCCGTCCCAATGGACACATTGTGCTGCCCGCCATGCTCCCCTGTCCTTCAGCAACGCCCTGAGATGGCAGTAGATAAACAATGGCAACAAATAGTCACTCCCACCAGCATTGATCTGCCCCCCCCGCCAACAACGCCACATTGATTCCACCTACAGTCAATTTATATGAAGGCCCCCCCATGCCCCACCTCCCTTTCCCCCCAAGACTGACAAAAATGATAAATGACCCGCCCCTCCCTCCCTCCCTCCCTCTGCCACCACCTCCCTGTGCTTTGCGTTGGCTGTCTGTAGAACTACAAACCCATTTCTCCCCTCAGAAATCCAATAGAGAGAGCTCCTTCTGTTCTCCAAACCTTTATCTACATGGGATAGGACGGTGGAGGTTCTCCACCGCTTCTATAATTTTCACACACGAACAAGTCGGTGGCGTAATTTTCACCCTGCAGGCCATCCTGATGTGACATGATTTGAAAGCATCAAAAAAAAAGAAGACAAAAAAAAAGACCAGGGAAGGAAATGATTGTGCATTTCAGCGACACGCGCCCTAGGATCTCCTCTCCTGTGGCTGCTGCCTGATTGCATGCAATGTCACTCAAAGATGAAATCTTAAACAGAGCCTCTAAAGTGGGATCAGTTGTCTCTCTCTTATTATCTTAATCAGTACATTATCTTATAATGTCTCAGATTGGTTTCCGATTAACCTGTCCACTGTGTAGTCACATTAATTAGATTGCAATTAATTCAGACATGACATCCTGGCTGTTTGGGTCTGTTGTCATTTGCAGACGACGATGGTTCGATTGTACGTCGAAATGAAGTTGCAGCTTACAGCATTATTTCCTGTGTTTATCTTTTCTCTTCGCTGTGATGTCCTTGACTCCTTCTTGGCTCCCAATGAAGGTCTGCACAATACAAATGATGTCTTCTATGGTTTAACAATTTTTTTATTGTGCAGATTCAGTGTCCCCATGCTTGTAAATGGGGCACAGTGTCTATAAATAGATATAGGAAGCTGCCAGTGGTTATCAGCAAAGGGGGGGGGGTTGCGTGTGCATTTGTGTGCTTGGTGCTTTTTTTAATGTGTTTCGTGGAGGTGATCGAGGCTATTGATGAAGGTGTTGCTTTCACTCTGCCCCACCGCCCAGGGGAGTAATAACATTGAGGAGAGCTTCCATTTCACGTCTCAGCTCCACCGCTCCCTAATGACCCTTCCCCACTCAGTCTCCAACCTGCCATAGTTTTCCCATGGCTCCTACAGCTCATCTACACTGCCTTCCACCCTATGAGGTAATCCATTTGACACTTCCTGCTACTCTTAGATCCTTCCTATGAGATCCCAGATTAAGAAGAAGAGGAAGTTAGGGAAACTAGTCCAAGATGAAAAGGACTCAGAGAGCACCATGTATATTTAATCCCCTGCCCTCTGTGTTTTTATTCATCTTGATTCTAATCATCCCCACATAGTATGAATGTATAATCATGCCGCTGTGCCTATGTTTAGGTTATCGTAACGGAGGATGATACCTGTGTTGATGTCATCCGAAATGGAAGTCTAAGGGTGGGATCTGTCTGATGCTGGATACACAGTACAGTAGTGACACAGAGATGCCTCAATCCTTTTTCGATTCTTTCTAATTGACATTGTTTTTAGCTGTATTTTCATTCTTTTCATTTCAAAGATTGCACTCCCTTGTCTGAAATTGAGGATGAATCTCTGCCTCTTTCTCCCATTACTACGTCAATTACGACAGTGCAGAGACCGGCGTTTTCAAGTAGAGCCCTGAGATGTAATTGGAGCGGTATGGGCAAATTGAGGAAAGGCATTTTTCTTCTGTGAGATTGCCTCAGTGTTAGGGACGGTAAATTGAGGTGCTGAAAAATGATGTGCTAGTTCAGCCGCATGGCTTCGTAGAGGAAATGGTCTGAAAGTCACTTTCGGCAGAATTAGAAGGCAAAACTTTCAGAAGGCAAAAAAAATTCCTCTCCAGAGTCCTCTGTCCTTCACGCAGTGTCATGAAATGAATTGATGAGACGGAGGAGAGGGAAGCATCAGTGTAAATGTTTGCAGCTAAAATGAAACTGCCTGCTTGTGCATTCAGATTTGCTGAAGGGTGGGAGGCGAAAGCTGACGTGAGAATTTGGCGTCATGCTCCACACTATTTCACGGCCTAAGCCTTTAATCATTGCAGCCACAATGAATGCATAAAACGGAATTCAAATTTCAGATTAATTGATTCTGTATTGATGAATGCCAAGCTTGGATTAAGGGGGAAAAAAAAACTGTGAAAAAAACCTTTTAAATGTAACCTCTCAAACAAGACTCATCCTTGCGCCTCTCGTGTGTCTGTTGCTTTAGATTTGCTCTAAAAGAAATAACAAAATTCCCACTTTTTGGAGTCTAATCTCTTGCGGAAAATGGTAGACTGAATGCAAATGCAGAAATGAGATTTTGCTTTGCTTCTTGCCGCTTGTGGGGGGAGAATTCCAGCATAGTGGTAGCTGTTGACAGCGATCGCAAAATACTTGGACCAAACGTAGAGCCTTTCGGTCCCTATCTCAATATAACGCTCAATCCCCACCTTCATCATCCTATCGTGTCTCGTTTCGTAATCCCTTCAAGGCATCTCACACAGTCACAGAGCTGGCATAGGTATATCTGGTACTATGTGCAGTGTTGAGATTAACGATTACAGATTTGTCATTACATGGGCGTCATTCTTACCCATTTGACCTTCACCCTTGCCCTTGTATATGTTTTGGCCTTTGTAAGGCGCTGGTGTTTACACAAAGGCCCATTAATATTTGTTCGGGAGTAAAACAAAACATTTTCCAATGAGATAATTAGGATTGTAGATCCTCTCATGAGTGACTCGGGTATGTCTCTGCTGTGATTGTGTGTTGATGCGCATGTACAAAAGTGACAGCAGCAGTAACCTTTTTTGATGAGCGTTGTGTGGATCGCTGCCTTCCCTCTATTTCAGAACATGACGCATTTCCGATGTGTCCGTGAAGGACGTGCGGCAGCCAAGGCCTGTTGTGACTGTTGATGGTGAAGGGGCACCGTCATGAGAAGGGGAGGCTGTTTAATCCTGAGAGGACCCAGATCTCTTTTAAAAGGTTTTTTTTTATTTTTATCAATGGGATCACCTACAGCCAGTCTGACTCTGGCTGACAGTTTTAATGTACTGACTGTCCTGCCAAGCTCAGACACTCGGTCTCATTCACACCTCTAAAAAAGTGCAACAGCAGTGCGAGGAAGGGAGGGGAGAGAGGGAGCAGGGCGTGTAACGCTACATATGGCCAGTCAGAGTGTTGTTTATCCAGAGAGTTGTTACAGCTGAGGACCAGGCTCTATCCCCCCCTGTTCCTCGTCATCTCTCATTAATCTAGCAGTATGGTTCTAGGCTGCTTCCCATGATGTAGAGGGAGCAGGTTTGGGTGACCACCCACCCCGAGGAAAAGCATTAGTCTGTCCTCTCGGCCGTCACCTGCTATTGTTTATGCCTCCACTTCATTCTGTCGCCATCTTTCAGTTGTCATAAAATAATGGGGGAATTATTTTAATTTCGTAAGCCGTGAGATTGATGGTCGCCTTAGGGGTGATTTTCTCGCTCATTTCTCCCACCAATCTGTTATTTTGCTACCTCCCATTTAGGAAGACCATGTGTACAATTACAGAGCTCAGACTCGGTTAGAGCCCGTTCTCTCTTTGAGAATGAAAATTTGGTTACCAGATACGCATTAGTCTTCTCTCTCTATGCATGAGTTAAGACGCTAAGCTGGCACACTGAAAAACTCTTCCCTCTACCCAGCTTTTGGCTGCTCCTTACGTTACAGATATGTCTGCCGGCACATACCTCTCTTCAGCTTCTGCTACACATGAAATATTCATGTTCTCTTTTATTCCTCTGTTATTTTGCATCCATGAATCTGAAGGAAGGAGGATGGTGGAAGGAGATGCTTGCAGTTGTATGTGGGCCTCACCTAAGGTATACACTGCACTGAAAGTAGAAGACACATTAGGTGATAGGGCTTGCAGACATTTGAGATCCATTAGCAATTATTCAGTCAGTGCTATATCCTCATCTCCATTATAGTCCAATGTATTAAACTCTCTATTTAGCTGGCCTGGTCTCAAAGATGTAGCTTCACACTTGGGGCCTCGAGCTTTTCCATCTATTTGTACAGCTATTCTTTTACTCCCCCATTCAGGCCATCACCCCCCCCCCCCCCCTCTTTCTCTCTCTCCCTCTCCTTTCCTTCCCTCAGTTGTAGCTCTTCGCATCTCATTCTGGAGGTAAACATTGGGAGGCGGTCGCTGCTGCTGTGAATTGGGCAAGAAGTGAGGTTGTCTGGGCCTCTACTCTGTTTGTGTTGTGTCACCATTTAATCTGCTTCCAAGCCATGTTGACAGTGTCAGCCAGAGCTTGTTGCCTCCCTGCAGACAAAGATAATGTCTTCATTCTGATAGATCACTGAAGGGCCTCAGAATGAGTGGAGCAAGGTGATATGGGTTTGAATCATTGTTGCTTTATTAATATTCATTAATAGTTCAATATACAACACTGCGGTTAGAAAACATTGAAAATCATGAAGAACCTTTTTAAATGGATTTCCAACAGCTCAGGTTTTTTGTTAATTGCTCATAATTATTAACCTAAACAGCACAATGTTGGATAAAATGGTGTGAATATATAACAACATGATCCTGGCAGTGCTAAGACAGTTCCTCTAATAAGAGTGCCCTGGCATTTTTGACCAGTAGCAGTGCTATGGAGCACTGTTTTTATGAGTGGTGCATGTTTTGCTTGTCGCATACATGCATGTGCACAAGGGCAACTAATGTTCTCATAATGTACAGGAGGCAGTAGTCAAACAAGAAGTGCAGCAATGCACCTGCAAATATAGGGAAATAGGTAACTGCTATCCAGTATACAATGCTGGCTTTAAAATAGTGAGATGCACAGAATGTAAACAGAAGGTTTGTTATTTACAAGAAAAAGGATTATTGGTTGGATGAAAGATGCAGTTTGAAGATATCATCTTGGTTTTTTCACTGATTTCAGACATTTTTATAGACTAATAAATTAAAACAAATATGACCATAAGACTATTCAATAATTAAAGCATTCATTAGTTGCAGCACTAGATTCTGCTGAAAGTCACTGAATGATATTGGAATTATTTCCCAGGCTTCATAATGAGTATTTGTTGATGAGAAACTTCATCATTGCAAGTAATTTGAGTGCCAACAGAAGTCCTCAGCCCAAAAGACCTGACAATAGTGTTAGGCCTTGATGTTGTGTTAAAACCTGTCTCCCTTTCTGCTCTTCTTTTTCGCTGTTTTCAGCAGCATTCACTTCTTCTGGCTAATTTTAAAATTGATATGCCATGGCACAAGCCCTGGCTCCAGCAGAAACAAACAAACAAAGAAGATACTGGTGGGATCTTCAAGCGACCAGGGCTGCTGGTTTTTGTCTGCTCCACTGTGATATATTCTCTGAACACCCACGGTTTTTTCATGGCCTCTCTCTAGATTATACTCTCTCTCACTGTGAAGAAAAAAATTGGACACGACTCAGAGAGAAAAGAGCTGTGATTTCATCCATTGCACTTGCAGGAGAATTAAGGGAGCCCCTTAAGCTTAGCTGGAAGGCTAGAGGGGGCAGAGCTGCTCACCAGAATGCTGACCTTGATTACATTAAAGGGACATTATCCACATTGATTTCCCCGTGTAATACTGTTTGTACATTAATGATAAGGTCAATGATCACAGGATTATCCCTCTAGAATTCTGTTAAAGTCAATCAGACAGTGAAAAATCTGGTTACACTTTATTTGAAGGAGAATGCTTTTTTTTTTTTTTTACTTTAGTCAATAATTGTCATTCGTTCAGTTGTGCCTTTTATAACTTAAAGTTTACGTTGTGTCAGTTTACACTGTCCTCCTTACGTCTATTTATGACAACAGCCTAATTATCATTAAATAATATTAAGTAAGTGTCATGCGCTTGGTTGTGACATTGGCTATGATGAGACCATTATCATTTTTATCATGAATCTTTTCCTTGATCTCAACTAAAGTGGTACAATGGGGATTTGTCATCAAGATGTCATTAATTGTTAAAAGGCCAATTTGACAAAGAGAAATAAGTACCATGGTGATTTGTGGAGTTTCCTGATGGACAGATAGCTTTACTTGTTTCTAAAGTAATGTAAACTGTAACGCTTGCTGCCGTTAGCTTGGTTAGCTGTGCAACAGCACTCTTGTTAGCTGATTCAGTCTGGGGTGCCAGTATTCCAGTAGGGACAAGGAAATGAAGATAATTGTTTATTGCAGCATAGAATGTTATAATAAGTCTGTCCAGACAGTCTTTGGCACTTAGAATCCTCAGGGAGATGGAGAAGAAAAAAAACAGTCCATGCACTGGTGGTGGTGGTGGCTGATGACTCGGAAGAAATAAAGTCTTTGAATCTGCTATGACTGGGCAGTGATGGGGAGGTGAAGGGTGCACCAGTATGAATGAACTAGAAATACAGAGAGGTTCATATTTAAAAAAGACAGCTGCAAGATGATAGGCTATCAGTAAAGGTGACAATGATGACAATTGAAATCTCAATTGACAGCCCCAGAAAAGGACAGCAGGGAATTAAGACTGAGCTTGCTTTGGTACGTTGTTTCAGTTAATGCCAACTTGTTGTAACAACGACATCTCACACAATGTTAATTTTGCATTATAAATGTCATACTTGACTAAATGACTCTTGATGCCAACATCCATTAAGATCCCTTCACATTCGTGGCAGGTGTCATCATGTCATAGCTATGATCAATCTTATGCACATCCTTAAACTATTGTGTTACCCAATACAATTATTAATTAACTGTAATGCTATCATATGGATGATTTGCTGTGTTGCGCATGGTGTGGCCACTATTGTGTTTTAATGTCACCCATCCTTCATTAAACCCTGGTTTATAGTGCTGCAGATAAACCTTTGGTGGCATTATCAAATCCATTTTACATCTGATTTGTGTCTGATGAGTCTTAATGGATTTGGTGGTCATTTTATAATGCCTGAGTGTTGTGACTCTACCCTAATGGGTGCCAAGGGTTTTGTGAAGGGTTGTGTATGTGTGCGTTTGTGTGTGCGCCTTGATAGCTCTTCAACTTAATGGATGGATGATTTCCATGCAAAAGTAACGATGCTCTTTCTCAGCTCTCCACCATGTTTCTAAATGGAGAAATGATGTCTTTTTGTGAGAGAATAGTTTGCTCTTATGCTGCATATTTTTACTTTTCCTACTTGATGGAGGCTGGCTAAAGGACTAGTATGTTGCCATAGTTATGCGGAGGGTATGTGGATATATGTCGAGTGATATAAGGGGTTTCCTCCTCGAATAAAAGATCCTACGGTTGGTGGACTGTTCCACTCCTGTGCCCTTGGACCGCTTTCCTTCCATCATCTTGCTTATCTCCATTCTCCTGCACTCCATTTCGGTCTCAGAATTGTTGTGGATTTGAGAGAAATGGAAGGCGAGTATCCCCGCTGGTGAACGGCTACCCGTTTATTCAGCCACATATTCTTGCTGGCCTGAATCGTGAATTGCTCGCCTCGAGGCATTGTTGTCACTCACATTCTTTCTCTCATTGATTGTGTGGAGGCTGCGTGAGTAAATGACTTTTTATGTGTGTGCGTTTATGTTTGAGCACACATGGTTAGGCGTATGTGTGTGTGTGTGTGTGTGTGTGTGTGTGTGTGTGTGTGTGTATGTGTGTGTGTGTGTGTGTGTGTGTGTGTGTGTGTGTGTGTGTGTGTGTGTGTGTGTGTGTGTGTGTGTAGGGGGAAAATTGGCACCTCTTATTTTGTGTAGGTGAATGCAAGGACTACTTTGGAGTGAACTTTAGGTGTGTTAGCGCTAGTTGTATCCACTCTCCCACACACTGCTAAACCCACACAACAAAAGAATATGTTTATTGTTCTATAGAAGCAGAGGGTTTTAATATGAACACTATTTTCTTCTGTCTTTTCTAGGTAAAGAGAGTCAATCCTGAGGGAATGGTGCTACTGAGATGACCTATGGGACCTTACTTTCCTCAAGAGATCATTCTCCAATCAAAAGAGTGGCACAAAATCTAGCTGGGACATGGTTGGCAGGTTCAAATGATGGACAGGTGATGGAGTCGTCCATCATCTTTCACCACCAGTAACCCGGCCTGTCAGCCCTCCCTCTGAGGCATAAGTGTGTACCAGCAGTCCAAGGCCCCCTACTTCTCTGCCATGGTGACATAAGCAGTGCTGCAATATGAGGGAGAGCCAGCGTGAGACTGTCTCATTTCTATCTCCAGTAGCTGCTGCAGCTGCTACCTTAGCACCGTTTGTGTTTAGCTCCATAACAAGACTGACTTTGTTGTGAATAACCCCTTCTCGCTATTTGTATACCCACACCAAAAAGGACTGCACCCAAGGCACGTCGCTGGGCCAGTGGGTTAGGGCGGCACGGCGTGAGACGATGCTGGGATGTGTGACACGAGTCCGTCGGCTGGTCCGTCACCTCCCCCTGCAGACTTCCCTCCTCCTCCTCTTCCTGTTCTGCACTGTCAGCGTGTTCATCTCTGCCTACTTCCTCTATGGCGTCAAAAGGGAACTGGAGCCGTCGGCAGGGGGTGTGTCCGGGGCCGAGGGAGCATCTGCCGACTCTGATGACCCGAGGGTCACTCCGTCGCGCCTGCTACCTTTGCGGAGTGTTTCAGGGGGCCCCGGGTTGGATTCTGGAGGGGCCAGGACAGATCCTGTGGTTCTGGTGTTTGTGGAAAGCCAGTATTCTCAACTGGGTCAGGAGATTGTGGCCATCTTGGAGTCTGGCCGGTTCCGGTATCGGACTGAGATCTCTCCCGGTAAAGGGGACATGCCCACATTGACAGACAAAGAGAGAGGCCGTTTCACACTGGTGATTTATGAGAACATTCTCAAGTATGTTAACTTGGACGCCTGGAACCGAGAGCTACTTGACAAGTACTGTGTGGAATATGGAGTGGGCATCATTGGTTTCTTCAAGGTTAGGACAGCACCACATTCCCTCTGCCTCCCTCACTCCCCTCCCTACTCTCTCCATCCTCTCACTCACACCTTCTGCCCTGTCCATCTGGCTCCAGCGTCTCCAAGGAGATAGGATTCACAGGGATGAAAAGACCTGCCTGGTTCAATAACACTCAGTCCCACTGCACTGTTTCTCTATTTTCTTTCTATTTCTTGTTTATCTTTATTCTGCAATCTCTTCTCCCCCCCCCCCCCCCCACACACACACACACACAGTCTTCATTCATCTATTTCTCTTCTCTTATTTTCTCTCCTTTGTTTAGTTTCTCATCAACCTCTGTACCTATCTTATTCTTCCTCTATCTCTTCCTCACTCTCTCTTCTTCTCTCTCTCTGTAATCCCAAGCTGAGCCTGTTTGCCCAAGGCCTGTTTTCAGGTCTTATGGTTTTAATCACCATCTCTGAGACATGGACAGAATATAAAAAGAGATGTGGGTGCATGGGTGGTGGTGCAGTGGTGTTCAGCAGTGTAGGTGAAGGTTAGGAAAGAAAGCCTGGTAGAGGTTTAAGTAGAGGGAGGGTGTGCATCCCATTGACCTGAGGCCTGCATTACAAAGCAAGTTCAACTTACCCAGGTTATGTTTGTGATGTGGTTTCACTAAGCCTTACAACCCTAACAATCCCTCTAAGTGGCCACACACCAGTGTTTATCAATTTGGTCAATCAAGCCATGAGCTTTTTCACAGAAAAAAAGGTGCTGATTGTAGCATATGACGAATCACAAACATGAGTGAGTCTATTGGCAGCTACGACTGTGTTGAATGCATAAAAACGCATTAATAGGCTTATAATTTCACTTCCTCATCATGACGGCATGAGTAGATCTGACTACAATTATACTTGTTCGTTCTATTATGAACAATGTGTTGCTTAGATGTATTCTTACGGTATTTATGGCAAGTTTAGCCTTATTCTTTCAACAGCAAATCCAGCGGTGTCAAACAGACTCGGGAACAAATAGGGAATAAATATAAAAACATAATCCAAAGCGGCAAGCAGGGGGTACTTTCATAACTTATAAGTGCAACATGTAAAAAGGCCTTAGTGTTTCAATCAGTGTCTGTTGCAGGATGATAGGAGTGTACAAAAGCACAATTGAATGGCTTTGACATTTGTTGCAGCTAACATGGGGAAAAAAATTGAATGAAGACAGACGGGGTCTTCCTGCTCAGGAGTATACATCTCACTATCCTCACACCAACTTCCATGGAATTTTAAGTGAATAATGATAATAATACCATTTTCCAAAGAATCGATTGGTCCACACTGCTTTTATAATTGGTTGTATGTTATCTCATAGCCTGCTCTGGAGCAGATTGGGTGACCCTGAAAACCCAGGGTTAACCCATGAAGTTATCGTGGTGACCTCAAATCCTGATTTGTGTACAGGCCTGTGGACACACAACACTGTAGCAACAAATGTCTGTTTGTAACCAATACAGTAACTGATACCGGTATGTCAGATTTTAGATTATCACAAATATCTGTATCAGCATTTATGTGTGTCACCATTACAAATATGTTTTTAATACCCCACCAAAGGGGGCATCCATACGTTACAGGGTATGGTCTATCCACATGTCCTCAAAAAACACTGGACAGAATTCAATGAAATTTCGCACATGCTGTAAAGTTGTGCGTCTCATAATTTTGTTAAACACTATTTTTATTGGATTTTACTTTTAAAATACAAATAAACAGTAACAACAATAATCAAACCATGAAACAATATGTTTATATAACATTGAGCCCTCAATCTGCGAATGTTAGGACAGAGCAGAAGGTTATTTCATTTTGACATAGCAGGTAGAAGCTGCTTCATGCCTTCACCTTTGAGTAGGCCTGACATTTCCTATTTTGCACATGATTGGAGAAATGGGGCCATTATAACCATTACATTTTTGTCTTCATCGCTTCATTTTTGATGAATCTGTGTGATTTCTCTCTTGTCTCTGTCTTGTCTCTTGATCAGGCCAATGAAAACAGCCTGCTCAGTGCACAGCTGAAAGGATTCCCCCTCTTTCTTCACTCTAACTTGGGTCTAAAGGACTGCACAGTCAATCCCAAGTCCCCTCTTCTCTTCATCACTCGATCTGGGCAGCCCCTGCCAGGCCCCCTCCCTGGGGACGACTGGACTGTTTTTCAGTCCAATCACTCAACGTATGAGCCCGTGTTGCTGGCCAAAACCCAATCAGCGGAGAGCATTGCATCAATGGGGCAGAACGCTGCTCTCCTCCCATCTGTGGTGCAGGACCTGGGGCTTCATGATGGGATCCAGAGAGTCCTGTTTGGCAACAACTTGGTTTTCTGGCTGCACAAGCTGGTGTTTGTGGACGCCGTGGCCTTTCTTACAGGGAAGAGGCTCTCGTTGTCGCTCGAGCGCTACATCCTGGTGGATATAGATGACATCTTTGTGGGCAAAGAGGGCACTCGCATGAAGGTGCCTGACGTAAAGGTGAGTTTGTGTGTTTCAGAGTAGCTGACCTCACTTATGGACTAAATGGTAAATGGACTGTGCTTATATAGCGCCTTTCTAGTCTGATTGACCAATCAAAGCACTTCACAACACAAGCCAGCATTCGCCCATTCATACACACATACAGTGGTGGCAGAGGCTACCATGCAAGGAGTGGTAACCATTCACGCAATCACTCACACACCAATGGAAGAGCCACTGGGAGCAAATTGGGGTTCAGTATCTTGCCCAAGACATGTAGATTGCAGAGGCTAGGAATCAAACCACCGACCTTCCGATAGTTGGACGACCGCTCCACCACTGAGCCACAGCCACCAACCAATGTTCTCAACATCCCTTTGCTGGAATGTAAAAGTTGCCTCACACATAGCATGTGCTACCCCCTGCCAGTCATACAGAAACCCTGCTTCTCGCTCCTCTCCTCCTATTGAATGCCTTCGTCCCAGTAGGCCGCTCAAAGCTGACAGGCCCCGCTGCTCACACTGTCACAGAAGCTCCACAGCAATGAATATTTCAGGGGCCCAAAGGCATACAAAGAATGTTGAAAAGCTCCTTGCTTGCGTCCCCTCAGAGCAGACCACCCTCGCATGTGGAGGTAGCGTATAAGAAAACTATGGAAGAAGCATCAAGGCCTCCTCACTGGATGCGCAACGGCAGGCTTTTAGGAACAAATCACACCCTGACAAGACGGAGAAATGTGAGAGAGTTGTAGAGGGTGTGTGCTGGGAGTCTCATCCAGCATCAAGAGAAACAAACATACGAATCAGAAGAGAGAAAAATATCAAACAGAATGAAGGAGGAGTGAAGCAACTGGGAGTGGATGTTTGATGTTTACCGAAAGAAACTTGCACAATGAAATATGCATGTGGGCATGCGTGCGCCTGGGCATTCAAACTTCCTCATTAATGCACTTTTGCACCAGTATGAGCACAGCATGCATTGACTCAACTCTCATTTCCTCCCACTGTTTCAGGCCCTACTGGAGACACAAAAGGAGCTGCGCACTCATGTGCCCAACTTCACCTTCAATCTGGGCTTCTCAGGGAAATTCTTTCACGCTGGTAAGATGCAGCCTGTGAAAGAACCTTTTCTCTTGTTTACTAGAGCAGAGATGACAGCATGCACTAAATTGAAATAGATAATACTTCTTGGATTGTTAAGTTTTAATTCACATGTTTCTCTCCTCATTCTCCTTCATGCTCTAACTTTATTTCATCTCTTGTTTATCCTTCAACTGCTTCACACTATTTTTTAACCTTTCCACCATTTGCCTCTCTTTCATTTCCTCTTTTTCTTATCATTGACACCTGTCATGTCACCTTTGTCTCTATTTTATTCCATTTCTACCCCTTCCATTTTCTTTTCACCCATTGCATTTTGGCCTTCATCTAACCCCCTTGTCTTCCTCCACCTTCTCTGTCCTTGCCGATCTGACTGTGCGCCCTTTTCTGTAATCCAGGATCTGATGAGGAGGACCTGGGAGATGACCTGCTGCTTTCCTATGTGAAGGAGTTCTGGTGGTTCCCTCACATGTGGAGCCACATGCAGCCCCATCTATTCCACAACCAGTCCGTGCTGGCTGAGCAGATGTTGCTCAACAAGAATTTTGCAATGGTGAGTCACGGGGAGGGTGAAGTTCAGATCACAGGTCAGATCGCTTTGGGTGAGCTCTATGGTCAGACTTGTCCTTGCTTTGTCCCAACATGCAATGTGAGGCAAGATGTTCATGCTTCTTTTTTTATGTATATAAGTTTTATAATATGTAATCCATTCAGCCAAACAAACTCGTCAGTGGAAATTTCTGCAACTGCTCTCAGATTTCATGTTGCACACAATGTGATTTTCACACACCTGGAGGACACAGTGGGCTTACTGTACGTATATTGCTGAGGAGTTGGAGGTGTGAGCCATGTTACCTGCAGCTCCTCATTTAACAGCTCATTATTGTTATTAAAATATTATCTGCTGACAGAAAAAGAATTAAAATGCCCCCTTTGTAGAGGCATAATTATGGCTGTGTGCTCTAATAACAATAATAAAAGCAGTGAATTTGAATTAATACAACTCCGAGTTGTCAAATGCAGGACATCATTTCATTGCTTTAAATGACTGTTGTAGAAAATCTTAATGGGTGTTAATGAACTTTGCTTTCTTTTTTAGACTTTTTAATTCCCTCTTCTTCTTGCCCCCTAACTCTAAAACTCCAGGAGCATGGGATCCCCACTAACATGGGCTATGCTGTGGCCCCCCACCACTCGGGTGTCTACCCTGTCCACATGCAGCTGTACGATGCCTGGAAGAAGGTGTGGGGCATCAAGGTGACCAGCACAGAGGAATACCCACACCTGAAGCCTGCCCGCTTCCGGCGAGGTTTCATCCACAGTGGCATTAGCGTAAGACCACTTTTCATACACAGGCGTCCATAAGACCTCATTATCTTGTTACCTCTGGCCCCTTGCTGTCTCTCCACTCAACATCCATTACCTTTTCAGCCAATAATCCCTTTCAGGGTTTTCTTTCTCCTCTACATACACTGACATTCATTCAGTGATTAAATCTCTATCTACACCTCCTCCAGTTCTTTTGTATTTCTTCTCTCATGGCAAGTGGCTACTCTTCTACATTTGTCCACCATTCTTCTCTCCCCTCTGCGTGAATGTTTCTTAAGCCATTCCCCTGAAGGTGAAGGGCAGAATAGAGGGAACAGAATTCCAGAGAAATTAAATCATCAAATTGGTTTCGCTTGTCTGTTGTATTCCTGTGCAAAGTTTGAGACGATAACATTGTCAAGTGAACCAGTCTTGCATTATACATCTGTCTGAGTAGTGCTGCGTAGCTTGCCTCAGCACCATAACAAAGACTGACATCTCTGGCAACAGCATGGCAAATGTCTGCTCATAATATTCCCTGAAATTACGACACCTAGAAAAACTGTTCAACTTCATAGTACTAACCAGTGCAGAATAATATACAGTGTTGTGAAAAAGTATTAGACCCCTTTCTGATTTCTTCTATTTTTGTGCGTATCTCATATTAAACTGCATCAGATCATCAAACAAAGTATAACGTAAAACAAAACCTGAGTCAACACAAAATGCAAGTTTTAAATAATATTTTATATTCAACAAGGTAAAAAGGACATCCAATACCTAAATCACCAGTATGGAAAGGTATTTGCCAAACATTAGCATTAAACAGAGCATTAATAAGTGGTTGCAGCTGGATCAGACACACCCAGGCCTGATTGCTACCAGCCCTATTCAATCAAATCATTCCACCATCAAAAGAAATTCCAGAGGAGATGAGGAGAAGATGGTTGAAACACATCAGTCTGGGAAGGGCTACAAAGCTATTTCTAAGCCTCTGGGACTCCAGAGAGACATTATCTAAAAATGGAGAAGATTTTGCCCAATAGTCAACCTTCTCAGAAGTAGCCAACCTTGCAAAATTCCTCCAAGAGCACGGCGAAGGCTCATTGAGGAAGTCAGAAAAGATGGAACAAAAACATCCAAGGAACTGGAGACATCTATCACCTCAATAAAGGTTTGTGTCCATGACTCCACGATTCTAGAGACCCTGGGCAAAAATGGCATCCATGGGAGAGTGGTGAAGTGAAAGCCATTGCTAACCCAGAAGAACATTAAGACTCATCTGAATCTTGCCAGAACACCCCTTAATGACCCCTCAGAATTTTTGGGGGAATACTCTCTGGACTGATGAGTCCAAAGTTGAACTGTTAGGAAGACACGTCCCGTTACATCTGGTCTAAACGCAGCATTCCACAAAAAGAACCCACGATCAAGCATGGAGATCACAGTGTAATGCTGTGGGAATGCTTTGCCCCTTCACGGCCAGGACAACTCGCCATAATTGAGGTAAACTTCAATTCTGCTCTGTACAAGGAAATTCTGAAGGACAATGTCAAGCCATCGCTCTGTGAGTTGAAGCCCAGCACAGCTGGGTTGTGCAGCAAGACAATGATCCCAAGAATAAAAGCTCAAAAGAAATAAAGTTTTGGACTGGCCTAGTCAAAGTCTGCAGCTGAACCCCATTGAGATGCTGTAGTGAGTACTGAAAAGAGCAGTTCATGCTCACAGGCCCTCCAATGTCACTGCACTAAAACAATCCTGCAAAGAAGAGTGGGTCAAAATTCCACACAGCAATGTCAGAGACTGATCCCCAGTTATCAGAAGCATTATGTTGCAATTGTTGCTGCTAATGGTAGCACAACCAGCTATTAAATTCAGGGAGGTGAATACCTTTTGACACTAGTGATTTAGGTATTGGATAACCTGTTACCTTATTAAATAAAATCATCATTTAAAACTTGTAGTTTGCCTTCACTCAGATTGCTTTTGTTTCTTCACGTTAGATTTTGTTTGAAGATCCGACAGAGTTTAGTATGAGATGCACACAAAAATCGAGGAAATCAGGAGTGGGTCCCACACTCTCTCACACCGCTGTGGTTATGCAAGAAGAAATGAGGTTCAACAGATTACATTAGAGGGGTTCAAAAGAATTATTTCAGTCCCAGGCTGACCTTCAGTGCTGATAGGAAGCAGTGCAGCCTCAGTCCAGTTCCTTTGTAGTGTTGGCATTCAGTCAGCCTGTGTGGTCTCCGAGCTATTCTCCCGTCCTTGAGATAGTGCAGTCTGAATGGATAGTCTCCACTGCTTACTGATGATTGATATTCAGTTCCCCAGACACTCAAAACTGTAAACGCATTTCCATGAATTTCCATATAGACTTGGAGTGAATAAGAGGTTTGCTTTGGCTAGATGAGCTGCATAATATGAATGTTAGTGAAAGCAAACAATGTGAGGTAACTGCTTCGAGTACTGACAGCTCCGCTCTCAGCGGCGTGTGTGTATGTTTATTTCTATGAATGCATTTTTGGCATTATCATGTTTTGTGATTGTGTGTTTGTGTGTGACATGTTTCGTGTTTTTTGCCCATTTGTTTTGGTGACTTTGTGTTTGTTGATATCACAGGTGCTGCCCAGGCAGACATGTGGGCTCTTCACACACACCATCTTCTATAAAGACTACCCAGGCAGTCCAAATGAACTGGACAAGCTCATCAATGGAGGAGAGCTCTTCCTGACTGTCCTACTGAACCCTGTGAGTCAAGTCCATCTCCATACAGCACAGCTTTTGTGTTGTGCACTTGTAAAACCATGTAACTGCTGGCATAAATAGAAGTATGACACAGGGCAATGACTATTCGGTGACTCACATAGAGATGTCTGCATTGTGCTTTCTCTTTTCTACGTCTATTAAGGCCTCTTTAATCTGAGCCAAGACGGGATGGTGAAAAGTCCTTGTATTCAGCAATATGTTTTGTTAAAGATGAAAACAATCTTTTCTTACCATATCTGCAAGAAGTGTCTCCCTGGACAATAATGGAACTCTCTCCATGTTGTTGTGCAGGGAGATGCAAACTGTAACCTTGGAAGATATCATCTTGATTTGACTAACTCTACTGAACCCTCATGTTGCCTTCAGATAAACCTCAGAATGTAGTTTTTCACAGGATGAGGACAGTGGATTTTGTTCCCTACAAGTTAGGCTTATGAGACCATTAAAATCCAGTATATTATTATTGATTAATTAATTCAATGTTTAGTGAAAATATAGTAAATGAAATTATAATTGTAGAGTTCACAATGATGTCTTCAAATTACTTGGGTTAATTCAACCAACAGTAAAATATATATCCTTTGTTTATTTAACCAGGTGAAGTCCTCATTGAGATTAGAAATATCTTTTTTAACAGTGACCTGGCCAGAGAGCAAAATAAATCCAAAATAATACAATTTATATAATAAATGAATATGTTCAAATAAATACTTTTTGACTAATTATGTACGATATGTCATATGATATTAAAAAAGGAACCAGTCATTTAATAGTCTTGAATTTGAATTTGTTAGGTTTTAATTGCAACAAACTTTGTATCTAATTTCATTCATCCATCTTGTCATTATTTCTTTTCATAATGAGTCCAGCTGTTCTACATGAATTCCACAGTTTGATGTAAGAATTCCTGAAACCTACCACTGAACTCAATATTGTGTTTTTACTTTATTAAACCTACCTGCCTGCAATAATACAATCTAATAACCATATTATGCTCTACTGAGTGCCATTCTAGTTTAGTCATTAGATTATATTGATCATTTTAGTCAATCTAGTTTAAATAAAACAATTAATTTGAATATGCTACCACCAAAGGGAGCATGTAGGGTTACCCCTTGTCTGTACATAAGTACTTAACAGGTTTGATCCCCTCAGAAACCGCTGGACAGAATTCAATACATTTAATACATGCTTTTCAAGGGTCCAAAAGATGTGCATCTCATAATTGGTCTCTTCAATTTGCTTGTGTTTACATGTTAAAACCCATTTGAACTCAGGTGATTTTTATGTCATTCTTCTATTATTCTGCAATGACTGTGGTTATGTTCTATCCGTATCTGCATAAATTGAGTTTTACCAGTAGTGGGAGCCTCTGTGTCCTTTGACCCAAATTTTCTAGTTTTCCATTTGAGTCAAACTTCCGTCACTTGATATTTTATCATATCATTGTTTGATGAAAAACACAGGTTAACAATAATCAAGAATGAATCATTGCAGGCGATGTCTGGTCTATTGGTCTGGTATATATTAAGGAATACATCCAGATTAATTTTAATGTCAGATACAATCAACTTTGATGTTAACATGAAGGACAAATAGACACAGCACTTTAAGTCACCAAATAGGCTACATGCCAAGTAAGTTAGCTGTTATATAATGTTGTTTATGAATGCAAGACATATGGCTTTTAGTTAGGTGTGTCGCTACTGTGACTGAAGCTCCTCATGCTGCTTTAAATATACAGTACTGTCAATCAAGCTGGAATATTAGCATTTCTGCACCTATGCGCACAAACACACACACACACACACACACACACACACACACACACACACACACACACACACACACACACTCTGTCTCACAGAAACACGCAGTGAGACCTGCTGGTGCAGTTCTGATGATGAATGCAGCACAGAGGGAACAGAAATGTTGAAAACATTGATTGAAAACAATTGCAGTCTATAATATTTTATCAGCGCTTTTTTTGTTGTTGAGATTTTAAGTAAACATGTTTTTTTTCCAATAACGTTTTCAGTTTCTGTCAACAGTATTTCATGTTGATACAGTCACAGTGAGTGTTTAATGATGTCTGCTGTCTCGTCTTCGTCTCACTCATGGAAAAAAAGGAAACTATTCCATCATAGTTTTTGTCGACGAAATCAACACAAGTGTATGCCCTGCATCTCCAGCTTAGGCCACATTGAGTTTACCTTAATGACCTTTAATATATCTTCCTCTGGTCGTTTCTTCTCATTGACAGATTAGTATCTTCATGACCCATCTGTCCAACTATGGGAATGATCGCCTCGGCCTCTACACCTTTAAAAGCCTGATGATGTTCGTCCAGACGTGGACCAACCTGAAGGTTCAGACCTTGCCACCTGTTCAACTGGCACAGAAATACTTCAGCCTGTTCCCCTCTGAGAGAGATCCACTCTGGCAGGTAGGAATGCAATGTTAATCAGGATGATATCTGGTTATATACGGTTATTATCCCCCACCATGAACGAGGTGAGGAGGGGGATCTAGGAATGGGTTCAGTCCATCCCGTCCATCATATTTTGTTTCTGGAGTATGCCTCAAAAACTCTTTAATATCTTTTTCACAAACCCTTCTACACACCATAATGAAGTACTGAAGGGGTGCATTTTGCTATGTTGGAATTTTTATTGTTTGTATTATTATTATTATTATTATTTTTATTCCCACCCTCATTTAGGCCCATTCTGTTAGTGGGATTTGTCTCAGATGAGGATTTCTAGGGCATCACTCAAAAACTGTGATTTACTTTTTCATTAAATTTTATATACACATCTCCCATGTACTGGAGAGGTGATATTTATTATGTGATATTTGGGAGTTTTTGCTGTTTTCAGAATTGTAACTTTTCCGATATGCATACTCCTCCCTCTCAGAGAGCCTCTTCTGTAAGATTTCCTCCCTCTCGGAGAGCTTCTCCTGGAAGGTCTCTTCCCTCTCGGAGAGCTTCTCCTGGAAGGTCTCCTCCCTCTCGGAGAGCTCAATCTGGAAGGACTTCTTCCTCTCAGAGAGCTCAATCTCTACCTTCTTGGAGAGATGCAGAGTCAGGTCTTCCTCTCTGTCAGCAAACTCCTTCCTGAGCTTCTCCATTTGGTTTAAAAGCTCATTCCGGAAGGTCTCCTCTTTCTGGAAAAGGTCCTGCAGGTGGCGCTCATCCTTTTTCTCCCAGCTGCTTCCTCAGGTCCTTCTCCAGAGCTTCACACTTGCTCTTGGTGGCGTCCAGAGCTGACATTGTGCGATTCAGCTCGTATAAAGCAGCCCTGTTATTCCTGGCATGCTGACGGCCGCTGCTGATCTCCCTGTCCTTTTCGGCGAGGAGCTCCTTCAGCTGGCTGACCTGACTCTGCAGCTCCTTCACAGACATGCCGCAGCAGGCCCCACCCTCAGAATGTCTTCCTGGAGGTTTCCGCTGAAGAGCAGCAATCTGCTTATTTTTCTTGCAAATGTCCAACTGTGCCTCCTCGTACTTCTTTTGCAGCTCCTCATGGGCAAGTACGATGCTTTTCTTATTTGCCCTCCATGTCACAGAGCTCACAGCGAAGAGATCTCATCTCATCTTCCATCTCTGCCATATCCTCTGCTGCACACTCGAGGCAGTGCCGAGAGGGCTTCAGGATTTTGGTGGATCCTATGCCTGCGGATGGCTGATGACACTGTGTGTCATCACGCCGGGCCGAGATGTTTTCTTGTTTCTGAGGCTCCGCACCTTGGCTCCTCAGATCCACCGACTTCTCCTTCTTAGGAAACCCTTGAAAAGAAGGAGCAAAGACATCTTTTTATTACCACAGAAATCTGTTGGCCTTCTTACAGAGAACAGCATACCAAGTGGAAATATGACATATAACAAAGAGTCTGAGTAGAAACTAACCATGAAAATAAACCCTGTATTTACTGATATGAATTTTAAAAAAACTGTAAATCACAATAACAATTGTAGCCCTAATTTCTTGGTGAGGGTAACGTTCTGCTGTCTCTCAGGCTGTGGGTAATAAGCACTACAGTTTATCTTTGAACTAAACGGTGGGAAAGACTTCACTCTAAAATCACCAACCAACAGTCTGTAGCTTAGCTTAGTTTTATAGCAACAGTTCATTGTAACGTCATCAGAACGTATGGACTCAACAACGCACTTAGCGACGCAGTTACGACCATTTGCGTTATCACGGATACATGCATACACGCTGCCATTTGCAGGTTTGGGGATTGGAGCGGTAAATACAGTGGCTGCTACGTCACCTTCTAATAACGTGAAGTTTAAATATTTAAATTTAACTTGTTAAGATCATTAGCATCAATTGTAGCCACGATCAAAGTTTCCGCCAACAAACAACGTCTGGACAGTTAAAAACTCTCAATAATAGTTAGCTATGGAAGCTCTTATATTTATATATATTTATATTTTAGTGTTTCGTGTGTGTATGTGTGTGTGTGTGTGTGTATTTCATCCTGCTGCGGTAACAAAATAATTTCCCAATTTGGGAGGCTAAGTCAAATACCTTGAATGTTTTCCAATACATACTTTATTTAGATGATTTTCAAAATCAGTAATTGTTTTATCGGTTTATGGAGACCAAAATCATTATACTATTGTGAAAATATTTTCTAATGCATGTTCTTTGTTAACTGGAGTGTCGGATAAACAGTTGGGCAAACAAAGGTTGACCTGCTTTCTCTTGTATTTACAAATGTACCTATTTGTTTGAATTCTGTTGGAACCATGCTTATAACAAAGGGTTGTTGTCTTTTTGTGGCTACAGGATCCTTGTGAGGACAAAAGGCACAAGGACATCTGGTCCAAAGAGAAAACATGTGACCGCTTCCCCAAACTGCTTGTCATTGGGCCACAGAAGACAGGTGAGATGCAGTACTTCAGCACCCCCTACAGGATGGGTTTGGAAGGGATTTAATCTGTAGTCACTCAGGACAAGGCAGGCGTGTCATACTCCTAGTGGTTTAAATGAGACGTGGATTATATCTTTGAAAATTAGACATGGTAGTAGTCGAATATATATTGTGTGTGTGTCTTTGCTTGTTTATTAAGTTGCTATTGTGATCACTTTTTACAGTATGTGCTCTTTTTCACTGTACTTATAATGGAATACACACTCCCTGAAATGTCTTGCTCTTTTCTTCCCATTTATTCATTCTGTCTACGCCTCTTGTTCTTTCATTGCCTCCTCAGGGACAACAGCGCTCTACCTGTTTCTTGGCATGCACCCTGACCTGACCAGTAACTACCCCAGTAAGGAGACCTTTGAAGAGATCCAGTTCTTCAATGGGCACAACTACCACAGAGGCATTGACTGGTAAGAAACCTCACAGACACACCTCTGTCATTTGTAACAGAGCAGCACTTGGCTACCAAACCCATTTTATCAGCTATACTGTATATTCAGAAATGTCACTTTCATATGAATGTTTTTTAAACTGTGCTTCATGATTGTATGCATATGGTTTCCTTTGTTTTGGTGTTTACTTTTTGTTTTTTACATTACATTTTGCAATGTAACGGCACTGCAGCAATTTCTCCAACATTTGAATCAAATTCAGCACAGACTCGTTATTGTTTTAGAGAGCAACACTTCCCCCTAGCATTCATAACCAGCATATAAACATTTAATAAATGGTTTACGCATTAATGGGGCGGTAAACAGGAATACTGTAAGTATGTCTGAGTGTATGTTTTTAATATATAACTCCTCCTGTAAAGATGGATGGATAATGATTGACAATATAGTCAAACACTGCTTCAATAATACAAATATATATCTTCATAAGAGAAGTTATACGTTCTGTTAATGCAAATGATAAGCACTTAAAAATGCCATTAGAGCTTTAATTGACCATTAATGTGTTATAAACCATTATTAAATGATTTTATACTCGGTATAAATGCTCAACTAGAGGATTTAAAGGTAAGAGTTACAGATGGATGGAAGCTGTACTGCACAGGTGCAAAGAATTATGATTGCTTTTAGGGTGGTACCGGATAGCTCGAAGCTTCAAAGCTTTGTTCATAATGTTGACATTTAAATTCTTAACTAACATTTTAATGCTGAGCACTTTTTTTTTCTTTGCATGTCTACTCATCCCATTCAAACCTTGTAATTCTGCACAGGTGCAGATAAATATCAGATTATTTACTGACAACCTTCACTTCACATTTATTGCTAAACTAACTTCCTTGTTAAATTTGTAACACCAAGATGATACAAATGAAGTCAAGAATCAAAAATGCAAATTATACCAAAACACCGGAGAAAAACAAAAACACTCATTAGGGAAATTTCTAAAAGCAAGACCAGAAACACAAGTACCACCTGTGTGATTAGAAATATGCTGTTAGTACGTTTTCTACAGGTTTAATTGATTTCAAACCTTCACCAATGAGATGGTTTGTGCATCGAAGTGTAAACCGTGCATCACAAAATTGACAAAATTATCTGAGAGTGCTGGCCAAATGTCAACATTTTCCCTTTTGCTAGATGTTTATTTAACAAGCTGTTGCACATGGCTGATCACCCACACAGCACACAGAAAAACTCTCCTTATCTACACAGTGCAAAGTGGACCAGATCAACAATGGCTGTTTGTAACACTGTTTATGTTTGTTGTGTGTCAGGTATATGGAGTACTTCCCTCTGCCCTCCAACACCAGTTCAGACTACTACTTTGAGAAGAGTGCCAACTACTTTGACTCAGAGGTGGCTGCTCAGAGGGCTGCGGCTCTCTTGCCCAAAGCCAAGATCATCACCATCCTCATCAACCCAGCAGACAGAGCTTACTCATGGTACCAGGTCTGTGTAGTGTGAAGTGTAGGATTTCACTTCACCCACTGCTCTGTTCATCTCTGCATGAGATCCTGTAAATGAAAGTCATTGTAATGTCAATAGGAATTTATTTTATGCTTACCTCTGTGAAATGACCCCTCAATTCTCTCTCTGCAGCACCAAAGAGCCCACGATGACCCAGTGGCGTTGAAATACTCCTTCCACGATGTCATCACTGCTGCCCATGACGCTCCAGTCAAATTACGGGTCCTCCAGAATCGCTGTCTTTTGCCAGGCTGGTATGCCATCCACCTGGAGCGCTGGCTCAACTACTACCACTCCAGCCAGGTACAGTGGAAGTATTCACCCACATACCAGTGTGCAGGATGAAGTAAATTAACAGTATTTCGGGGCAGCAAAGTAAACTCAGGTGGGAATGTACATTACGCTTTATAGGCAGCCGGCAGTTTTCTTTGTATAGCTAGGTGTGGAGTAAAGGAGGTCATGTACACAGTGCTTAGTTTTGGTGTGTCGATTCTAAAACAGAGAACGAACCATAGCTTATAATCTGAGGTCTTAATCGAACCGTGGCAGGGAATTGTTACACCCCTACTCCTTGAGGGCAGTGTTTAAATCCACTGGCTGCCCCAAAATAACTTGCAAACATGCAAGTTATGATGAAGTGTGGTCTGCATTCCTGTTACTTGAAAAGAACCTCCATTATAATAGTCCCTCCCATTGAAGAAAATGTAGCAGCAGCATTTGATTCATTCTTGAGTCTTGCAGGGACTACAAAAATACAAGATTGTCCAGGTCTTGTAACATTTGCAATTTTTATGTGTGTCTTACCCAGTTATTAGTCTTGGATGGACAGATGCTAAAGGCTGAGCCTGCTTCAGTCATGGATAAAGTCCAGAAGTATTTGAGCTTGACGAACATCATCAACTACCACAAGATCCTAGCGTGAGTATCTTTATATGACTCAAACTAGCATTTCTTTAGCTGCCAAATTTATAAAATGCTTATGAAACAACAACAAAAACGTGTATCCAAGGACACAGATGTCTCCAATACCGGAAAAACTCAATTTGTCCTGATGCAGATAGACCATCACCTCAATCATCACACACACTGTACTATTTAGCAGCCATTTTCTAAATGGAAGTGCATAGACCAATTTCAGATGTGCCAAAAACAAATTAGGATAGATGAAGAAACCAATTATGAGATGCACACCTTTAGGGCCACTAGAAGGCATTGGTGAAATTTCATTGAATTCTGTTCAGCAAGCAAAACCCTTATTACCCTTATATGGCGGGGCCTTAACAACCACTTCCAAACAGGTTTCATGTGTTTATCAAATAGGAACATAAATAAACAACTTAATTTTATTCATTTGGCAGGAATAATTTTCTTCCTTTTTGTAGGAACCAACAATCTGTTGGTAGGCTTTTCTTTAGAACATTTTTAAACTGCAAAATACCCAGTTTGAGTTTCATCTGTGGACCTTTGTTTTGTTACTATTTAATATGAGCATCAATTGTCCATAAAGTAAACAATTTTGTTATTTTTTTGATGTAACTATAGAATGTTTTTATTGCTTACAGTAGATCTGAGTATTCTGGAGTTCATGATCCTTTTTTTAATGCATCGATTATGTACAGGTTTGACCCTAAGAAAGGCTTCTGGTGTCAGCTGCTGGAGGGAGGGAAGACCAAATGTTTGGGGAAGAGTAAAGGACGCAGGTACCCTGACATGGACCCTGAGGTAGGAAGATATTTTACATTTTACCTCAACATTGTTTAATTTCCATTTTTTTAAGCTGCGATTTCAGCTCACCTCTTTTGTCTGTTTCAGTCGCAGGTGTTCCTCAGGGAGTACTACAGGGATCACAACATTGAGTTGTCCAAGCTGCTTTACAGGATGGGTCAGCCGCTGCCTAGCTGGCTCAGAGAAGAGCTGGTCCACACCAGGTAGCAACACCACAGGACGAGCCCACAGCTCCACACACTGAACCACTGCTCACCCTTCCTGGGGGGACACTGGCCAAGTGGCCTGAGGTGTTGAAAATCCCAGATAATTCTGAAAGAGAGAGAAATGTGTGGAGATTTGAGGATGGGATGTCCAGCTAGAACTCAAAACTTAACACGATCTTCCCAAATGAACAGGACAACAGTGGATGGTGACCGAGAAGAGAGGTTAGTTGTATTTAGCAGCTGATGGCTCTCACCTCTCTCCTGAAGTTTCAAGATCCTGCAACTCCTCTGCTCGACAAACCAGTACAGTGGAAGCCCGAACGACGCCCTCCACTGTGTCCTGAAGAGGGGAAGGCTCAGTGAGGCACAGGAGTTGCCTGATAATAATCGCACCCTTGCTCTCCTGAATTAAACCATGTCTTCTTCACATGAATTTCATCTTAAAATTCAATGGAAGGAGAAAAACTCTGGCGCCTGAGCAGTCGTGACAGTTTCAGCTCTGGGAAAGATGCATCCCCTCTGTCCCCATCCATGAAGTTGTAGTGTATGGAGTAGATGCAAACAGGCAGCATTGACTAAATGAATGACAGCCTGATTGACAGATTGAGAGACATTGGTTGTTAATGCCTTTGACATAAGTGAAGAGTTGTTATGAGAGGAGAATGGGACATCTGGAGTCCTGACTCAGGCTGCATGTTGTAGCCTCATTTGATAGGCCTTGGTAGAATCTAGTTATCACATTTACAAGTGCCAGGACAGAATCTTCATTCAAATATTATTACCATGTGGACTTTTAAAGGTTCTTATTTTAAGGTTTTATGTTTTGTTTTCCCAACTCAGATTTTATTCTAACATTTCTGTAATGCTGATAGCAATGCATTATTGTAGAATGTACCAATCATTTTCCTTGTAAAGGCGAGATATTCAGTAGACCGGTGTGTTAAACTGTTCGGCTCAGCCTCCTCTGTTGTCAGTTCCGTGACCAATAAGTTGGCTAAAGCAGAAACAGTAGGATAGATGTTGAAAGCACAATATTTAAGACACTCAAGTGAACATCATTGTTAAAAATAACAGGTTACTGGAAAGCACACTAACAAAATGGATCCCGATACAATCTGTGAAGAAGATCATAAGCTAGCTACTGTATGTTTAATTAGATACTCTGGCCTGAGAGATTCTGATAGTGTACAGAACAAACATTTCAAATCTGTTTTCAGCATTGTTTTTTTTTTTGTTTTTTTTTTGGTCAAGACTGTATATTTTGTCTTATAGTTTGTGTCATTTCATTTACTAGAGGACTTTAAGTTGGGGAATCTGGGAAAATCTTTCCAGGAAAACCAACGGTATACCCAATGAGGCCATGCGGATGTTTGATTGTCATTCAAGGTGTTACCACTGCAACTAGATGTCAAGCATACATAACAAAAAGCTGCTCTTATTGCAATAGTTTTGTACGATGTTCTGATGTAATAACAATGCACATGTTTGTCCTTTATTTCCAGACTTTGTAATGTACATAATACGCAATTCTCAGTAGACCTAAGTTATTGAATGTGTTTGGGTTTACACACTCTATCCGCCCATTCCCACAGTGTGAAATGCCAGTGCTGTACTGAGGGGAGTTTGGACTACTGCAGTGTGCAGAGGTGTGTCAATAAAATTGTTTCCTCTCATGTCCCCTCACTGCCAACCGTTGTACACAGGCACTGAGTCTCTCCATATAAAGTATTATATGATAACACATAACAGCAATGATGGTACTAATCTCCTGGACTGTATGATAAAGATTTGTAATTGTTGTCAATAATTTTTACAGTGTAACTAATATTGTCGGTGCTTTTTAATTTGCAAATAAAACACCACTGTATTTTTCAGTAGATGGGTTGTTTTTCCCGTCCTTTTTCCTACCAGTCTGTGGTCAGAACAAAACGACTCTTTGAGTGTCACTCAAGGCAGGTTCGATGGTGAACCCTTTTCTGCAGAGATAAATCACTGGCTGGCTTGAATATGGCTTGAGACAAGACTGGTTTGTCTTTTGGTTTCACTTCATGATGAGGTACTTCAGAGAAGAAAAGCTTAATCTCAAAGTCACATGAAGCATATGTTGGTTCAACTACAAAAACAAAAATGGATTTCTTTATTTTTAATTTGCTTGTGATGTTGAACACTAGACAGCAACAATCAGAGAGCACAAATCAGCACGGCCACTCAGTTTCCCCATTATGTCATAGCACCTTAAAGCAATAATCCCATGATACTCTGACCTTGAGTCAAAATAGTACTCCTTCACCGTGAAATCTTACCCCTAGAATTTGGAATCACATCAGTGGTATCATTACTTTATTCCTGCCACAAACTAAGTGAGGATGGGGGTTTATCCATCTGTCCGTCACCCTTTGTTTCCAGAGCATGACTCAAAAGCTGTTAAATGTTTCAGCACAAAGCTTTATTTACATGTCTCTCATGTACTGGAGAAATACCATTTGATATTTCAGGAATTTAAAGCTTTTTACTTCTTAATTTATTTATTTATAAACCTGTGGTGGGGGATCCTGATTATTTTGTGCTCGCTAGTTTGATGGTTATTCAAGATGGCAATATTCTGCAAATTGAGGTTTTCTTCAGCATCTAGCTCCAAAATGTAATGAGTTCTTCCTTTGTGCCTCTTGCTTCATGCCTACCAAAAAGAATCTATCAAGTGATTTACACGTAATCGATGGAAATGGTGAAAAAAGCCCTATTTCGAAAATGAAAAAACAGTTCCTGAATCTGTCACTTTATTCAGATCCAGTCCGAAATTTAATGGCTTCTTTTTTGCTACATGCCCAACCTTCCCATCAAGTTACAGGAAAATCCATCAAGTACTGTTGGTGTAATCCTGCAAACAGTCAAACCAATGCCAGCGAAAACATAACCTTCTTGGTGGATGTAATGAATGATGGTAGATTTACATGTGGCTCATTACCTTAATTGTATTCCTTGTTGGGAAAACATGAAAAACCATAATATTAAAATAACTATACAGTGCTAAGCATAAATTAAGATGAAATACTGATTAGAAAAATAATAAGTGAGTTAAAAATACTTAGGTATTTTTATAAATAAAATACTTCAATGAAATACTTAATTCTTCTGATAATGAATATTTAACACTAAAATTGCCCTGTTGTAGGCCCACTTCTACAAGCCTACAAAAATGCACCACGGGTATAAATGTAACCTGTAGGTGTGAATGTGTTGGCTCTGTGATGAACTGGCATGATAAGAAGTTACAGATAATGAATGGATGGTCGTTTCTCTATTATTGTTATAATGTTATACTGTATATGTATTGTAGGGAGCAGCTTAACTTTAATTTTTGTTGGGTTTTTTTGCCTTTATTGTTCTTTCCCCTGGAAGGCACTTTGTAACTTTGCAAAAAAATGATATACGTAATATACGTATGTTGTTTTTGTACTATATAAATGACACTTCAGAAAGAACTCACAAGTAGTTCTCTATGTAATAATTTACAAAACATTACTGGAAGTATCAAACATGCATTAATTTAATAGGCCATGTTACCTTAGAATGAGCATAATCAATAGATAGTTCAATACAATACAATACAAGAGCCCATACACCTTCACTGTTGTCTGCCTCTATCAACACATGATGATGACATAATTTAAACCAATCACATCTCTTAGTGCCTCTGAGCTATCCCACAGCACTGGGACTTTCCACATTCATTCACCTACAGAAACTTGTGTGGTAGTCCTTTCTTGATCTGGAAACGATTTACTTGCTCCGTCGGACCTTTTTCAATTTGTTTCTTTGAAGAAGCTGAGATTAACTTCCGTGACAGATGGCCAACACTCCAGAAGAAGCCAGCCTGACCAGTGGGGATATGACAGGCAGTGAAGAAGCCCTTGTTCCCCCTGCAAGACCCAGAGGGTGAGAAGAAGTCATCATATACTGTACCTACTAAATAACAATTGTTTGATCACTTGCACCAAAATCTCATCTGTGCTTTTGGCTCATAATTACTGAGAGAAAAATATTTTACATTTCAATATATATAAGTTTCAATTTACCAATGTACTTTAACAAGGGTGTTTTTCATACTCTTAGAATAA
The DNA here is from genome assembly GCA_037577475.1 of Chaunax sp. Z400. NCBI lineage: Eukaryota > Metazoa > Chordata > Actinopteri > Lophiiformes > Chaunacidae > Chaunax > Chaunax sp. Z400. The sequence goes on along the minus strand of CM075189.1, from coordinate 24,241,670 downwards.
AAATACCATTTTTAAAGGCATAAATAAGACTTAATGTTTCCTTCAAAACACTTACTTGTTGTCATTATACATGATAATAATAATCTCTGCAGTACAAGATATGATTACATTGTTTACATAGAATTCATGATAAAACATCTCATACCAATTCCACTTTTCAGTGCAGCAGAATTGTTTATGTATTGTATTATGTGTTATGTATTGTATTAATTGAATGTTTTGAGCATTTTACAACTGTTTATTATACATCTTAAATAAGCTCTGAATAGTAGTTAGACCTGAACTTCCTTATGCCAAGGAAAGTCGTCTGCCTAGTAACAAGTGATGCTCACATACTATTGGCTGAATAAGAGGAGCAGGGAAAAAGGCTGAGTATGTTTGTCTCTTGACTTTTACACGGGCCTATATTAGTGTAAGTAATAATATCATTACTTACACTGATTTGCTATTACCATCAGACTGTTGGTTTACATGTGGAGGTTTTCTGTGTGGCAGACAGTCCAAACACAGTATCAAAACAACAGTACCACACAAAACACTTGGGGGTGGGGATTTCCCCAAGTAACTTGAGGAGAGGCTATCTTCTCTGCTCTGCTTCCTCCTTAAGATATACATATTTCATACCAGTGTTTCTCTCTCTCAGGCCCTCCAACAGTCGTGCTCTGAAGGTGGCAGGCCTGACAACCCTGGCTTGCCTGCTGCTGGCCAGCCAGGTCTTCACTGCCTACATGGTGTTGGACCAGAAGCAGCAGATCAGTGCGCTGAAGAAGAACTCAGAGCAAGCACGCAGAATGATGAACCGCTCAACCCAGAGCAAAGGACAGTTAAAGCACTATTAATCAAACAGGGTGGTCAATGTGTCATTAATGAACAGACAGGAGGAGGTTGTAGGGATAGGTAGGTGGTGAGAGAAGGGAGAGTTTGTTTTAAGGAACCTGACCTGATAAGTGGTCAGAGAAATGAAAGATTTGCTGGTGATTCATGTGATCAATGCAAGTAATGTCATAAGGTGGTACCATAATATGTTATCTACCATCACAGCTGCTCTATCACTCATTTTTTTTATGTGCAATGTAAATTTTAGATTAGTGATTAATTTTTGTGAATATTTTATACCTCAAACAATAAAATCAGCAGTTTTCAGGAATTCTTTTAAGATGCAAGCACCTTTTCCATCATTGTCAGGTTTATAGTAAAAACAAACAACAATTCAAACCTAAATGTTCATTCATTTTTGCAATGTCATTCATTTAATTTTATTAAATATGAGCATGTCACACCAATTCTGAGAACACTGCATTGGCTACCAATATCACAAAGAATAGATTTCAAAATAATGTTACTGGTTTACAAAGCACTTAATGGTTCAGGGCCTAAATACATCTCTGACTTGCTCCCATGCTATGAACCCTCTAGACCGCTAAGATCATCAGGGACCAGTCTGTTAAGTGTTCCTAGAATCAGGACAAGACAGGGTGAGGCTGCTTTTACTTATTATGCTACACATAGCTGGAATAAACGTCCCGAAGATCTAAGATGTGCCCCAACTCTTGCTACTTTCAAAAATGGGTTGAAGACTTTGTTGTTCACCTCGGCCTTTGACTGCTCCTGACTACATCTTGATTTTTAAATGCATTTATACTGCATTTTACATCTTACACTTTATACTGCATTTTATTCCTTTTTTCTTTTATCTGTTTTTGTTTTTAATTTTTGTGTAAAGCACTTTGTATTGCCTCAGTGTACGAAATGTGCTATATAAATAAATTTGCTTTGCTTTGCTTTGCTTTATTACAGGTCTACTCCCAGCTAGGTTCCCCATTGCTCCCCATCCTCTGCTGATGGACATCATTTCAGATGACTTGAAGACACCCAAAACACCCAAGACTGTAGGTTTACATCTGCCTCCTGGAACAATATTAATTTCCAGTAACTCTGTCTAGGGGGCAACACACTTGTTGGGACTTAAGATATTGTCCTGATGATGTACAATGAATGAATAAATGTAGGTATGAATGCGAACAAATGTTCTGAATCTATTTGACACCTTTGTTTCCTTCTCTCAGTCACTGCAGGACACCATTGGCTGTCTGGGGAAACAGCTGAAGGATCTCATTCCAGTATGTTTGACTATGGGTATCTTGTTGGACTTCACATTGCTGATGCTGTATTGTCACTAAGCTCTGTTCATGTTTTTATCAGGATTCCAAGGTGCCACAGTTCAACGAGACCTTCCTGACCCACCTGCAGGGCCTGAAACATCAGATGAAAGAGAAAGATTGGCAGGTAAACCTGCACACACATAAACATACAAAATATAATTACAGTTGTATCAATAAAAATAATCTTGTCAGTCATGTGTTGTTGTTTTTTTCTTGCACTTTGCAGGGCTTTGAGTCCTGGATGCGTTACTGGCTGATCTTCCAGATGGCCCAGCAGCAACCTCAATCCCCTGATCCAGGTTACTAGAACGTTCTTGGTGCTGTAACAGTAGATATTGGTTTTCCTCCATTTCCAGTAGGGGGTTCAATGACCATAGCTGTAATATTTTACTGTGATAACATTTATGTCAGACAGAAATGTTGAGTAGGGATGGAGAGTACACCACTGGCTTGGAAAACCTTTACTGTCATTATCATTATTTTGGTGAGAAAGGGTTAACAATTTCAGACCAAAATTTAGCTCTTGACACTGAGAGTAATTATTGGAGATGTTGTTACATCATGCAAAGGGTTAAACCATCCCATGATGAAACATGAAACAAAGATTTAGCATACTGTAGCTTTAAAGTTTGACATTTTGGGATATACATAATCAATATCATGCATCGGTTCCTGTTAGTTCCCAGTTACCTGTTCCCTGCTTCCACTGCTTGTCTTGAGTCCAAAGATAACAACATTCACCTCTAAAGCCCATCAATTCACACGTGCTCACGTTTGTTCTTACCTAACTCAGAGACATGAAGATTGTTTTTTATAATGTAGCACTGTAGCTTTACCTTTAACACCATACAGGCCTTTCTTTGAACAAGACCAAATGCCAGAAAGAAGCAGCACCTGGACCCAGAAAGGTTGGGGCTTACAAGCCCCAGTGTGACGAGCAGGGCCAGTACAAGGCCGTGCAGTGCTGGCAGGGCACTAACTACTGCTGGTGTGTGGACGAGACTGGCAAAGTCATCGAGGGCACCGCCGTAGAGGGTCGCCCCGACTGTGACACAGGTATAATAGACAAACATTTTGATTCAGCGCTCCATTTGTAACTTTTCATGTCAGGCTCTCATGCATGAAGAAGCTTCATAGCTTGATTTTATTTCCTGTTCATTTCAGTCGTAACCACGGCCAGAATAGCCACACCCAGGCTGATGCAGGATTCTCTTACTGTTCCTGGTGAGTGCCTCAAAACAGGTTTTTAGTGGGTTAAAGCTAGGGTTGCTTATTTTAGAGCTGTTTTTTTCTTATACTTGCAGAAAATCTTTCAGCATCCCAACAGCAATCAATGAATCAAATGCTCTGGCAAAAAGTAAAACATTTGGTTCTGTGGCTGATATAGGCCTGTCGTAAACCTATCCAAACATTTCATTTGGCCCATAGTATTGGATGGCATAGCTGTCTGTCTACCTACCTGTTTCTGATTAAAAAAAAATTTGTGGCAGTCCATGTGTACTGGAGGTTTCAATGTCCTGACAAATGAGAGAAATTCTGATCAAATATTACTAAGCAAATGTTCCCCAAACAGCGAAAATACCTTACTGTAAATTAGCTGCAAGCTAGTGAGCAATGGCAGGCACTGAGGGTGTCTATTTGTGTTCAGTGTTCACTGAACTCATCACTCAGCAGAGACTCTGGTTATTTCTAGTCTTCTTTTTCCCCTCTCCTTTCATTGTGTCCATAAACACTTCCCCTCAGGTCAGCAGTCAACAAGGACAAAGAAAGACTGATGACAGCACATTTCACCGTGGCTCACTGCTGCAGACAGGTTGAGAAACAAGAGTGAAAATAAGTCTACTTTTTAATCCCAATAGTAAAGTAGAAAGAAAAAAAACCCTGCTGTGGATCAGAGTAGAATCTGGTTGTTAATTCCTCCAGAAGCTCCAACTCTGGCCCTGGTCCTCCTCCAGATCTTCCTGGCTCTCAGCAACTGAGGAGCAGCTCTGCCCATCCATCCACTGCTTGTTCCTCACCACATAATAATGCAAATCCCTGCAACACGTGCAACTTCCTCACTCAAGTTGAATATTTTTAAATCGCAAACACTTTGCAGTAATTTTGCATATAGTGGACAATAGATCTCTGTCAAATATCTGACCTAAAACTAACTTCACTATAGTACTTAGTCAGCCCTGAGCCAAAGAACGAGCGCTGAGGCAGCAACAGACGTCAGTGGCCAATCCAGTTAGCAGTGAGCACAAACCCACAGCAGTGAACAAGAACTGTCACACTGGGTGATATTTCACACTGAGGGTATTTTGTTTGTCTTTTATATGATTGTGGCATTTATCAGAGTTATTTATTTATGTAGTTATTAGACTAAAAATATAAGAAGGCTTGTTTAACATGTCACCCTCACTCATTCAAACCTCCCAGCCAGATCTACGGGGCAGTCAGTCAGACATGGTTCTCATGTGTTTTGGTGGAGTGGCTTTCAAGGAGGCCTGTGAATTTGTTTTTCATTTGGATACCTCCATAATCTGGCTTTCTCTTGCTGCTTCCTGTAATTTTACCAGCTTTGATAGTTTAGTTGTTTATTCACAAATATTTGTTGTTTGCTACACATCAGCACTTGTTTCTCTTTTTTCCAGGTCTGGATGGTGAATGAAGGAAAGTGTTGGGCATTTCTTTTCATCGGGCTGTCAGGTCATTACACGCTGGATAGTAATTGGTTATTTTTTCACGTGATCTCTGTAATTGTTTGATTTTAGCTATTTTCCTGGCTGCTTGAGATCAAATCTACACTGGCTTGTTAAGTTTATTGCTTTTGGCATTTCATGTTTTTCTGTTTTATAACAGAATAATTTTGGGAGTGTCCCCAAATGCATTCCAACCTAGATGTTCATATCATCTACAGTTTAATAAAATGTGTGTGTTTAATGTTTATATCTGAAGAATGCTTCAAGGGTTGGTTCTACTAAATTACATACTTTCTCCTCTACTTTTCTACCTCTACTAGTATTTAGACATGAAGGAAGTTGGTATTACTCACCCCGAATTTAATCGTCTCTGAGATATCATAATATGGCAATGGAGGTGAAATGAAGTTTATAATGCATTAATCACTGGGAAATTGCATTTTAAAATGTAATCAGCCTCTTTTCAGGAACAGTTTCTGCTGTAACTCTGAAAAATGTAGAGACCATGCTGTCCCCAGTGTGGTCTGTACAGTTGTCATGGGGACTATTTATTTCTTTGACAGGGGGTATTTTCATTAAAACTGCTAACTATAAAGTCTGAGTTATGGGCACAGTTTCTTGAGAGAGATGTTGTTGCTTTCATTGTTTGAATGATTTTCAATGCTGTTCTCAATCAATGCTGTGCTCAATCATTCTTTTTGTTTGTAATTCGGATGAAGTTACTGACAGTACACTTTTACTTGCTTTACTTGTTTACTAGTTTACTTGCAATGAACTGTGCTATAGAAATAAAATACTGCGCTTTCTTATGTTGGTGTTTCTATAAAGAAGGCCAAATAAAGTTTTCCTGACAGCATTAAGTTTGCATTTTTATTCTTATGTTACTTATGTTCATATAGTCATGTTCTAATGTCAGATGAGGGTAAGGTTAAATACACTTTAACCTGATTAGATGCAGTGACTGGCTTTTCCAGTATCTTTTCTCTGGTTTCACTTGTTGTGCACCAAACTTATACATTTTTAATTTCTTTTTCATGAAGCCAAACACGTATCAGGTTTAATAGCATGGTTATTAAATCATGATGTCCTTTAATTCTCATTTTCCCCTATAAATGATTTTACAACCCCCTATCCCTCCTTCACTCTGTCTCTATATATGTTCTCTGATCATCATTAAGCACAGAGGGACAATAAAGACTTATCAAGTGGGCGCAGCTTAAATGAGACTCTGCCTGTCCTCAAATATTTATCAAATTAACATGATCTGATAGGCACAGCAAAAAACCATGTCGCTTTCTGTCAGTGGTGGTAGAAGTATTCAAACTCTTAAGTGAATGTATTAGCTAAATTTACTGAGAGTAACTAAATTACTAATTAAATTACTGTGCTTTACTGTTGAGCTGTTTAATCAACAACAATCCATTATATTCAGTCAGATCCATGTATCTCTAAAAAGTGAACTTGTCATGAGCTCAGAAAAACAGTCCTGTTTTCATCTTGCTGTGCTTTAGTATACAGTAGTTTATTTAGCTGAAGATGATGAAGATTTTGTCAAATATAGGAACACTTAATCCTTTATTTTATCTGGAAAATCCAAAATCATCCGAGTTGGAGATACATGGTTTGGAATCTTAAAGTTAATAGTTACTAGAAGCTGTCAGACAAATGTAATGGAGTAAAAATTACAATGTTTCTCTCCTGACATTAAGTGGAGTAGCAGTAGAGTAGTAAGTTGCATAAAATCTAAAAGCTCAAGTAAAGTACAAGTACCTCAACTTCGTACTTAAGTGCAGTAATTGAATAAATTGACTTGGTTGCATCTCAGCGCTGCTTTTGTGCCAGCTGACGCCCTCAGTTGTGTTTTCACAGAGCCGCTGGTGGGAGCATCATGTTATCTCCTCTTACTCTTAATGGATGCATATCTTGCATTCCTCATTATGGATATCTGCAACTCACAAAATCTGGGGTGTCAATTCGTTGAGAATGATGATTTTAAGGTAGATGTAGCCTTGGATCCACATTTGTTTTGCAGTTAATCCAGATTTTTTTATTTCCCAGTCCCCTTTTTATTCATCAGTGCAGTGGTCGCTTTTCTGCCTTTGAACAAAATTCATATAATTTTCTCCACTCACCTTAAAGCATAAAGAAGCATCTATAATTAAAACCCTTCAACTGGAAGTCGCAGACCCCGCTCTCTTTCAGCCCTGCCTCCAGGCTCTTCACCACCGGCTGTTTGGCCTCCTGAAATCTCTTCAGCTCTGGTTCGAGACTGACTGCAATGAGCTCAAAGATTAGAGAACCCCATTCTCTTATGCCAGCCTGCAGAATATCTCGCAGTGCTCCTCTCTTTGATTCAAATTCCAAAAAAACTCTTCATCTGAGACATAGAACCCTCCACTCCCTCCAGTCACTCTGTTCACCCCTGAGTCTCACCCCTGCCCTCACCCAAATTGATGTCAGCATGAGCAGTTTCTCCAATTTCCTCTTTCTTTATTGCCTGCAGGTGAAGCCACTCAGGATGCTCAATCTTTCCCACTCAGGGATCACAGAGGTGAAATCATTACTGTCTGCATCGCTGGAAGCACTGGATCTAAGTTATGATTTTCTGGATGTATTCAATAAGTCACTACAGGCTCTGACAAAGTTTTATATGTCTAATAATCACCTGTCTAATGTCCAGGAGATTAGACAGTAAGCAGACACAAGCAGCTTGATATTCTACATGCAACAGTGTTGTCTGTGGAGGACCAGTTAGAAGCTTTGTGGCCAATCATTGGTCCATCAGAGGACTTGGATTTGTGTCTTGAAGCATGTGTGAAGCCAACCAGAGGGAGATAACACCCCAGCTCTTGTCTCTGTTTGAGACTCTTCTAGGTTTAGTGTCACACCGGATTTATTTTTGTTCCAGACAGCATTGTTTCCCTGCACCACTTTTCTATAATTCACCTTTTATAAAGAATTTAACTAATGGCTTTATTATTGGTTTATTTATTAGTTGCTAAAACTTAAAGCTCAGATGTGAGCCATTGATGAGGACAATTTTGTAGTTGCAAAACTGTCCTTTTATTGGTTAGATTGTATGACCACTTACTTTCCCAGTTATTTAGCATTAATTAATGGATTACAAACACTGTTAACAGACAGAGAGGACAAACACCAGGAAAAGGGATTTTCTCAATCCAGCAACCGCAAATTGCTCTTATTAATTGTTTATAACTGTTGTGTAAAGCATTATAAATGATTCAACCATTAATTACCCTTAACTATCATTAATTACTAACAAATTTAAGAACCACAAATAAATCATTAGTTAAAAGCCCATTTAAAAGAATGCCTTATTAGAAATAGAAGGGAAACTTAATAAAGGATAAATTCCTTCCATTCATTTCCCTCCACTTATCCGGGTCCGGGTCGTGGGGGCAGCAGTCTCAGTAGAGAAGCCCAAAAGTCCCCCTCCCCAACCATAGTGACACCAAATGTCCAGTTCTGACCTGTCTGCCTGTCTTGGTAACTACATCCTGATCACCTGGACCAGTGAAAGTAGAGCCTGGCTCATTAATAACTCAGGTGTAATGAAAGCTGGATGACTCAGTCGCTATGGTACACATGCACAAGGGATGGCCACTGTGAACATGAACAAACCTGTGAGTACCTTCTTTTTACAACCACACTGATGTGTAAAGACAAAAAAGATGGGGAATAAGACAGACTTGTATGATTTGAGCTTTTCTTTTTTTTTTAATAATATAAATTTCTATGTCTCTCCAGCTGCATGAGGGAGCTGAAGCAGTAAGAGTTGGAGTCATACTTACTCCAATTGCAGGTAAAGCAAGGACCAAAATGTAAAAATAGTGAATTTGCTATGTTGTTGTCGGCGATTTGTGTTTTAATGTGTTTTCATTGCGCAGAGGGTAAAGACTGTGTGGTTGTCAGTGAAGAAGGGCATGGTGTAGACTACAAATCAGGAAAGGATGAGGTAAAACATTTGAATTCACTCACTGTTTCAATCAATATTCAGCTATTTGCTTTCTGATGGCAGCTTTTACTGCTGTTTTCAAAAATAGGAGGCAAAGTCCTTCTGCTTTGACCAAGTTGTGACTGCTGACAACATACAGGTACAAATGAGCTGTGTGATTGTTCCATTTGAGATGTGTTCCGCTAAGCTTGTCTGCAGCATCAACAAATACTGGGAAACTAAAAGCCTGAATATAAACCTGCAGAGTTTGCACCCCGAGCTCCTGCAGCCTCTCACTGAGTCCATACCCAGTGGTTATAATGGTGCTCTGCTGATATGTGGTGCCTCCACAGAGGATATTAGCTCTCTGATTGACCACAGTCTCATCAAACAGGTGGAGCCCAAAACAAAACTTTATTTCTATTTATTGATTAGATTTTTATGTTTTCTCACTATTAATCTCGCTCTGGACTGCCTTAGGTCTTGGCAAATGTGTTTAGTCGTATATTGTCCAAAGAGGAGTCGTTCATCTCTGTGTCGTTTCTACAGGTTTGTCCTTCCGTTCAATAGCATCATCACAAATCATTTTAGACAGAGTATAGGTACAAGATAGCTTCTGTTTTAATGTTTCTCAATGTCAGTTTTATCCAGATGGCAGCGCTGTGGATCTCCTGAGCCCCAGTAGGCAGACTCTAAAACTTATGACACACCCCGTCCTTGGAAAGTGAGTCCACATAATGACAACAGACATGTCAAGATAGATGCAAATGCATATTGAAATGGATTGTCCATGCAACATTTGTACATTTAAGTGAATGTAGCCCAACTGGTTACTATTCTTTGTCTTTACTCTCAGTCTTGTAGGAGGTTTATGTGAGGTGTGTGTGTCTTCAGCAGAGGAAGCCTATAGTCTGTATGAAACATGCAAGAAGACTCTGAAGGCCAGTGCAGGCTCCATTTACAGCAGGTTGGTCAAATAAACTATGGTCATGTGATCCATTAACTGAATTACTTTGAATGGGTTAATCATAACAGAGCTATGTGTCTTATTGTTGCAAAAGTGAATTGTTACTCAGCAGATTCATCTCATTGGTTTGTTGTACACAGTGTCATTCAAGTTGCCCTTTCCTGCACTATAAGAATGAGTGGATGGTATTGTCTCTACATGTTAATGATGCGTGCTTCCTCCAGATGTAGCTCCATGTTCTCAGTGACAGTTGAGTGGAAACCTCATCCAGAGGAGGTGGAGTGTGAGGTCTTCTGCTGCAGACTGCAGCTGTTCAGCCTGGCAGGGGGAGCCAGCAGGACTGACCTCAGAGGGTCAGTCTACATTCACACACAGCCAGCCTTCTATTATAAGGGTCAGAGGAACTAAAATGAAATCCTAGTGTTCAAATGGGTATTAAAGCACTATTCTGTATCCTTGTTCATTTTAGACCAAAATGTATGTATGTAAGGCTTAATGACACTTCTATTACGTTTCACTAAATTATACACCTTTGAATGTCCTTCAGCCATTTTTCAGCAGGTTGGTAGCTGAACCATCCTTCCTGAAGACAATTTGAAGGAGGAAGAAATGGTTTTAAACAGTGTAGACACATTATAAACCTTTGTTCGGTATTTTTTTTAAATATATTTGGCAACTACATCAGACCTATTTGACACGTCACAGTAGGAAAAGCAGCAGTGTAATGCTTCAGTTTCATGGTCCTAGTATTATACATGCTGGCTTCACTGCCCCACTGTCATGACTTACTGGCACATTTAAAACAGAACAGAGCCCTTGTAATGTTATTAATAGCACCTGTACTTTTCCTGTTTTGACAAGTCAAAATGTCTACTGGGAAAATGAAATATTAATCGATTCAAGTCAACAAGGAAGATAACATAATTTTGCCTTTCATAAACAAAGTTATGCTCGAGATCTTTTGCTATGGAAAATTATACCCTCATACATGAATTACCCTTGCAGATTGCCGTGTGTGTGTTTGTGAGTTCAGCTCCAGTCACACCTCAGAAAACAAAATAACAGTTGCAGTTATAGGAAAACCTTTTGCTTCCAGTTTGTGAAGTCTATTTATTTCTTGGACACAACCAGCAAAATCAGTATACTGTTAAAATCAGTACATTGGATGGATTGCATTGTGTACATTAGTATGTGGTGGTAGTAAATGCTAATACTCTCCAGAGTCACCCCACTGGTGAAGGCTCTGGACCAAATCCAATGTGAAGAGACAACAAGCGACAAACTCCTCAATTTCCTCCTAAACAACGCCTTAAGAGGAAACAGTAGGACCGTCCTCATCTACTGCATCCATCCTCAGGGTAAGTGGTCCTCTGGGCCCACTAACACCAACAACCACAATCCTTTGAGCATAGCAATGACTCCCATTATCCTCCAGGTCTTCTAGATGATGAGTCCCCCTCAGCTTTAGCTTTGGCCCAGAAAGCCAGACTTTTGGTAACTAAGGCCAGCCCTGATCACTGGTGTCCAAGAGCAACTGAGCAAGAGATCAGATATAGCATAATGGACCTAAGAACCAGGATGATGTCACAGGATGAAAATGAATTTCACAACACCTGCAGGCTGGCAGAGCTGACCCAAAACCTGCAGGTAAATCACTACACTTTTTGCTTTCTCACTGAGTTCATAGCTGGAATACATGATGTGATCTCGCCGACAGATAGTGAAAAATCAGTCATGGGAGAAGAGGAGGGAAAAGTCAAAGACTATAAAAGACAAAACACAGGTTTCTAAATAAATTGTTTGCTTTTACTCACAGCTTTAACAAAATCATATGAAATTATGCATGTTTTCCAACATAATTTGTACCATGTTTTGCATTGATTTGGCAGAGTCATCTGCCTCCAAACAGCAACTGGCACAGCAGTGATCGTCGAGAAGTCACAGACAAAATGAAATATTTACGACACCTGCTGAAACAAGAAATGGAAGAACATATCAGAGGTAGTTTGCAGCAATATGAGGAGTGTTTATACGGAATGTAAGGGTGACAATGATATTGAATGTGTGTTTCTCATATCCAAAGACGGTAAAGATAATGTAATGGAAGTCCAAAAGCGAGTAGCAAGAATCCAGCAGCTGAGGGAGACTCTCAGAGCGGAGACACTGAAGAATGGAGCTGCTACAGAGAAATCTGACCTCTATCAACAAGTAACACACTTCATATAACTCCTGTTATTTTAAATATAATGTTGTATACACATCTGTTTAGATAATGTTTGCATGGATTTGTGAATACCCTATTAAACTCGTTAGTAATATTTATACGTGTATAGGGGTGGGCAAGCCACACTAACACACTTTACCTATTTAATGTTCAGTCTCAGTGTGAATATAATGAAGCGCAGGAACGGAGGAGGCAACTTAAAGAGGACTGTGAGAGATTAATTCAGGAGGAGGTGGAGAAGATAGAGCGAGACTTGGCACAGGAACTGGTGAGATAATGAGATGCACTGTTGTTAACATTATTCAGTTTGTGATCTATCTTAGCTGAGGATGCTGAGTCAGTTCAAATTAATGCAAGGCAGGATTTATGGTGGGCAGCGGAAACCGCTGCATTTGCAAGCTAATTCCTGGCCTTTTTTATGGTTTCATCCATTCCTCCTGCTAGACAGAAGGCCCCCAGAGAGAGCTGCTGGTGCTGACCAGAGAGAGGCAGGTCCTGGTGCTGCAGATAGAGGCTCTGCGCACTGAGGCCCAACAGGCTGAGAGAGACCTCCAGAATCAATATCACAGACATCAAACAGAGCTGCAACGTCTCAGAGAGGAGAGCCTGCAGGTGAGGAATAATTCAGTTTGTGTGAGGAAGCGTTCCTTGGATCGGTGAGAAGACGCTGCTTCAAACAGTTATCTTACATTTTCATTCATTTACTGCTATTTTTAGTAGTGTCTTTTAACAATAGGCCTAGTAAGTGACTCAGTCTACATGCAGTACTTCTCCAAACACAGACGCAGGTGAAGCATCATTTTGTTTTCAAGTGCAAGAAAATTCTAAGCATGACTTCATTTTGCACATATTATTAGAATTAAGTGTCATGCATAAAGATTATTTCGTCTGAAGAATGGTGTCAGCTCTCAAATCATTATAGAGAGTTCTTTAGGTCTCCTAAATCAGGTATAAGCTACCAGCAGAGGCAGCAGCAATGAATGCAATGACAAAAAATAATAAACAGGAAATGTACTTAACACAAGGCACAGATTCTACACAAGATCACCGTAAACAAGTATTTTTCACAGATGTCTCATAAAAAGAAGAAATTAAACTATTCAAAACTAGAAAAACAATAACATCACATGCATTATATAACCATCAGTTTGCTCAGAGAGACTGTAGATGTTTGATAAAATGTTTACATAAACAAGCATCTTTGGCTCATATTTGCCAGTGTAATGTTTCACTGCTCTCTAGGTTTTCAGAGTGTTTCATCAGGCAAGTGAAGAGCAGAGGAAGACATCAGAGGGCAGATACAGAAGTGTGCTGCTGGAGGCAGTGCAGGATGCCGTCTACCTGTCTGCCCAGAACCAGCAGCTGCAGGCTGACAACAAACAGCTCCGTAAAGGTCAGTGTATGTCGTCTAACCTCTACCACACTGGCTGTTTGATTACTAACAGAACGTACCCTAACCTTAACCTCTGAAGTTAAATGTGACAGGAACGCCAGATGATTCTTCTTTCTTTTTCTAGCACTGGGAAAGTTGAAGGATACTCTAGCTGTGCAAGGTGACACCAAGGACGAACTGTGTTCACCATAAGAATGAATGTGACTTAAATTAGATATGTATGCATCACTGTGCTTCCTGTTAATCATGACAAATAAAAACTGTTTTGTTTACAATTTATTGGATATCAATAGCACACACTTGATGTTTCATAACACTCTGATATTATCTTTTAACGTTGTTCTTGTCAGAGAATGCAATACAGAAAATCGTCAATATGGCAATGGCAGCAGTCTTCAGCAATGTTTCATTAATACGAATCAAGACTTGCATCACTTGAATTTACTTGCAACAGAGTGACAAAATTATGAATTTGAACAAAAGATGATGTAAATTGTCAAATCAGGCAACTGCTGAAATGACTAAGTTTACAAACCAAATACAAGTACTGGATTCTGTATGTGACTGTCAGAAGGCAAGCAAAAGGCAGAAAACAAATATCTGAAATTCTTTTAAAAAAAACACTGTGCTTTAGGAAGACAGAAATTACTTCTGTTTGACATCAAGGGGCCTTGTGGTTCATTTTACCATCTGTAATAAAGATAAGCTGCCAGTCCAATCATAGAAACAGGAATAAGGAAAAAAGGTGTGAGCTGCAGGCCTAAGATGGCCCAAGACAGCAAAGCATTAACCAACATGGAGCAGGAAATGACAAATAGTCTGCTGATTCCGCTGCCGTGCTTAAGCACCACAGACATTAGGAGTCCGTTAGCTACTTGCCCTGCTATAATGACCCAGACAACCCCAGAGTATCCTTCCAGAAAGCTCTTCTCACTTGCTATGAAAGAAAAGGAGGAGAGTCCATTGATGGCCACACCGAACACATAGAGGTAGAGATTCTGCAAGCTCAGCGGCAGCCTCTGGCTCTTCAGTACCATCTCTGTGTACACCGCTGCCAGGCCTGAAACAAAGCAGTACACTAGAACAAGGAAAAGCCCCCAAGCAGTGATGTAAAGCCTTGGACCTTCCTCGGCTTCTGCCCTCTCAGTGTCTCCTAGATCCAAGCTGCTGTATGTGTGGCACACACCTGCGCACATGAGGAGTCCCAGAGCGAACCACTGAGCAGGCCGGAGCCTTTTGCCCAGACAGAGGGAATACAGCAGGGCCGTGGAGGCGATTTTCAGGTTAGAAAGAACTTGGTATGAGCTTGGGTCCATGTATCCCTGCATGAGGACTACCAGGTTGTTGTTGAGGGCATAAAGTATGGCAGGGACTGCATAAGGGGCCATGAGGACTAGAGATGGCGGAGGATTTAAGACAGAGGTACCTGCACTTAGAACAAAGGCCACCACAGAAATGAGAAGTTTGGCTAACTCAATCATGACAACACAGGATGAGGGATGGAAAGGGACTTGATCATTAACCTTAGTGAGAGTGATGAGTGGTGCATGAGAGCCATAGATGAGGACCATCAGTCCAAAGAGGACACCCCACTGAAACCTTTTCACCCACTGTCTCCTGATCCTCGCCGGGGAACTGGGTGCCACATTCTGGATCATCCTCAATGATGCAAAATAAACACTATTTCTAAAAAAATCTGAATACTAACTCTAGCGTAAAAATCCCTCTCATTATGGCTGTTTTTCAGCAGCTATAAATCCAAACAATTTAAATATAAAATATAAAATACTTCGATGCACAATTCTCCTTATATGTAATCCTCTGTATAAGTAATATGATGTGATCAATAAAGGGCTTATGTTACTGCTCCGGGCAGCAAAACCAAGTCAAGGTATGAAATATGATGGATCAAACATTAAAATCTTATCAACACCAAGTCGCACAGTTTGTGTTAACATCAACTGATACGAAATGGAAAAAAAACAGCAGTATTGAACTGAACTTGAAACAAAAATGCAAATAAAAAAAGAAAGTCCTTACTGAGTCCCATATGAAATTCCAGTTACATCATTATATATCCACAGTCCAGTTTACACAGAAATCTTGGAAGCTGAATCGTCAACAAGAGCTACTGACAAACTAGCAGCTGCAACCAGATTTCCTCCTCTTGTGCCTGCAACGTCACAGGGAAGCAGTAAGCTCAAATTACTTCGGTCCTTTTTTCAAGCTGTTCATATAGTCTTTCACAGTCCTTTCAATGTCGGGCACATCATAGTTCTGTGCCGCATACATGCCAGTGATTGCTCCCAGCAGCACTCCCAGGATGGCAGAGGAGCGTAGCTTGGCCACCACATAGCCCGCCAGAAAGCCCTTCAGAAACGGAGATCCCAACACTGAGCCTCCCTGCAAGAGGAAAAGTCATTTAGAATATATTATTGATTTTGACATTTTTTCAACAACATAGAAACACAAAACAATCATAAGTAGATATTTAAGGCAGTTCAAATACAAAAACAAAAAGCAAAAGAAGCTCCTTTGTCTTTTTTCATTTCACCCCCTTCACTGAAATGCATTCCAATATCAAAAATACAAATGGTGCAAGTATGGCAAATGTTTTCCATTCGTTTGCTATGAAAATTACGTCCATCACAGGCAACAATCCACGGTTGGTAGACGAGATGAAGAAAAGTTGTCTATCAACATACCTGAGGAATTCCAACAGACACTTCGCTCTCTACTCGCCTCTGGATCTCCTCCAACTGATGTTTGAGCTGTGTCAGATCTCTCAGCTGTTTCAGTGGATCCTAAAATAGAAACGATGCAAGAAATAGTGTAGCATTTCAACCCTTGACCGAGGATAACTAAAGCCTGCCGTACAACAAAGCTGTAAGTTAAAGTTACTGAGAAAAATGTCTACGAAGGGCGTTCACATCAAGCGCTAACATTGTTCTCGATTGTTTGTTTCTCGATTGTCTAACACTGTTTCTCGAACGTTGATAGTTAAAGTTAGCTAACAGCAACATCAATTAACCAGCTCAAATATATACTCATGCAATTTAGAAGCAAACCTCGCTTTGTCTGGATTTTACAGCTGAGATGAACCGATTTGTCGTCCTCCTCTGGCAGATGCTGTCATGTGAAGAAACACTTAAAATGAATCAACTTAAAGCCAGAACATAGTAACTCACCTTGTCATCCGCCATTTTGCCCAGTGGGAAGATCTGTTTTCGACTTATTGGCCTGAGCCACTTCGATATCGTCTTCTTTTCTCGATTAATGGCGGGTGGCAAACAATTATTTAGCGCATTACTGCCACCTTCTGGACTAGAGTGTAGATCAGAATGGTTCTGAGGTTAGATTCCATGACATTTTCCACACTCAGAGGAATTCCTGAATTCCTCTGCAACGTTTCCCTGATTTTTTCAAAAATCTTTATTTACAACATATATAAACAATCAAATCTGTTTGCCAGGGGTAAATAATAATAATAATAATAATAAACAAAATGAAAATACAATAAATAAATAAAAATTCAAAGGTTCAATTGAAATTTCTCAAATACAAAGCTCATTCTCATTGCCTTCTTATTACTACGTCCTTAACTGTGGTGCAGAATAACTTCAGTTCTTGCAAGAAGTGTATGAACTTTAGTTTGGAGTCTGTCCATTTCCTTTTGTGACTATAAAACTTTCCTAGAAAATTATTAATTGCACACACACACAAACAAAAAAAGTATCTTTATCTTTGTCAAACATATTGAAACATATAAGGATCTGTTTTTTCATGATATATATTCCCTACTAACATATTTCTTTGTTCTTATTGAGATTGAGATGATTAAAAAAATCCATCTATAATTTTCCCTCTTAGTCATACTACTAAAACCCTCCCCCCTTTTAATAGGCTATGAGTTTTCCTAATTTCATATTTTAAACACAGAGCAGGATCTTTGTAATCTCATTGTAATATAACATTTATTTGTCAAACCCTCAAAAAATATGAATAGAGCTGTCTGTTCATTATTTTTAAAAATGGCAGACGGTTTGTTGTAGTCTCACATTTTATCCACAGGATTGTTCATCTTTATTCAACAGAGTTAAATAAAGTAGTGTTTTATAGGTTTTGCTTTGTAATCATTGTTCCTACAAAACGTGTTGAAAGTAAATAAATCCATTCGTGTCATCTTACAGGCTGACTGATTTAGTACCTTTACTGTGTAATGTGCGACTACTTGTGGCCATAATCTGTACTGCATGTCTATTGGTCGCAAACGTTACTTTCACGTGTCAAAAACGTCTTCTGTGATTGGTCCGAACTTATTTATTCCTGTATTTCATTGGTTTAAGATCACAGCAACAAACCGCCATGTTTTCTACAAGTCGACGAGAAACGAAGCTACTTTGTAGACATTTATACGTTGCATATTAAAGATTTGATATAAAGTATTGGCAAATGTCACCATTACATATCGTCGTCACAAGCTCGGACCTTGTCGGCAACCTCTAAAGCTTGTTCGGAGCAGATGAAGAGCCTCCGGTCATCGTAGGTAAGGCGTCAATAAGGAGTCATTTCATTGGATAGCTCACTGACTCTGCAGGCAGTATAAACACACGCCATTAAACCTACTTTGAAAACATGGCAGGAACAGTCCTTTAAATGCCAACGCTTTAGTCCCAAGAAGTCACATGTATGACAAATGTCCGCGATATTTTAGTGTGTCTACGACATTATTGTCCTACATTCTTGCTTCATAAAGTACTAACCCGTGTCCTCACTGTGCTACATTGTGTCTTTCATCAGAAAAGCATCTACACTTGGCTCTCTGCAGCTGAAATACAGCTACCCACTGTTCTTGAGTAAAATGAAGAAACCCCGTGCTTTCATTTAAACTTAGAAGAGTGACATTGCACAGCCATGCTCTGTTGTTTACAATTTAAGGTGTTTAAACACTGTATTATATGGTGCAACATGTATTTTAAAAATAGTGCAGTCTGAAATAACTTCCCTTCAGTAAAACCTGCCTTCACTAAGATTTAAAAACGATCAGCTCACTAATTTCTTGCCATTTTCATGTTGGGCCCAGATCTTTGGTAATCATGGAGAAACTTGAGGTGTTTGAGGTTGTTAAGGTGACTGAGGAAGTGGAGGGCTGCTACAACCAAATGGAGGTGACAACCCCAAAAAAGAGGAAGAGCAAATCTCAAGAACACAATGTCGAGAAACCTAAGAAGCCTAGGTAAAGTATATAACACAAAGGACTTTCAAAAGTGTCACAGCTCTAAGCACAGCCCCAAACTACTTTCCCATTGTCTTGTGCTAATTGTAGATGTGTAATTTGTTTGTTTTAGGTCAGCCTACCTGCTGTACTACTTCGATGTTCATCAGGTTATGCAACAGGAAGTCCCTAATATTCCACAGTCAGAGATCAACAAGCGCATCAGTGAGAGCTGGAAGAGACTCAGCGTCGCTGAGAAAGCCTACTATCTGGAGAAGGCCAAGTCTGAGAAGGAGGGCATGGACACAGTAAGCTAAATCCTCAAGTTTGAATAGAATTTTTAAGATGAACAAATTAGTACATCTAAGCAGCTATGAAGCCTTTTATTTCACCAATCCTCAGATTAAAATGTCCCTATGTATTTTGTTTTTCCTTCTGGATTGCTTTAATACAGTGTGTGTGTGTGTGTGTGTGTGTGTGTGTGTGTGTGTGTGTGTGTGTGTGTGTGTGTGCGTGTGTGTGTGAAAGAGAGAGAGGGCGAGTATTTGTGTGAGAATGGATACTCTGCTCCATGGAACTGTGTATTCAAGTTGTTGTGTGTGGTAGTTTACTGTGCTGTGTGTAGGAAAAAGCGTGGCATTAGTTCAGTCCCAACAAAGACAGGAATGGTGTCCACCTCTCCTTGAAGGCTGTGATGTTGTTATTATTGTAGGCTGTGTTTTCTCCATAGATATGAAGTTTGAGTTTTTATTATTTCCACCTGAGAAGAGTAGTTTTCTTGGCAACAGTTAGAGAAATGAACACGCTGTTGTTGTATTTGTGTGATATGTTAATTTGTGAAGTGTCTCCTAACAGACAGAGTTGTGGGGATGGAGGGATTCTGCATGTTCCAAAAGGAGTGAACTGGTTGGCAAGACCAAACTGTGTGGAAATAATTATCTGTTATGCCTATTGTGCAATGTGAGCAAGTCTGTCTGTGTTTGCCAGTCCCATTTTGTACATTTTGTATCAAGAGTTCTGTGGATGATTTGTCATGGAAAAAAAATAATTATTTCTTTCTTTCCAGAAGTCACTATGTAAATAACAATTTTCATGCTTTGAACTCATCTGCTGTTTTAGTGCAGAGTGAAATGATAATTACTCGTTTTCAGAACAGTCCAACACCATTTTAAACACTCAAAGTTCATGCCTTACTTAAATGATCAAAAAGTACAAAAGGAGCTGCAGAAAGGTCTTTGATAAATTGAGCAAAGTCACAATTTATGTGATTTTAAAATCAATAAATTCTAATTCATGCAGATACAGCAATATATATCCTGACAGAACTGTTGCATCAGTAAAACCTGCAGCAGTAAATTAATGACAATGTCGAGTAGTCAACCCAGGCCAATCCTGTTGAAAGGTTTGTCCGTGATGGAATGCTTCACTCAAGGTAAATGCTCTCTAGTCCTTCTTTATGATCACACACTGCAGAACACCCATGTAGTCAACTGAATTTAATTTGTAATGAATATATTTGCCTCATGTAACTACAGATAAAGTCAGAATGAAGTGACCCTGTAACACCAAGTTTCACGGCAGGGATAAAGTCGATCTTTCCTGCTTTATCTCAGCAGTGGCCTGATTCATTGGTCAGCTTCATTCTATGGATAATCATGAATAATTTTTGTCTATTGTGTTTGTTCCTCAGTCATCCCCCAGCCCCTCCAAAGACCTGCCAGGCTTTCGCAAAATCCTCCCCAGGGCCAGTTACTTTCTCCTTTCTAATGGCTGCGCTTCAAATCACAAGCTGGGAGGGTCTGTGCCTGAGGTGAGTGTGGAGTCTCTGGACTCTCCAGTAGAGGGAGGTCTGCCTTCCGTCTCTCTCACCCAAGAGCCCCAGTTCACACCTCTTGGGTTGGCAGGTGAGGTGCAACTTTACGAGCAGCCCATCATTGCTGATGACATACCAGAGGAAACGGCAGTGGCTTCTCATCCCATGGAACCACAAGGAATCCCACCCTCCTCCCCTTCCTCTCTCGTGTCCAAAGCCCCAGCCTCCATGGACACACAGGTCTCTGCTGAGATTACAGCCACTGTGGTTACGCTGAAAGGAAATGAGACAAGAGTTGATGGGCATGGTTATTGTGGGCCAATGATGCAGCAGAAACAGGGGGAAACTACTCAGGTGGTTGCTATCATACCCACCCAGGTGAGACTTAAATGTCCTTCTGCCAGTTAGCAGAATGAGCTTCATTTATATATTATTAACAAGAAAAAATCTATGTGGCTCAGTATTGTAATCATAATGTTTTGGGTTTTTTTTCAAATCCATTGAGGTGATTTGTTTCTTATTTCAGAACCTGCTGGAGCCCAATTCTTTGGCAAGTGTCAGCTCAGTGGGCCCAGTAATGATGGTCTCTGTAGGATCCAGCATGGAGCAAAGTGCCAAACCTTCATATAAAATGGTAAGCTGCCACATTATTCATCTGCCTTATTCATTTCAATGCTGAGACTGGAAAGCACAGAAAATGAGACATATAATTACAGGTATTCATATTTAAAAATGTGGTGATTGGATGTAGTAATACAGGTTGAAAGACACAAACCTCAATGTGTTCCTCTTTTCTTTTTTGCAGTCTGCAAAGACATACACCCGGAGAGGTCGAGGGAGGTGTCTAAATGCTGGATGTTCATTTGTGTATGTCACCCGTCACAAACCACCAACATGCCCAGACTGTGGGAGCCACTTGGGTGGAAAATGGATATCCGCTGTAAGTGTCGAGCAATAAAAGGGATGTTGAATCTTATGTGAGCATCCAGGTGTAGTACAGTGATTAAATCACCTCCAGTTTTTACCTGTGGTAAAGTGAATCAATTCTGCCTGTGTTTATATGTTAGAAAAAGAAGACAAAAGAGAAAGATGCTGCCTCAGATCTGCAGAAAGTTGACTCCAAGCCTAATGAAAGCTGCCAGCCCTCATCCCCCACTGCTCAGGAGGGTAATGCTGATGTCAGGAAAAGCAACACCAGTGAAAGCAAAAAAGAAGGGCGAGTTCAACGGTGCTCCAGGAAGCAGCATGCAGGTTCTGCTGGAAAGCCACCAGAGGGCAGCAGCATCAAGGAGCAAGACAAAAAAAAGTGAGACTCCATGAAATATTACTGCCGCAGTTCGTTAAACATGTTCTCTTTGCTACATGCACCCCAAAAGCATGTTGACCATGTGGACATTAAAGATTGTGTAGAGTGGGTATAAGTACATAACATGAACACGCTATATGTGTGATAAACACTAAGTTTCTAATTCTCATTTTCAGTAAATATACACACCTTATCCTTTAGTTATTTTTATTATGAGTGTATAAAAAGTTGTCTGAAAACCTTTTATTTAACCAGAAATATTAATGGAACAGAATCATATTGACACCCGTGTGTTTCTATAGCAGCTGTTTTCATTGTAAGTTTTGACAACATGACATACTCTGTTACCAAGTAGACCGTTGAAAGACAGTCTTAAGGGCATAGCAGTCCAAGGTCAAGACCGAGGCATTGTCACTGTTCGGAAGAGGCCTGTGAGACCCATCCTACCTGCCTACTATAGCACAGGTGAGAGAGAACATGCAGCACACAGGCTATATTTTGTTGTAAAAAAAAAAATAAGGCATCACATGGGCTTGTATTTTAGCATTTGTTTGTGTTTTAGGTTCTACTTTGTTCCAGATCTTAACTGTTCCGCCTGAGAAAGGAAGATTTCAAACTGCCCAGAACAATAAATCCACTGGTACTGTCCATTATACACAGACTGCTTTTATTATACAGAGAGGAAGTGATTTGTGATTTGTTTATAGCAATTAA
This sequence comes from Chaunax sp. Z400, assembly GCA_037577475.1. Lineage (NCBI taxonomy): Eukaryota > Metazoa > Chordata > Actinopteri > Lophiiformes > Chaunacidae > Chaunax > Chaunax sp. Z400. Next base: position 24,219,237 of record CM075189.1, on the reverse strand, counting down.
TTTCTGAGGTTTCTGCTCTCCATTGATGTGGCCGTGTTCTAATCACAGTGGCTCAGGACAGTTTGTCAGGTCTCAAACCCAGCACCCTAAAGCAGCTCGGCCAGATCGTACCAGCAACGACAGCCAAGCAGGTTAACACACACAAACACTTACAAACGCATCAAACAGCAAAGATACAATTTTGGTCAATTGTCCTGACTTATTCTATGTCATTCCACAGGATTCTTCTGATGGAGTCCAGGCCGTATCTTCTTTGGCTGACAGGAGATTGAATATCCTGCCAGTCATGCCTTTAAAACAGAAACAGACCATTTCCAGTTTTGTCAGTATAATGATTTTCTTTATACAAGTTGGCCTGCTGTTTTTATTTATTAAACTCAAAGATACTTTTCAAATGTAATGTTGTTTCAAGAGACTCTGTTGTTACTTGATTTGTGGGTAATTCTTGCATATCTTTATTATTTTAGGATTTGGGACTGTCTACAGCACGAGGAAGGGGTCGGTGTAAGAACCCATCCTGTGACTACATGTATAAGAACAGACACAAACCTGCAGTGTGCCCTAAATGTGGCTGTGAGCTGAGAATGAAGTACACCAAGGGAACACAGGTGAAAGCTTACTTCCTCCAGATTCTTCTCAAGTCAAGATAGTGTAGCATTAGTTTGTGATATTGTGATATTCAGTTTGTGACTTTCTAACCATCAACCAAACATTTAGTTGTTCCTGCCTTGTTTCAACATCTGTGATGTCAAAGTCGTCAAACCATTGCAATGAAAAGTTTGTCAAGTTTGAAGCAGCGTTCACATTAATTTTCACAGTTGGGAATTCATTTTTCCGATGATCCTGAAACCACATTGATGTGCAATCAGGCTGCATTCATTACTCATTGAAAATTTGGAAAATACAAATTCCAACTCAGACAAAATGATTTGAACGCTTGGTCGGGTTGGAATCTGTGCCCAGACACTCGTGCCGAAATCTGTGCCCCAATTTATCCGATTTGACGTCATTATCATGGCGTCTTTTGTTTTGACCGGTGACGTAATATTAGAAATGCTATTTAACAGATTTTAACATGTCATTTACTTTTGTATGGGATACCTTTGCATTCTAAATATAGTGAAGTTGCCAGCATTACAGTGGTCTACTCAAGCTTTATTGATATGGCCATGATTGGCTTTTCATATGGCCAACCATCAGTTTCCTAAATTGATCAAGTGGATGCATGGTTTTCATTGGTTGATTATTCCCCAATTGGGATTACCGAGTTCACCTTCATCTTGAACTCAGCATTAGTCCTATCACCACCCAAATAAAGGCAAATATTAACCATATTAAGTCTATATTGCTCATATTTGACATGTTATTTTTACATAAATTGTTATGGTTGTATTGTTTTAAAAACCCATGAACATTGGGCGAGTAACAAAAAAACGGACACCACACAAAGGGTTACGTATTCTATTATCCTTCCGATCTTTATTATTTGCTGTAGCAATGAATCGCTCCGATGATTACTAAAGCTAACCTTTTCTCCTTTTGTAGTCCGTGACTCTGCTCGATCCACAGCAGGCCCTGAGTCCTGCTCAGAAGGACATCCAGCGCCAAAATACCCTGCTGTTACTGCACCGTTCCCTGCAGATTCCCGAGACTGAGACTGAGCTCCAGGAAACGTTGGCCCTCATCCAGGAGCTCAACAGTATTCAGATTGTGCTGGTTCAGCCAGGCCACCAGGAGCTTGACTGCATCGCAGAGAGTGAGACTCTGGTTGAGACTGGTTGGCCTCAGTTCTATGAATCAGCAGCCACTCATTGTGGCTTGTGTAACTACCCTCTCTTCAAAGGTGATCAGAGGTGAGAAGTTGGTTGATGGCATGACAAAATGAAGCTGAGACGGTCTAGTGCTTGCTTTTTTGACTCTCTTACTTTTCCTCATTACTTTCCTATCCTGCCTCTGGTTTTACTGCCATGATGTGTTGATGTCCTGGGGATGAATTTACAACTGTTACTATGGTGACCCCATGACCCGCCCTACTCTGCCTCTGATTGGCTTGGCATGACGATGATGTTTCTCGTGTTGTCCAAGTTTTTTGCTGTTTGCAGCACCAAAATGTGTTAGCTACTTTATTGAATGAGAGAGATGTGAAGGGAGCCATTGCTAGCAATCCAGACACTTAACAACAAGTAGCCAACACTGTGCGGCAATGTTGTCAACATTGGATGTTTGCGGTTGTGTTCTTAGATCAATGTAAGATAGCAAATTATCTTGCACCACCATGATTTAAGTGCAACTTGCAAGTAACCAGGTGAAAAATAAGCTTAATAATTTTTCAAAGCAAAATGTCTTAAAAAGAACTATAATAATATTTAGTCTTTCTTTGTAAGAATTTACCAAAATGTCTATACTTTAAGTGTCACATGGGTCCTGATGTTTAACTGTCTTGACATGAGATGTGAGCCTACATTTTGTTCAATGCATATGTGTTTTTGTGACAGTTTAACCAACCCTGCCGATTGAAGAATTGAGTTTACAGCTTTAATCAGGAGACAATATCTGAGATAGGATGAGTTTAGGAATTGCTTTTGTAAAAGGAAGATAAGACTTTTCTTACTTTTGAATTATAAGGTTGGACAAACAGAACATTGTCCTGACATGAGGCCTCTGTTCCCTGATGGTATGCTCTTATATGTGTGCTAGTACTGTTGCTGGACAAGAGGACTGCTGGCTGCTTACCGAGACACTCCTCCAGACTGCCTCTCTGCAGCTCAAGGTGTGTCTCAACGTTCAGTGCCTGGCTCTGCATAGCTTCACTGACCTGCATCCAGGTAAATGGAACCAACGTTTCACCACCTACTTTTCTTCATTTGCATTGTTCAAGTACTTTTACAGTCAAGCGTAAAGCACTTAATCCTTGCAGATATACCCTCATCTTGGTTTGTCCTCCATCATTAACTCAAAGGCAACCATGTACATTTATTCACACAAAATATCTCAAACACAATATGAGATATATTATGGGTATTATGTGTATCCCTATTGTTTCATTATTTTACAAAAATAAACACTCAAGTACACCAAACTAGAGACTCAACTCAAGTTTGGTGTTTTACATTTTATTTTGAGCAGAGGCTTTCTGAGACCATCGGCCTCCCCCATTGCTCATAATCATTAGCAAATGTAATGAAAGTGAAGATAATAATAAGCGACCATGATTCAGATCCACTTTAAAACTTAATGCTTCTTCCTTGGTCCCTGTTACACCCTTTCATCAAGTGTCATGAAAATCTTCTCAGTAGCTTTTCCACAATCCTGCTAACAAAGAGACAAGCTGTTTAAAATGTATGACCTCCTTGGCAGAGTTAATAAACAGGAAGTAGATCTTGGCTGTTGCTTCTAATACTGTTTTTGTTTTGTTAGTGAGTAGAAGACCTACGGAGCCTGGGAGGGGACATGGACAAAAACAAAATTAAAACGTGCACACGTATTAGAGAAAATAATAAAATAATAATAATAAAAATAATTAGTTTAGCTCCATTCACTCCCATTTCTTTTTTTAGGACTCTTTAATGGAGTTAATAGGGAGCAAACAGGCCATATGTGGACTGGCTGTGGTGAAGCTCCGGTCAGGCCAGCCAGGATCAACAGCACTGAAACACGTTTTACGGCAGGAGGGCGTGGTATTTACTAATACACACATGCGTTTTAATTTCTTTTTTTCATCCATGTCCCCTCCGGGGCTCCGTAAGGACCAAAGTCGTGGTAACAGCAATGCTCTTGTGCTGGTCTTAAAGAAGATTTTTTTCTGTAGCTAGCTTACTCTGTGATTTAAAATGGGATTCTCTTCTTGACAGGTTTGTTCAACGTTGGGAACAGACTGCTGGTTAGTATCGACCTGTTCCTGAAGGTCAGGGCCAGTATCAAACAAGGCCAAAACCCCTCTCAGGCAGCCAGGACCATATTGGACCATATTCCCAATCACCCTGGTAAACAGTGGACAAAACTCTGCTTACACAAAATCTGCAACTTAATTTACTACTTAATTTAATGTTGTCTGGCATTTTGAACATTTGCAGTCTTATGTCTTTTCTCTTTTACAGTATGTTTTCTCTGAATTTAATCGTGTCTTCCTCTTTTGCATCAGTACACACCCTAAGTCCAGAGGAGGTATCTCACATTCAGGAGCTCCTCCTGAGTGGCTACTGGGCCTTTGAGTGTCTGACAGTGCGTGACTACAACGATATGATCTGCGGCATTTGTGGTGTTGCTCCCAAGGTGGAGATTTCACAACGATACACAAACAACGTCCTGGAGCTTAAGAACGTGGAGGTGAAAGATTAATACAAGAACATTCATTTGTAATTATCCCAAATAGAGTCAAGTCATATCAACATGTGCTGAACTGTTTTAGCATTTACAGTTTTCCAGGGCTCCAGGATGCGACCGTTTTGGTTGCACATGCGTCTAAAAATCTGTGAAGTGCAACTTAAAGTGTGGCACTTCAAAGAATTCCTCTACACATCTCAGTGATTTTCTGTGATGGAGTCAGCATCACAATGAATCTAATAATGAACTAATACAAAGCTAAGGAAGTGAAAAAAACACTATAGTTTTATAGTTTTTTAATTGTTCTTTTACTTAACCCTCATTAAAAGTAATTTGTTGGATTTATTTGTCCAAAACAAATTTCTCAAATGCTTTGTAGGTATGCTAAAGTTGTGCATCTCATAATTGGTTTCTTAAATTAGCTTATTTTTACATTCTAGGAATAGTTGAACTCAGGCGATTTTTCTTGTAATTTTTCTCACATTCACCTGTGATGGGGGTGTGGTCTATCCACATCAGCACAATTTGAGTTTTTCCAGTAGCGGGGTCATCTTTGTCCGTGGACACAACCTTTCTATTTTAAACAATTGATTTCTTGTTGAGTGGGCTGTGACAGTATTTTTCTGAACCTCTACTCCTGTGTGCTGTTGCTCCTAAATGAAAAAGGTAGTTGCACCAGTGTCACAAGTGTAAGAAGTTAGTCTGGTGCCCTGTCTTCCACATGTAAAACCTCAAGACAGCAAGCTTGTAAGGATTTACATATGTATGTCTTGAACTCTTCATAGGCTTACACACATTCGGTTCTGTCTACAGTTTACCTGGCCTGAGTTTTCAGTCTCAGATGAGGTGCACGTGGATGACTTCTGGCTGACCATGGAAAGTGAGGCTATTGAGCAAGCAACTTTCCCCACTGATGTCCCTATAACACGGGTGGATGCTTCTATCATTGCTCCCTTTATTCCTCCTCTTATGAGGAGTGCTACTGTCATCAACACAGAGAAGAATAAAGTCTTGTCACACACAATGCCCTCCTCAGGTACCCGAATCTTAATGTGGATGTGTGTTAATGTGAATTTTCAGTTAGATTTTGGTTTGCAGTGGCTTAAGTGATCTGTGCAAAGCATTTTTCTCAAAAGAACATTTTTCATCTCCTGTTTTAGGAGATCCATCAGTTCTGGTCCGTCTCATTCACGATGGTGATCTGAGACTGGACAAGATTGAAGATCACAGTGAGGACGAGCTGAGAAATATACTGAACCGCTGCGGGTCAAGCATCACCCCAGACTCCAATAAGGTGTGTGTGTGTGTGTGTGTGTGTGTGTGTGTGTGTGTTGTGTGTGTTCTCTCATCTTTGTTGGAGTTTATTTACTTAAAAGCCTGCTTCCTGTCTCCCTGTGTTAGAATGAGCTTCTTGCTTCCCTCATCTCCTTGTACACCCTTGTTCATAGTGGCCTCTCCACGGCCCCACAGCCCCCCACAGACCTCACAGCTGGCAAGTTGTCCAAGGTCTGCCCCCATAAGGTAAAAACAGCTGTTCTGTCATTGATTTAACTAGTCATTTCAATTCACAAAAAATATCACATTTTAAAACTTGTTTAAGCAATGTTGGTTAAGAAAATCTTTAGTGGATAATCACATAGAAAATGTAAACCAAAATCTCCCCTGTGTGTTTTTTTAACCTTTCTTTAAGGGCTTTCAGTGTTAGTAATTAATGTCTCTCCTGTGTCTTCATCCAGGTGGTGTGTGGCTCTAAGTACTTGGTTCGAGGAGAGACGGCTCGAGACCATGTAGACCTTTTACTCTCATCTCGCTACTGGCCCCCAGTCTACGTTAGCGACTGTGCTCGTCAGGTGGCTCTATGCTCTGACGTGAATTACCCAGAACTGGCAACCCAGATGTGGGGCAGGAACCAAGGCTGCTTCTCTGACCCTTTTGAAAAGCCGGTGGTGAGTGAGATGAAATCCAGCTGCCTATTAAGGAACTCATATGTGAGCTGGTTAAAATTCAAAAGATTCAGAGGCCCATTCAGTAATTTGGATCATATACATTTCAGTGACATATATGAGTGAAGAGTGTCATCAAAATAAAAGAAAAATTACTGTGTTTATGTATCTCATAGGAAATGTAGCGCTTCACTCAAACATAAGTTATTTAAAACTTAAAATAAATGGTAAAAGCATAAGTGGTCATTGAGATCGGGGAGAAAAGGTTTCAATCTTGTTTTCTGAATTGTTGTTTTTTACTTGTATTTTTTAGTTTGTGTCTTGTGCTGAGCTACAAGACCAGCCGTACAGCGCTGACCTGTCACTGGTAGCAGAGAACCAGCACATCCACCCCATCACCAAATCATCTTGTTGCTGGCTGGTTCATCCTGGAGCAGCTGAGCAGCCCTCTGCTGACTCTCTAGACCACCACTCAATGATCCTCTGCAGAGATCTGGAGCCTTACGTCAGCCTGATGGCTGAGCTGGAGAAAGAGAAGGAAGATGAGGACGTCAAGGCGGCAGAGCGAAAAGAACAGATGGACAAAGCAGAGAATGACTGCACAGAGAAGTCAGAGGACTGGTTCTCTGTAAGCTGTGTGCGGCGGCAACCTGTGGTTTTCAGCAATGCTGCTTATTACTACCTTTACAACCGCCTGGTAGATTTTCTCACCAGCAGGGACATCGTGAGCCAGCAGATCAATCAAGTGGTGAATGCGTGCCAACCGGGGGAGGTAGTGATCAGGGATGCTCTTTACCGACTGGGAGTGGCACAGATCAACACAGAGAAAGAGGAAGATGAAGGAAGTGGGATGGAGGGACACATAGAAGAGAGAGGGACTGAGGCTGAGGTTGTGCTTCCTGAATAAAAAATGTATAGAATAGACAATCAGGAGGAAGGAAGTGGACTGAATGTCAAAGATGGCTGCATGCAAAGAAACGAGTGCAAATAATATAATAAGACTTTAAGAGCATGTGGAGAGAAGTGTTACAACAAGGAGGTAATACAGTGCTCACCTGTGACTGAGGGAGTGATATGAAGGACTTGCCTGTGTAACAGCATATTTAATCAACCAGACATTGTTGTCCAGTTTTACTGATGTGAGGAAATGGGCTGAATATGGATAAAGAGGGTTAAATATAGCAGAAATAGTCCTTTATTGTTAGATCATTAGATCTCTTTTTACCCATCTCAAACTACAGTAATGGTAGTTGTGAGAACAAAAGTTAAGATCATGTAGACTGAATGTAAAAATTCCACTTTCGAATGACGAATGTTATTTTGTGTCTTTTGCCAACCGGCGGCCACATGCTAAAAGAAGTAGAAGTGTATGTGAAGAATCAGATTTAATTCAAATCCAATACTCTCCTGAGACTGAAGTTATGTAATGAGCATTTTAATAACTCAGCTATTTCAAGCCTAAATGTATGTTTTTAACCATGAAGAATATGCTGTATTTATTTACCTTTCGTATGCAGAGACATGCCTGCTTTATGCTTCACACTCTAAACCTCTCACCTTGTTGCCTTTTGGACTGATGTTTGCATTTGAAAAGTGACAATAAAATGTGTATCTGTCAATTTTACTGTACAATAACAAGATGCGTTGCTTGTTTTGGTTCACATTTTCTTTTCAATGAAGATCCATATAAGGACCCTTATAATCAGTCATTTTACAATCATTTTTTGAGAATACACTGTAGATATTTAGTAGATCAACATACGGTACAAGAGGCCCGGAGGTTTGAGGGTTCTGTTCTGTATTTTAGCTGCTCCTAGGACTACAGTCTTGTCGACTGAGACCTACCTGGAATCTTCTGCAGCCACTCTTCCATTTTGGGTGTCACAGCCCCCAATGCTCCTATTACCACTGGGACCACTTTGGTTTTCACCTCCCACATCTGTTCCAGCTGTTCCTCCAGCCCCCTTTTCTGTTCCTGTTGAGGCAAAGAAACCTTGGATACAGTAAAGAGAAGTTCATTGAGTGTTTTTATTGGTCCAGCCTGTGGTGTTGGAAGTATTCAGATCCAGAACTAAACACTTGTTAAAAGTGGAAGTGCTGCATGGACATTGAAACGTACGTGAAAGTATCTAAGTTTATTCAGGAAAATGTATTTTTAAAGAGCAGTTCAGCTAGCTGGACAAGAACTCATGGTCCCAGCATTGGTCAGTATAAAAATCAAATATGGAACATGAGATCTGATGGAGGTACTTGTTTCTGCAACAGCAGCAACTTTCATTCTATTATGTGTGATGCAACGTCTGGGTGCCATTTAAACACAAGTATGCAGAGATGAGAAGTTTTTGTTGATTAAATCAAGCTGTGCACGATACTTGAAGAATTAGAGAATGCACAACCAATTTTTGGCCTAAATTGAGAAAATATTGTCTCTTTTAAAATTGGTTGTTCATCTATATTCAGGGCAGGTCTTGTGATAATTCTCAAGATACAAGGTTTGGACATAATTGATTGATTTTTGTGTCTTGAGTCTGAAAACACAATTCTTCGAGATTTAACCATGATGCCTTTATCCAACTAATCCCAAGTGACCTGTCCCTTGTTAAACTATTGCAAGGACGAAGATCGGGGAGGAAATGTCATCTGCCAGAATACCACAGGAGGGGCAACATGACTGGGATCGCACCATTGCTTTGCTGGAGGCAGTTTGGGAGTTCTGGACTGGCCATTGATGAGTCTGATCTAAACGCCATTGTTGTTTGAGTGAACGACATCCATGTGACATCCATGAACATCCTTCACAGATTCAGCAGCAACTCCAGGCAGCTCTGACTGAAGAGTGGGCCACCATCCTGCAGGAGGACATCCGGAAGTTGTGTCATTCCATGAGGAGGAGGAACTGTTTTGGTGTTTGACTTGTGGTGGAAATCTGAATTAATGATCGTAGTCCAACGTTGTATTATGAGCGTTTTGTTAAAAGAAGTGATAAAAGTAATGCCTTTGCAAAAGGACCAGCACACAGAGTGACATAGAAGTCAGTCTCTGTATGATCTGGTGAAGAGTGTCTAGAAACATTGTGTCTTTGTAGTGAGAAGTTAGGAGGCAAATCAAAGATGTGTACTCCCATTTGTAGAGTTGGCATAGAAAGAGAAAAAACAACTCTGTGTATAGGATGACCTTCAGAATTTGATAAGACTATCCTGTGTGTGTGTGTGTGACTCCCTGAAGTTAATTAAAACAGAGTCTGTGGCCCCTCATTATTTGGCCTCTCCGGTCACTCTGGCCTTAACTTACCAGTTCCAAAGAGTTCAGTAAGTTAGCATAGCATAGCATAGCATGTGTATAAGTAAGCATGTGTCTAAGGCAGACATATGTGATACACTGTTGATTCCCATCACAGACTGCAAATACTAAATAATTCTTTCTTTCATGGGTTAATTTACTGATTATTTTCATTATGCTTGATTTGTCCAGCAAAAGCCCAAACTTAAATAATTAGAAGGAAAAGCAACAAATCTTTATGATACGTGGAGCCAGATATCAAAACGATTGCCATTTAATTTTATGTCAATTTCTTGTTTACACTGTACTTGTTTGTACTAACTTATCTTGATTTATAACGAAACATCATTGTTTACAAGCTCTTTGTTTTGTATCTAAAAAATGTAATATGTAAAGTAACTAATAACTAAAGCTCTGTATAAACTATAGTGCAGAAAAAAGTAAACAGACATATAAAGTGGCATGAAAAGAAAAGATAAAGTAAAACCTACAGAAATGACAAGCATCTCAGATTTAAAGTTACAGTAAGTTCAGTACGTGAGTTCCCCCACTGTTCCTAAGCTACATGCTTCTGGCTGACGTGTTTACACATATAAACTGGCACACAAAAATCCAATTCATTCTATATGTTCTCTGCATTATGTGATTTCTTGCAACAACCTAATTTTTTTTTTTATCAATGCTTGTAATTGTTGGATGTTTGCCTCAGGCAAAGTCATATGGATTATGCTTTTACTGGAATGATGTATACAGGGCTCTGGGGACTTTGTCCCGTGTATTTTCAAGGGGTTTCAAATATCGTTATTTGGTAACATAACTGTAATCATTGTTCTTCTCAGAAAGTTTAATGCAGCGCTATCTGTTTGTCGCCACCTAAATGACCTGCAAAATTGGCCAGTACTCAAGAACATTTCTGCCCCTAAGCTCACAGCACTGATATTTAAAGAAAGGTTAAATTACTTTGAAACACTTCAGCATCTCACAAGTTTATTATCGGTCTAATAAAGGTTAACAACTAACATAACTACACAACACACATAGGGGCAACAGTGGCTTAGGAGGTAATAGCAGTCATCCATCAGAAGGTCGGTGGTTGGATCCCCAGTTGCCCCAGTCTACATGTCGTAGTATCCTTGAGCAAGATACTGAACCCCAATTTGCTCCCCAGGCGCCATAAGGGCTGCCCACTGCTCCTCAGGGATGGGTCAAATTCAGACTAAGAATTTCCCCAAGGGAACAATAAAGTATATCTTATCTAACTTATCTTATTTAAATGTTAATTCAATTTACCTCATGACCTCCACCAGCAAGAGTTCAAGGAAGGTTATGCAATTGCTCATGTTTGGTTACATTTTGAGATGGATGTGGCATGCAGATTCTGAATCAATTATTCATTCTCTCTCAACAAGGCAAGATAGGAGCTTTTGCACAAAGCAAACGAGGTAAGGAGCAGAATAAGACTGTAGCAGTGTAACAAAAGCACTGTGGGGATTATTAGGCTTTATTCAAACTCTGCAACAATTCAGTTTCTTGATGGACAATTAAAGACTTTCTGAGCACATAAACTAAAAACATATCTGAAAGTGGTGAGCTAAGAAATATGATTTGAACTGAAACCATGCATAGGAGGAAAAGCATTTAGACTTTATGTAAAATCCTACAAAGATTTCAGAGTTGTGCAATACTGATGGATACTGTGGGAAATGTTCCAGAGGAAATGCAGATTGGACAATACTCAGTACAAAATGAAGGAAGTGAGAGGGAAGAACATAAAAGCAGCACTGTGTTTATCAGCAAAAAGAGATGCAGTTTTGCACCTCTGCAGTTTTTAAGTTATTTCATTGGCAGCTTTTGCATTGATAACCCCATTTGCACGAAACCTCCACACAACACATACAGTATATGAAATATTGATGCACATTACTACAATCTACTCTACAATAATTCAGTGCAAATAAAGATAACTCTTGATTTACATCGTGAAGGTTTATACATTATAAGACACCATGTCTCAAATAGATAAAGAAATATATGAAATGCTTGAAGTCAAACAAATGTACAGTTTATATCTCTCACAATAGCTTGTATGTTATTCTCAAATCGTCATGCAATTGGCAGTGTAGGCTGACTGATGCAGATAGAAAGTGCTGAAGCTTACATCCAAACACTTGTCTACCTCTACAGGAAATGAGAAGAGTTATTTGTGCCACGCCAAACTTCCACAGTCAAACATGAAACATTGTCCATCTAATCCACAACAGATACAAAGATTTCCCTGCTCAGTTTAGCTATATTCCCTGCTCATAAATCGTGCTGGATGCTGGTTAATTAATTAGTTCAAAGTGGAACAATCACATGTTGCCAGTCTGAAATTGTCACAGGAAATAAAGTTATGACCCAGGCACATAGAGGAAAACAACATGATCATTCTTTGCCTTCTTCATGGTCGCCTTAACATGTTTACACGAGAGAGAGAGACACTCCCAATGTTGAATTAAGTTGACCAGAAATTTAAACCCACTGGACTAGAGTGCATTAAGATGGGTAGACTATTCCTTCCTCTGAGAATGCATACATGCAATAAAATGATGAAAAGGAAGTGAACCTTCTGACATATGATTGAAATCTCCATAAAAAGGATAGTGACACACATGGGACAGTGATCAAAAATAGTAATAAACATAACGTGCAATGTACAGTATGATTAAGAACTCAGACAGAGCGAAGGATAAACATATCCTTTGCATAAACTGTAACGTATACCTCGAATACATAGCAGGAGCGGTAAACACTCCATGAGGGAGAAACTTTTAAGATAAGGTACAGCTTTGGATGATTGTGTGGTTTGTTGGTATTTTTACTCCTTTCAAGAGTGCAGTCAGTGTTAGACATGGCAATTTCTAGTCATGGTCTGCAAAGAAGCAGGTCACATGCTTGCTGCAGCTGCTTGTCTGTTGGGCAAGCAGACACGACGGGCAAAAAAAAATAGCTGTGAAGGCGCCTCTCTGCAACTGTCCAGCGGTAATGAAAAGCTGTGTTACTCTGACCACGAACTACAGCTGATACCACATTCCCGATGCTTGTTGATGAGTGATTGGTTTGCTGATTGATTAGCTATTATGGCTTTCAACAAAACTGGTAACTGTTGGTCTTCATCAGAGGCTGCTCCTCTTCCTCGTGGTCACAAGACTGATCACAGGGGCCGTCACGGTAAGTGGGCTCGTCCCCCACTTCACCCTCTGTGACCTGCATCTGCACATTCTGGTAGATTATCTGTAGAGAAGCGTTACATTAGGATGGTGTCACTGGAGGCAGGAGAGCCAAAATCTTGGCTTCATCTGAGAATGATCAGTTTTCAAACTGTGAGTTTCTCACAAAGAGCATCTATTCAAACAAATTTATCACAAATGAGTTTGGCAGCAGAGCTAAATCTGTTGTGTCTTTGGGAGGATTAAATGAAAAAGGAGGGCTTCCGGAGGATATTTTGAGTGGCATTAAATTACAAGCATTACATGTTTTGACCATAGTTTGTCCATAGTTTTGACACAGCTAGACTGGAGTCACTTGGGGTCACTAAACCATGCTTTCCACAAACTCACCTGTTCCGGCTCAGATTGATCCCCAAGCAGTAGTGCTATCATCTGAGTAATCTTGCTAAATGTTGGACGCTCTGTAGGCTCCAGATTCCAGCACATCTTCATGATCATGTAGCTGAAACAAAAGTGGACCATGCATCAAAAAGATTTACTATAAAGAGGTTCCCTGGACAAAAAAATAATTCATAGTATACATTTTCAGGGGTCTGTGTCCTGTGCTCAAACTTGGGCATGCAAAATCAAGAAACCATATGAAGAAAGCTAAGGAGACGCTTTTGGAGGCTGTGATGCAATTTGCTTAGAGAGACTCGTTCACAAGAACCCCTGCCTTTTCCAGTCTCCTTTTTCAGCCGTGAAATAGCAGTTACATGGAGACCTAGCTTCAAGATCATGTGGCTAACAGGCAGAACTAAGGACTGACTCATAGCAGAACAACAGATGATTAGGCCCTGACTCAGATTCAGTCCCCTCTGTTTCCACAGCATAATTATTCAAAGTGGTGTGACAGCCATGTCAAATCAGGACACAATGTTAGGCCCCTCTGCAATACTGGGAAAACCCTACTTTTTCAGGGGGTTATTAGTTTGGAGTTCAAGCTTGCCATGTTTTTTGGGGTTGGGAGATAACAAGTAAATTAAAATCAGGAATAATTTAAGTGCACCACAAGGTTGCCTCATGTCTTAATGTTGCTGAAGTGTGGAGCTTACATCTCAGGAGGGGAAAAGTCTGGTTGAGACATCTGGTAGCCACGCTTGACCATCTTGTAGAACCTGGAGTCCACAGCCATGCTGGGGTAGGGGCTCTTGCCTAATGGTGAATAATATACTCTGATTTTAGCAAACAAAGACAAATTATAGAATAAATGTGTGTGTAAATGTAGGGTAAATATGCATGTGTTCTGACCTAAAGAAAAGATCTCCCAGAGGAGGATGCCGTAGGACCAGACGTCACTCTGGACTGTGTAGATGCAGTCAAAGATACTCTCTGGAGCCATCCACTTCACAGGCAGACGTGCCTACACACACACAATGCACCAAGCAGATTTCATTTTTTAATCTAGCCCTAACTTGCTTAATAAAAATACGTGTTGGATCTACTCAGTGGCTTACATTGCCTTTCACCACGTAGTTGGAGTCATTCATGATGTCACGTGCTAGACCGAAGTCACAAATCTTGGCCACTCTGTCATCAGTCAAGAGGACATTCCTAGCAGCCACATCTCGGTGAATACACTGCATGCACACAAACACAAACACCAACACACACATAGTAATTCGTCAAACTTTGACGAGTTAATGTGAAGACAAGTTAATGTAATGGGAGGTCCCCTCCTAACCTCCTCACAAACTACCTTAATTCATCATATTCTATAAAAAGCAATATGTTTAATGCAAATTTGTCTGCTGTTTTAGATGTTTGTATTTTAAAATCCCTTCACAGGTAAAACCACTCACATTTTTTGCAGCCAGAAATTCAAGGCCCTGAGCCACTTGAGAGGAAAACCTCAGCAAGTCGTTGATGTCCAGCGGCCAGTCAACAGTCTCCTCACACACAGAGTCTTGGTAGGCAGAAATAATAACATATGACATACAGAAGCTGATGTTCGTAGTTAGCATGCTGAAGCATGCTGATTGAATTTGTGCCATTTTAAGAAGGACTTGTTGGGGTATGTTTCTTGCCTCGAAATGATTCCATATTTGCCACATTTGGCAACTGGCTGGGTCTCATTTCCAAGTAACTGCTTGAAGATGTACTAGAAATGCCGCTATCACTGTTGGATGAAAGAGAACAAGCAGAGAAATACAGAGTGGGACGTCAGCAGAGAAGATAACGGAGATCAAATGTTTGTCATGAATCCTCCATCCAACACGTTCGATGGTGTACCTTCTAATGCATCGCGTCCGATTGCAGATATTCTTGTAGTCATTAGAGTTCTCCATAATGTCGGGACCATTCATAACAAAGTTCATAAACATTTCTGCCTTTTGGCGAAGGAAGTTCAAGAGATCACCAAGGCTGCAGTACTCTGTGATTACAAGCACTGGTCCTGATGACAAAACACACCCTGTTATGTGTCTTTCAACAGAGGAAATGTATTTGCATTCAAATTAGTTAAGATTCCCCATGAATTGAACAATGAGAATTTCCATAAACCTCTTTACAATATTTTAAATCCATCACACTTAATGCAGAACAAATAAAGACGCTGTCTGACCCCCATAGGTGCAGGCTCCCAGTAGATTGACAATGTTCTTGTGGTGTCCCAGGTGGCTCAGGATCTTCAGTTCAGACATCAGAGCTTCCCTCTCGTCTGAGTGAGCCCTGGCTGCACGAGCACAATATAGACGTGAAACTAATCATTTAGGATTTTGATAAGTACTTGAATCAGACATATTTTACACTTGTCACTCTGACTTGGTCATGAAAACAAGACCTTTAATTTTGTTTAAATTATAGGTCTTGACATTGGCTCACCTTTCAACATTTTTACAGCCACACGCATTACATTATCGTTGTCCTTTCCCAGACCATAGGCTGTGGCCTCAACGACTTTTCCAAAGGCTCCTGCACCCAGGATCTTCCCTGGTCAGACAGAAAATACAACAAGAAACCACAACCTAAACCAGATCTGTGATTCACAATTAGATTTCATATATAATGTTTTTTTTAAATGTTTTTAGGGTTACTATTAAACAATTTTATAATCTTTTTTTTAGTGCCCTGAATAATTTCAAGTCTTTCAGAATGTGAGCATTCACGTGTCTCTGAGTAATTTTTAAATGATGCAAACCTAGCTTCAGCTTGTCTCTCGGGAACTCCCACTTCTCATTGTAAGGCAGCTGAGTGGGGTCAGTGAAGGTGTAGTTGTTTCCATCTCTTGCCTCAATGATCTTCCAACGGATCTCATACCTGGGTTTCTGAAGATGAAAATAAGAGCAAATCGTACAAGTCAAAGCAACAAAAACACCGAAACTAAGTAGCTCATGTACATTTGGAAGATCTGGATGCCTCAAAACATCTTAAAACGTAGACTGCTGTATGTTTTTTTACACTTTACCTGCTTATATTTGTAAAGCAGAAAACCCAGTAAGATAAGGAGGACGACCAGAACGCCTGCTGTTCCAGTCAAGGTGGAAGTGAAGAACTTGTCTGCACAATCAGAGAGATCAATATTAATAATTTGTTTTTTGTAGATTATGTATATTGCTTGAATATGCACAAACAAAATGAGAAACTTGAATCAAACAGATTTACAGTAACTACAATGTGATCATTTGGTTTGGTTGACACCATCCATGTGACTTTACAATAATAAACTGAGAAAAACATAACATGTGATGGCATTCTGAAAAATAACAAATGATGAACTTTGTCCCAACACTTACCAGAAACATCCATGGCAAAAGTGTCACTGCTGACACCGACAAGATTGAAGGCCACACATTCCACCGTCATCCTCCGCCTGGAAGGCCCCACGGTGAGGACGCTCTCCACCTCCACGGCCCCATACTCCTCCTTCTGCACCTCCACTGTTGGAGCCTGAAGAGGGATCGCCATCTGCAGCCCAGTGTTGTTTCCATTGCACCTTCCTCATTGCAACACATACACAATCAGACAAAGACTGTTGGCTAAATGCCTTCAGTTCACAGAATAAAAGATAAACTTGGGGTCATTACTTACGTAGGCCGTATCCCAAAACACTGGTACCAGATGATTCTGGGAGCAGGATATCCAAATGAGGTGCAAGTGAGTGTGGTGACATTCTCCCACCTCACCACAGCAACAGGTCTCTCTGCAAGTGAAGGCAAAGAAAGGCCATCAGCATGAAAGAAACATGAAGAGAACTTATTTCAGAACACCTTGAACACTACTATACACTGATCTGACTTGTTTACAATGTCACTTACGATACATTTGAACTTGGAATGTGATGGAAGCATTGGCCAAGTCATTCCTGGCATAGAAGGTGTACTGCCCCTGCTCCTGTGCATTCATTCTCTTCACCTGCAGACTCGCATGATATCTATAAAAAACCAAAGCCAAAAATGTCTTTAAACTGAGATTAAGAGGAAATGTCTTCATGAGTAATTCTGTGATTTGAATACAGACACTGCCTATTTATGATTGTAGAGCAGGTCAACAAGTTAAAAATAGAGCACCTCTTCCTTTTAGCAGTGGTTTCATGACATGATGAAATATATGAACCGGGTGTTCCCTGTAATGCCAAAAAGTTCACAGACAGCATGTTTTAATCCTAGCGTAGTTTCCCCCACCCTGCTGTACAGTTGAAAGTTTTTTTAATTTGATCTGTGCTGACATTTTGGAACAAAAAGAGAGAGACTACTTTTATACGGGTTGTCCTGCTCTCGCCTTTGTGTTGTACCTGTTATTGTATCTGATGAGCTTGTGCTCCTGTGTGGACATGCTGAGAGATGATGGCGTGTGCCATCTGTGCTCTGTGATGTGGGGGTACGCTTCGATGAGCACACCGAGCTCCAAATCTTCTCCCTCATTCACCTCGATCGAAAGGCCCTGGTGGGCCAATTTAGGGGACAGCTGAGGCAACAGCCTAATGTAGGGCTTGTCTGTTAAGAAAAGTCCAAACAGTTTGTTTTCAGTGGTTGATGAATGGTGTAGACTGTTGAATATGAAACATAGCAAGAGTGACTGTCTCCATGGCTCACCTACAACCAGCAAGTATGTCGTTGAACTGTTCACCCCTGCTTCATTAGTGCCAATGCAGGAAATGTTTCCTGTGTCTGCGAGGTCCACAGCGGAGATGGTCAGTATGCTCTGTATATCAAGGCGATTTTCTCCACTGGAGCGAACCCTCTCCTCTATCATTACTTTCTGAGGACAACAGGAAGTAACAAAATCAGAGATTAAATAATTATTACTACAACTATTAAGAAAATTCCCCAAATGCCTCATACTGACCGACTTGGTGATATATTTCCATGTGACATTGTAGTTGAAGTTGGGATTGTGTGTTATGCAACGAATCTTGAGTTCCTCACCAACAATGCGCACATATTCATCTGACTCCAGGAAGACATATGGAGGGAAACGAAGCTCTAGAGCAAGAGGAATTTATAAATGAGTATCAAGCTTGATGCACATTTCAATTCAAATGAAACTAAGACAGCTTTCTCCGACATCAGAGTGCTCTCACTCTGAATGACATTGACAGAAAAGGCCTTGGATGTCCTCTCCACTCCGCCGACCATGGCTGTGCAGACATAGTCAGCATTGAAGCTGGGTTGGAGGCTGTGGATGAGAATACCACGGCGGGGGTAAACTGTAAAGTTCATCCTCGGTGGTACGGTGGTGCCATTTTCCATGCGAAGCCCCAATTCTGTGGCCTCTGGGTCGGTCAGCAGGCAGGGCAGCAGGTAGTCCTCACCCTCCTTGCTCACCACCTGCAGGGACGTGCTGCTGGTCCAGAACACGCGGTTCGGATCTAGAAAAGAAAAGGAGGGAGAAAATCTATAAGATCATAGAACAACGGAATAAAGTAATATGTGTGCTGTGGAAAATTAGCAGAACTAACAGAAAGAACTAACAGAATAGTAAAACCGATGTGGACAATGATCCATCGAAGCCCTAACAACTCAGCGTTTGGTGTGCTCACAGATTTGTAGGGCTCTCATTTATCAGAGCTCACCTTTTACGTACACATGCACTGAGGAGGTCAGTCCACGATGTTGATTCCCAGCACTGTAATAACACTTGTATGTTCCAGTGAATTCAGCAGAGGGCCGCTCCACCTTTAAGGTGCAGAGGTTCCCATTGGGTTTGGACACGTAGCGTCTGTGTTTGGATAGCCTCGTCTGCCAGTTTACAGGCCCGTCACCCTCACACTGCAGATTCAGAGAGGTTCCAGCTCGGACCACCACCTCAGAACCCCCCACGACCTTAGAGTTGAACTTGATCACCGGATGCCTCCATTCCACTGGGAAGGAATGTAAATATGATTTAATGAATGCATTCATTGACAATTTAGGCAATAGAAACACATAAAAAGACAAGTTTGATAACAAATTAATCAAAATAGACTTTGCGGCTTAAGTTCACGGAGAGAATTTTTTGCTCTATTATGCATTCAATCATTTATTTAAGATTTTGTTACTGATTTGGTCATCTCAAGATAACTGAAGCTAGAGCTGTTTTGTCTGCGCCATAAATCTGAATTAGTTTGAATCACAATAACATCCTTTGATCATTAAAGCTTCTGCTTTTCAAAATGTCGCTCAACACTGGTGATACAAAGACTGTTAATACGCAGAGCTTCAAAACTGATACTGTTGTATTTTCACTTAGAGTGCCATGTTAGTGTCAAAAATCAGAAAAGACACACAGTGAGTTTTAAGCATGGAGAAGGAAGTAACATTTTTTCAGACGTCTTTAAGAGACAAACTGAAAAAATAGAAGTATTCCCAAACCCTCAGGCAGTGTTGGATAAAGTTTAAGCAATGAAGAACAGTGCTCTCTTTGAAGATTGTGTTGAGGCTTTGTAGGAACCCAGTTGAACAATTTATTGCTTCTGAATTTTTGTATGGGGGTTGGACCTTCTACTGACACTGGAAGGATTGACATCCTTTCTCAGTTAACCTCTCTCAGTTAGAGTTGAGTATAATTTTCTATAAAGGTTATAAAATGTTTCATTTAGAGGTTTGGACAGCGTGTTTTGAAGCTTGAAGTAGAACTGAGATTCAATGATCAGCATTTTTTCCGTTTACCACAGCACACCAGTGATGTAGAGTAAAATGTAGTTTGAAACCTCTCCGCTGTTGTCTTCGCCGACAAACAGTTGCCTTTAGCCCAAGTTCCCTGTTGAGCCACAGTAATTCACCAGAAAGTAAAGCGAATCGACTCATCCATAATTAAACCAAAAAACAGATTCTTTTATGTTCTTTTATGTTCTTTTATGTTCTGACATGCTAATACATAATACATTGCAATTTGATGCATGCTGGGTGATGTGGTGTTCAGAGCCAAAATCAACATGGGCAAAAAGATTATAGATATAGATTTAACAGTCAGCATTTGCCTGCCTTTACCTGAAGCAGCAGAGGCCACAATCCCAACCAGCAGAGTGAGGTAGGACTGCATCCTGGATCAACTTCAAACCCACAGTGTGAACCCTGATGTTTGCCTGCACTACAAATCACAACAAGAATGAGACAAACTCACATCTTAAGTTGTCCTACTATTCATTCCTGTCGTTAAATTATCTGGTGATCAGAGCAGCTTTACTTATAAAAATGAATCTTTGAAGAACAGCAATGTCCTACATATATTGCAGGCATGACTCTTATTTCCAATGTACTCACCTGTAGATGTCTTCAGCCAAACAGAAGGGTATGG
The DNA here is from genome assembly GCA_037577475.1 of Chaunax sp. Z400. Lineage (NCBI taxonomy): Eukaryota > Metazoa > Chordata > Actinopteri > Lophiiformes > Chaunacidae > Chaunax > Chaunax sp. Z400. The sequence goes on along the minus strand of CM075189.1, from coordinate 24,198,728 downwards.
AACTTCCTGGGTTTGATATTTTCAGCATCCAGAGCAGACAAGAGTCTCTACCTTTCTGTTTGCTTCTGCCCTTCTTGTCCCTTCTGCCTGTTTACAGTCTCATACAGCAAACATGAAGTGGTGGGTGGAGTGTAGAGAGAGAGAGAGAGTGTGTGTGTGCGTGTGTGTGTCAGATCAGAATTTCACACTTAACAAATTTACGAGCCTTTGCCAGTCTGCCACAGAAAGACACAATTTTCCTTGGACATCCTTTGAAGTGAGACGAATCATCCCATCACTGTTGAACCATAGCTGTCAGTCTGTTCATGCAAGAAAAGTGTGGACTCTTGCAATAGGAAATGAAAATAAAGGGGTATTATAAAAATTATTTTGAAACCAGAGAAAAGAATTCAGAGATATGAGAGAAGATGCTTTATGGATATATGCAGCTATATAAGTGGGAATGTTTTGAGAGATGAGAGATATGGAAATCAGTGAATTCTACTTGTACATTAGTGAGACCAGCATAAATTATTTTCAGCCAGGAATTTTATTTTCTTGTTTAGGTTGACTATTTTTTGCTATTTTAACGGTGAAAAAAAGTAATTTTAGACAGCCTAAGGAAGTTATGGGAACCATTGAATTCACACGATTCATGAAAGACTCACACGTCAGTTAGTCCTATGATAATACACTTTTATTGTCTCAATTACAACATAGAAGATGGCACATATAAAAATACATTTGTAAACGTTAAGAAATTCTTTGGTACCATAGCTTGTGATACTGTGATCTTGTGCATTTTAAATTGCTACAGAAAAGTACAATGATGTGTTTTTTAAGGTGGAGTATGCATTGAAAGTTGAAACATTGTATAATTGAATGTTATACAAAGTACCTGCAGACTAAAAACATTGACTAAAACATATTTATACATTTACACATAAAGCAATCTAGATTTTTTTGCCTTTTTTTTTTAGAACAGTAGCCCTTAATCAGAAAGCAACAATAGCTGCACGACATAAAAACCTGCCCGTCTTCAGGCACTATGGCAGTGATACACTATTTATTATTCTCACTTATAAGTCACCTGTCATCACAGAAACCGATTTACCATACCAGCCACATATTTAAGCCAATATGTGATATATCAATAGCATTATCAATCAACAGTTGGATTATTCTGTCTTCATTGTATCTAACTATTAAGGAATTATTCAGTATGTCCGTCATACATTCGAGAGCCGCTCATCCGTTCTACTTCACGTTTGGCGTTTACATGTCTGTTTTAGGTGCCGCAACTTTTCTAGCCGTTACGGTAGGTTCTAAATTATGTCACATGACATGACTCAGCCAATCAAATCTCTTTGTGATTCTCAACAAATATGGTTGCGCCCTGTCAAGGCGTGGGTCAGCCTTTCTTTTATAACCTTGGCCGCAAATGTAGGAAGAGACGCAGTAATATGGTGCGCTGTGATATCTGCGAATTGCAAAGGGTTTATCACAACAGTATAGATTGAAGACTTGGAGAAGAAAACAGTTCTCTTTGTGCAAACGAGAGTGAAAACAAAATAATACCTGTTCACTTTTTATCCCCAGCGAACATGATGATCATAAACATGCCAAGCGTCATTATTAGTTTCACAATAAACGCCAATTTTGTAAGTGCGTATCCACGTCCAAAGCAATTCTTTCACCACTGCTCTTATGTTAACGCAATGTAACACCATGCTTCGTCTAATGGTATCCGGCCGATATATATTTATTTCTTCAGCGCAACGGTAATGTATGAGTGAGAAAATTGTTACAGCCTGTAAATCAGTTAATTTTCCTTGCCGCACACTGATGCAGAAATACATGCTGGTGAATATCTTATCGCGTCTTACTTGGGTAATTAAATAAATCCAAATCCATTTTAAAATGAAGCTTAAAATGGATTTGGAATTATTTCAAGTCATATATTAAAGTAAAATTCTAATTGACCAGGGAAAAAATTATGACGCATTATCATCGCACATCAATTCATTTGAATTTGAGGATCAGTTTTCTAATCAGACATATGACAAGCGTCTTATCATGTTAATAACTCAACACAGCAGTTTAAGTGGAAATTAAATAATGACTCAATGATTGGATACAATATTGAATTATTATTGAGACATGTTTTTGATATAAGGTAAATTATTTTTTATGTAGAATCATAATTTAAAAAAATCTTTTAATAAGCAACATAAACTGTGATAACCCTCTCTTTCAAAGGTGCTGGTAATTCTTAAGAGGCTTCAGTTAATTTGAGTATCCATGTTTTGATAACTTCTCAGTCAGTTTGAATGTGAAGCAGTTTGGATGAGTGGCTCTTGAAAAAGCTGCTACAGTAGCATCAGTACTAGACGCCACGTAGTACTGCACTGGTTTATACCGTCATTGTGAATATCAACATTTCATCTAAATAAAGTGCAAATCTGGCACAGAACTATGAAATAAATCTATATATGACAAGTCAAAAATACACAATGACACACAAAAACATTTCATATAATTCTCTCAAATAAGAAAACTAGTAGCCTCCATATGGCATATGTAGGTATGTAGAAAGGGATTCTAGCAGTAAAACAGTGCATGTAGAATTTGTATATCAGGTCCTTTTATGAATCTATAATCAGTGAGTTGATGGTCATACTTACGTGACTTGTCATGGTTTCATGATTATGAGTCCCAAAGATATCGGGCTTGCATGTAGAAGAGTATTTGTTTTGTGTGTACGTATGTTTATGGTTCGTTTTTATTGTTTTGAAAACCATTTTGCTTTTGTAAAACTAATATGATTGTTGGTAAAAAAAAAAAAAAAGGGACATATAGCTAAAAGTAACTCAAAAAAACTATCTCTTATAAGGCCTCATAAGCCTTTGGGAAATACAGTTAATGCATGTTTACTTGATGTAAATTGATTCCATAGGAGTGTGAGGTTAGTGCTGTATTTATATTACAAGAGGTTTCCTTGACAATATCGTGCTCATTATTTTTAATCATTTTGTTGTTTCAGAGGTACTAAGTATGATGCAAAAACTTAAAGAAGGCCAAAACTTTTGAGTGCTAGTGTAAATATAAGATTGCCTTCTTATTGTGCTACATTCTAGTTTAGTTATGTTCCCTTTTTCAGACATGTTTGAAAAAAAAAAGAAAAGAAAATAGCTCTCTTTTGTCAGGGATTCCCTCTGGCTACAGGAAACTGTCTTCTACCTCGGGCGTTGCCGGGGAGCCCAAAAGAGCGTCTTTCTCGCTTGTCTCCTCCAGTCTGTCCTCTTCTGGAAGTGTGTCAGTCGTGTCCTGTGACATGGAGTCAGTCTCCTCCTCCAGAGCCAGAGAGCTGAGAGTAGCCAAACAAAAAAATTGTTCACATATAGTGTAATCAGTCATGTATGAGTTATTCAAGGACAAATAATAGTATTTATTATTGTGGTGCTGAATGTAACAAAACAAGTCATTTTTAACACTTAAAATTTAATTAAAAATAATTTATACAGTAATTATGTATGTTTTGCTTAGCTTTGCTTTGGCTTAGCACATCAAGAGTATTTTCAGGAGTTGGAAATATATTTACAATGCAGCTGATTTTAGATTAAAAAAAATATTGAAGACTTCTTGTTGTACCTCTTGGACTTACAGTATGTGTATACTGCAGTGTGAATTACTAGGACAAATCAATTTACGGACAAACTGATGTGATGTTTTTATCCCCTGCATATAACAGGGGGGAGTATAGCGATCACTCCGTCTGTCTGTAAGCATTTTTTAATGACTCAGAATATTTAGTTGTTATTATTGTTATATTATTATAGATAGGTATTTAGTTCAATATTTTTTCATGAAACTTGGCTAACACATCAACCATATGCTGGAGTGGAGAGTGAGTAGTATCAGTTGCTGTCACCATGGCAAACCTCTAGGGGGGGTATTCTATCACCCGAAGGCTCTTGTTTTCTTAGTAATCAATATTACAAGAAGCAGCCCTTCTTAATTGTTTAGAATGTGAAACAGCGTCTGCCTCCCAAAATTCAGACTTAATACCAGTTGTTCTACTAAGTGATAAAATTGAGGTTAAAATAGGCCATAAATATGGATGAATCAAATGCATTATTTTTTATTGCCAATTAATCTGCCGATTATTTTCTCAGTTATATAATTTCAGTTTAGTCATTTCCCAAGAAAAAAACAAATATACATATGGGATCACATACAAAAGCAACAAATCCTCACAATTAAGAGGATGAAACTGATTCATTTTTGGAATTTTCACCCAAAAAAGAAATCGTCTATTACCAGTATAATTGCTGATTTATTTTCTGTCACTCCTTAATTAACAGTTTTAACTCTAGTCATAACTTGACAATTTTGACTGTTGGATAATCTTCTAATTGATTGGCCCTCATGGTGAATGTTTCTGATTTTGATTGTAACCCTGGTATGTCCATGAGATCCTCACACTGACATCAGTTTGTGGATGTGGTCCAACAGTGCTTCTCTGTTTTCATCCATGGCGTGATACATCTCAAAACCCATACCACAATATTAGACAATATTAGACGTACAATCTGTGATGCAAATGTACCACTGTCAAAATTCACAGACAGGTCTTCCAACAGAGAAAGAGAGTCTCGACAACAACCAAAGTTAAGTATGACTTGTGAAAGAAAAACAGCTTTCGTTATTCTCATAAATGTAACTTGATTTTGTATAATCAAATATTTTTTTGGCTTTAACAGCCAGCTTTGCTTGGCTGCATGTTTACATATGCTATAAAAACATGTCTCCATGTCGCCCTCATAATACAGCTATTGTTTCAGCTCAACATCTGGGTGAGTGGGTGTTTAGTGGGGGGAAAAAACACTGCTCTTGTTAGACAAATACATCCTCATCTTTCTTGCAACCCCAGCATTTGGCACACATCTGCAGCATCTTTTTCACTGGCTCTGTACCTTGCAGGACTTTCTGACGGCACGTCAGTGAAAACTTCTTCCGGTTTGGGGTCTGGGATGGGAATGATGTATTCGTTGAAGGAAGTTATGACTTCCTGTGTGTCTGTCTCTTCTCTGAATTCGCCGGGACTTGGGCTCTGGTTGTAGGGGTCTGGGGGTAAAGAGAGGGAGCCAAAGGCAGGGTTGGTGATCGGAAAGGGTGAGGAGAGTCGGGGTTTAGTGCGGGCGACTGCGGGGTGGTCACTCTTCAGGAAGTTGTCGTTGACTTGGTTGTATCTCTGTTGAAATAATGGATAATCATAAAATTCATTAACAGTTTGTGAACCTGAGGTTACAGAATTAAGATATGGGACGTAAAACTTAAAATCTCAAATGACTCCCTGGAGAATCAAACTGGTGGACAGTGTCTCTGTGTCATATGTAGTTATTCTGAAAGTTTTCTCCTGGCCAGTACAGATCTCTAAGAGCTTTTTTTTTTAATTATTTCTTGCAGGGATCAAACATGCAGATTGGGTTCAACAATTGGAGCTGGCCCGAGGAATAAGAGAATTAAACGGATAGCTCCCCATGGCCACCAGGGGGGCCCCACAAGCACTTGAAATGTCTCACAAGTGACCTTGATTTTTGTTTTACATTTATTTGTAGTTTGTCTGAAACAAGAAATTAAATGAATTAAGTTACATTACTTTGATGAAGTAATTGCAATAGTTACATTACTTGTTAAATGTTTTGCAGGGTAACTAGTAATCTGTGACCTATTAGATTTCAAAAGGAACCATCCCAACATTGGGAGTTGGAAGCTCACAGTTTAATGCAAGACTGATTTATAAATAAATAACCTTTTTATAGTTGTCTGTCAGCATATTCCCCACGCTGTGGACCAGGAAGGAGAACTCAGGCCTTTTCTCAAACTTCTCATCCCAACACTTCTTCATGATGTCATAACTGCAACATAAACAACACAACAATTCATTTATTATTCTACTCTGTCATGGTAGTGTCACTGGAGCAGTTACATGAATGAAAAGATTACACTGAGACTCACACTTCGTCAGTGGCGTGGGCGGGTTTAGCCATTCGATAACCTCTCTTCAAAGCGTTGTAGAACAGCTCGTTCATAGGCAAATCAGGGTAGGGAGTTCCTCCTGCAGGAAGCATTTCAAGTCATTTTAAACCTAGAAATCAGAAGTCAAGCAAGGCTAGAAATATAAATTATAAATCTTGAATCTGAATTCATGCACACCCCAAAATATATCAGAGTTAGAATGATATTGTCTTAACATACGAGACATTTAGCATGAGAAATACATTTAATTTATTAATAACCCTTGGAACAACACTGGAGCTGTAAAAATTGATCTTAAAAGGCATGGACTGGACAGGACAGCACAGAGAATATGTGATTCTAACTTACAGAGGCTGTATTGTGAATTTATTTTTCAGCAGTAGCTTATGCTACATATGCAGTGAACTGTCTCCTTTGTTTTTGTGGTTGTTTCAAAAGTTGTGGGTAAAGGGGGTTTTTATTAAGGGGAAAAAAAAGCTCCACAATATTCTGACCAGGAAAAACTGATTCTAAAGCTTAACTGTGCCTAATGAGGTTAAGATCTCATGTGAGGCTTAAAAAAAACCTGGTATGTACTTGCAATCAGACATGGAATTTTGAATTTGTTTTAGCTTTGCATACACACATTTCAGAAAAACTGAAACTTATTTTCACCATTTACAGTTCACCAGACGAGAACAAGAAGGTGTCTGCAAAAGTATGGCAACAACTATTTAGAAGTCAAGGTGAAACCAGTACAATGTGACCTGTATAAGCGATTAAAGAGGATGAATAGCTCTTCTGTGTAAATCAGTTCTGGTTTGAATTAGTGGCTTTTTTGTGTTTTTATGTCTGTCAGTATATGTGTGTCTGGACTGACCTAGTGTAAAAATCTCCCAGAGAAGAATGCCATAGGACCATACATCACTCAGGGTGGTGTATAAATTGTGGAAAATACTTTCTGGTGCCATCCACTTCAAGGGCAGGAAGGTCTGAACCAAAGATAAAAACACAGCATGTGAGAAAATAATAGTAGAGTTATAGTGTTAGATGTTTTATTACACAGTCAACCAGGTTAAGAGTCCAGTTTGCAGTTATTTGTTACCATTATGGATCCAATTAGGATCCTGTTTGCCATTATGTTATTTAGGTTATTAGTTATGTAGTGATTTAAGTCATATCTATTAGATCACGCTCATTTGGAATTTGATTTTTCTGATTTTCTATAAGTCCATACGAAGAGCATTCCTTGCAAGTGTTTATTGATTATTTGAAATGTTTGCTCTTTGCACTGATTTTGCTACTTACGCTGCCTTTAGAGATGTAGTTGGAGTCATGCATGATGTCTCTAGCCAGACCAAAGTCACAGATCTTCACCAGTTTGCCCTCACAGATCAAAACATTCCTGGCAGCAAGGTCACGATGGACGCACTGTGGTGGAATAAAGTAAATGGAAAATAAGTTGTTGGTGTCACACTTAAATTTGAATGCAGATTAAACAAAGAAAAACATAATTTGTTAATTTATGATCTTTAGAGGTGACTGCTGCTCTCCTGGAACTATTATATAATGTATATGTGGAACTATTTCTTTAACTGTCCACAAATTCACACAATCTCGAGCTTTTCAAACACTAATCATAATGTCCTACATTCTTGGAGGCGAGGAACTCCATCCCCTTTGCCACTTGATAGCTGAAGCCCAAAAGATCGTCATGAGTGAGAATGGGAGAGTCGCTGATTGCCAGGTCCAATCTGCCCTCACCTGCACATGGTGTCAAAGAGAGGCAACAAAAATAAAGAAGAGAAGGTGAGGAGCATCTCATAAATGAAGACATCGTCTTGTTGTTGTGGAAATTCTGGCTGTCCTGCATGAGCGATTTTAAACTCTTTTTAGGGGTGCTAAAGCACACCTAAATTCATCTCAGTACCCCTAAAAATAATGCTAATAATTTATCATTATTATATTATAAATTATTTTCGATCTCTAATGCAACATTTTGCGAATGTGTCTGTTAGTGATGATCCTGAAACGATGTTTTGTACATTTCTCCTCATACCTGTTTTGTTAGAACTTGATATTTTATTTCGGAAAGTCCTGGTCCTGGTTGGGTTTTTGCCCCAGGTTTCATTAACTAACTTAGGCTCCTCTCTAAAACAGGTGTATGATATTGAAATCTCTTTGTTCTCTCTGATCCATTATTATCATATACTACGTTAGACCACAAAACTAATTAATTTGCTTCTGAAGGTAACATTGTGTAGCTAATTGAACTGTGGTTTGCCAAAGTGAGACAGGTTGAATATTTCAGCAAACAGAAATGTTCTGTTTTTCACTCTTACAATTTTTTTTGTGGGGTAAAACACGTCACAAACTAGAAACTAATAAAAAGTATTATTGTGGTAAATGAAAGTGTCATATGTTCAAAACTATCAGTGTTTAATTGTTATCAAGTAAAACTAGTGATTTAGCTGGAGGGCTGATCAAATTTACAAGGCACTGCACAGATGTCACATTGTTCGGGCCTGAGCCCCCCTGAAGGTCTGATCCTAGGACCGCCCCTTCTGTCCTGTGACTTCATGGGTTGAAATGAAGCTCGTGCCCTTCATGTGCTGTAAGATTTATCTGTACATTCGCTCTGGTCTGTGATCAGAAAGTGCCACTCATTTATGACACTTATACTACAATGATTTAAAATAGCTTTTCACACATAAACACAGGGGAATTCCTCCGCCGTGATAAGCTAGCAGATAGTAACTGGTTGGTCTCACGTCATTCTGCACTTCAAGTTTATTTCATTAGTCTTTGTTTCCTGTGTTCAGTGTGCTGAATTTGTCATAGCTATTTTCAATTACAACACTGGAAATGTAGTTATTTTTAACATAAACACACACACGGCTCAAGTCAGACCTTGTTCCTGATAGATGTCCCGCTGGTAGGGTGACTCGTATGGAGAGGGCTGGATGTCTGCATACTTGATGGTATCTATTTGCTCCTGCATGGGCATGTAGACCGAGGGCTCATCTTTGCTCATGTCCATGTATCCTCCATCACTCTCACTTCCAAAAGACACATAGCTGGAGGGATACATGAAGTGTGAAAAAAAAACTATATTTGTTCGTGGTTGTTCATTATATCAAACTTATTTTATGGAAGACACCTGTGGCTATATCCTGGTATGTGAAAACAAAATGAGGATGAGATACAAAATGGTCCTTTGTGCAGCTGTGAATTTTAATTTCTGTCTTCTCTTCTCACCCTTTCCTCTGGCTGAGTGGAGTGCTTCCTCCAGAAATGAGGCTGCCATCGTCTTGGTTCTTCTCAACATAGTACTGCAGGAGGGTGTGCTTGTTCCTGTGCAGGTAGTCCACCAGGTCACCATAGCGACAGTACTCAGTCACCAGATACAGGGGGCCTGATTGGTGGAAGAAGACTTACTTTTCACTAAGCATAAATGTACATTAAAAAACACATATTAAGCTGGATTATGTTTGTGAAACATTTTAGGAAAGGCTTTCTAATAATTTCTAATTTTTGAAAAATGGCCACAAAGAGTATAGCCTACATTTTTATGACATGTTCAAAATAATTTGATAGTAAATTTGGAACATTAGTCACCTGAATATTGTATAAGGTTATCAATTTCATTTCTGACATGTTCATAATTAGTTATCTTAATACTGTTGCCGTTAAAGGCATAAAGTTACTATGTTTGAATTATTAAACAGTGTATAATTGTAAATGATACATTATGTGTTCTATTCTTTCATGTTTGTTATATAAACATGTAAGAAATGGTTTAAATCGTGCATAGGTGTACAAGTTAGCAGCAGCCAGTGATCATTTAATGAGCTACACGGTTAAGAAACGATATGTTTTCATCAAATGTCACATCATCATTGATCGTTTACATTCAATCTTTTACATTTTAAATTGCATGTTAAACCTTTAAAGTTATCTTCCTTTGGATCTTCTCTTTTAAATGGCAGGAGTTGCACTTGGAAATCCTGAAAACTGATCAACTGATCACTTAAAGTTTATAGACATTGAATAATCAATGAAAACTTTATTCAAGTATTTCTCTCATTAGTCATCTCATACTAAGATTTATATTTGTAATTTTTAGATTGAAGAGATATGAACCTCAGAGGGATGTCAGAAATCAAAAAGATGATTTTTTTTTTATCTCAAAAGTGACATCATCACATTTTATGGTAAATTCTATGAGCTCACAGACAAAGAAGGGAGACATAGAGGATAATTAAGGCAACAAATGTCTCCGAACCCCCATATGTTGCCAGTGCAAACTGAGGTGCTATTAATGCATAAACAAACTGTATTAGCATAGTATAGTACTGTTGCACACCATGTTTGGTGCAAGCTCCTAGCAAGTTCACAATGTTGAGGTGAGGACCGAGGTGACTCATGATCTTCAGCTCCGACATGAGAGCCTGAGTCTCGCTCCTCCTAGCTGTAGCTGGATGGAGAGACAGACAGAGAGAGAGAGAGAGAAAGAGTGAGAAAGGGAGGTAAGTATGACACTGAACATGCTGAGATCACACTTCCCCCTTGCCAAAGTGCTGAATGACCTACTGGCTGAAATTCAGACAAGGCTGGCAACTAAACTATGGCTCAGCAGGCTGCTGCTCTCTCTGTGCTCACAGGAATATGGCTCTGGTGTCACTGTATTTGACAGATATAAGCAGGGGACTCTACTGTGTTATTTCCATTCTTTGTCTTACCTTTCAGCATTTTCACAGCCACTTTTGTGCTGGACTGGGAATGAGAGAGACCGTACGCAGTTGCCTCGACCACTCTGCCAAACGCTCCTGAGCCAAGAGTGCGACCTGAAACACAAAGAAAGGCTTAGTGGTGTGAATGGAGCACCTGAGAGAGCTGAAAAAGAAGAGAGGATCTCTGTGTTCAAAACATTATTATTGTTGAGAAATCTAACTCTCTTTTTTGTTTCAGGAAGGTGACAATAGGAGCAGATATCTAAATGAGTTTGGGAAACTCCCTGTTTGTGAGGAGCGGCTGACTGACACAAAAAATAGAGCTTTTTTCGAAATGGGTTTGGATTAGGGTCAAGAAGACACTTACAGTAAGTCACCTGATAACAGTTACATACTCATTTGTTTGCCCTCATCAAAGCAGCAAACAGCATGTTGAATAAATGTCTGTTGAATCTGAGATTAACAAGTGATATGAACACATTTTAGTTGAAACTAACAAAAACGAAAGACCTAATTTTTTTTTTAAACCATTAAACTGCAGGACCACAACATCTTAGCAAATAGTTATAAAGGAATTCATAAATGAATCAACAATAAAAAGAGGGAGCAAAAAAAGACAATAAAACAATCTTAAATGTGTCGAATGAAATAAGATTTGACCAAAGTAATACCAAACTAAAACAAAAAACATGTAGGCCTAAGTAGAAATGACAAAAGGAAAACAAATGTATAATTAAAAAGCAGCTCACATTTTAAGTATTTTCTGTAATGTTCAGTTGTTGGTTTGTAATTAAATTTATGTCTTTATGAGACTGTCTCCATTTTTGACTTGGATGCTATAAATGCCAAATAGCAGCGGCTCATCCATGCCATGGTGAGTCAATTTGTACAACCTCTGTCACATAAAGGCCCCCGTTAGCACCTCTCCATACCGTCCTCTGTCCCTGTTTTCAGAGGGACTCACCCAGCACCAGGTTGTCTCGTGGCATTTCCCAGGCCAGGTCATAAGGTAGGTGGATGGGATCCACATAGATGTACTCATGACCATCTTGGCTCACAGACTCTATCACCTTCCATCTGATCTCATAGCGAGGCTTCTGAGAACACAGGAAAGAACCACATTTCACCCTATACCAAAGACTTCTATTGTGCATTTTAATTCACTATCCTTTGTATTTATGACTCGTGAAAAGGAAAACAAATGCTGACGTTCAAGGTACTTGTTTCTTACCTTCCTCCATACAGCGACGAGGATGATGATAGACATGATAATGATGGCCACTAAGGCAAGAACAGCAGCCAATACTGCCACCTGGGAAAACAGAGCTGCCACAGGCAAAAGGAATGGGACATTAGATGAGATGAAGTTTAGGTTATTAATTTCAACAGAAAACATTTCGCCAAGTTGTCTCAAATTCTAATGGGAGTAAAACTAAAGTTTAGTAATATATTGGCATAGATTTGACAAAGAAACCTATATTTTACGGATATTTATGTCTTATAAAAGAATAGATATATTGAGCAACAGTAGAAATGCATAATTTTAAAAACTAATATTTTCCTTTCACTAGCCCTAATCTACTGAAACAAACGTGATACATAGAAATGACTTTTTTAAGTAGCCACAACCAAAGCATATTAAATCATGAATAACCATCATTTAGTCATACCATAGCCATAACAGTCATAGGTGCATTTCAGAGTAAACGATGATGTTAGTGAGATTCTTTTGTGCATGACTGAAAACACCTGGCCAAGGCGATAAAACTCCGGGTCTAATTAATGCCCTACTGAAACAACTGATGATGCCACGGTTTCCACAAAACTTACGTGACCATGCAGCTGGGATGCTGATGATGCTGACGGCCGGAACTCGGCAGACATGTAGCACAGATGTTACAGATGTTATGCCGCATTGGCACGCTCTAGCAACACATGCACAACTTGTGACAGCACTGCAGGAAGAATGGCATGTCATCCCACAAGTCCAGAATAACGTCTTATCCATTCAGGAGGTGTAAAGTAGTGATAAATGCTGGAGGTGATCACACGCGGTACTGAGTGTTGTTGTTCTCTGCCTCACCATCCACACTTTCTGACTTGTAAACACGCAGGTGAAAACCACTAATTTGCACAAAAATTATTTTTCTTTATGGCTAAAGGGTGAATAAAGATGTGTGAACCATAATTTGCCTTTGATATTTAATATTAACAGGATGGCATGACATTAAAAAAATATGCGTTTGTACTGTTGCTCAGTATATATTTGGACTTCTCTTACTGTTTGGTGAAGCCTTGTACTGTGTCTCTAAAATATAATCTTTTGTTTACTAGACCACCACATGTCTGTTTTATGTTAAATAGTTAAATGTGATATACTTTTATCTTTCATTTATTCTTTATCGTCATCCTTTATTTATAGTACACTGACACTGTGAAATGATAGCATGCAAACAATAATGTTCCACAATTTCCACTTCCCTTTGGTCCCTCCAGCGAAACTGAAATACAAAAACCATGAAAAAAGGGACATTCACACGACACCTACTGCTGGAGACCAGTTTGACATCTCTCCTATCGATGAGCCCTTCTTGGTTGCTGGTTTCGCAGCGAACTGTGACATGCTGTGGCTTGTGGAAGGTCAACTGGCTCCGCACGTGGCTGGTTTTACGCGTCTCACTGAAGCTGACGTTGGTCTGGATGGTTAACACCTCTGGCTCTGGTATCAGTGGCTGCCACATGGCCGTCTGGTTGCTGCACCTGCAGAAGGATAGGAGATCAGCAGGTGGAATCACTTTACAAAGTGAAGAAAAAAAAGTCAAAGCAAATGCATAACACATGAAAGTAGAATATGTTGCTGTGTATGGTCAGCCCCCTAGTGGTTATTATGTTTCATTCAATCGTGAATGGGCGGTGGTGTGACTTACTTCAGCATGCTGTCACAGCTGTACCACTGTATGGTCGGGGTTGGGACCCCCTCAGCTACACAGGTCACCAAGTGTCTCTTCCCAGGGAGATGATGGTCTGTCAGGTCTTTAATCTGAGATGTAACTGTACACAGGGGGTGCAGCAGTCATTAATCATTACTGACATGGATAAAAACAAAATCCTTGATTTTTCTCATGCATTTTTCTCATGCATTATGTTCAAATGTGTTTCAAGACGAAGACTGCAATTAAAGGATTTGAATTGAACGGCAGCATCATAAAACATCCCGTATGGTGTATACTATGATCATTTTAGGTTTTTTAAAACAGCCTCTCACCTTTGACTTCCAGATCGAAGGTCACCTCCTTTGTGTCGTCTCCATTTGTGACCAGGACGCTGTAGAAACCCTTCTGCTCCGTCCTCACCCTCACCAAGGTGAGAATGCTGACATACCTGAGGTAGGAGAAATATGGACTAAATATGAAGAAACACATAAAATAGGACTATTCACTACTGTTTTCCTCTAAAATGTGAGCTGCCAAATGTTTGACATAAAGGGGAGAGTGATAATTATCAAAGATGATTTGCAAAAGGCCAAAGATTTGCTTGGATCCACTTTTATATGTAACACATCAGTAGAGGATTCTCTGTGGGCTCCATATCATCCTTTTTATCTTGCTCAAAATGAATGTGAGAATGAAAATTTGCGATTGCTTGATCTTGGAAATGTGACCACCTTTCTAGATTATTCATCTGCAGACCTGAAAAACGTACTTTTAAGGGTTTTTAAGTGCTGTATTAGTGGAAGACCCAGCTCATGTCAACATCGACAAGCATTCATAATAAATAACATGCTTTAATGATGCCTGGTCATCCTGAATTAATAACATAATGGACTGGACTATATCTCATTGATTCAGTTGTTTAACCATATCATATGTTCTCTTTTGTTTTGTTTTCATTGGCATGAGATGAGATGTTCTATGACGTTCATGATGTTAGAGGACAATGTGGTTATTATGCCCTGTTCTATCTATTGTACTATTTTGTTTAAATTCAGTTTAATGGTAAAGAAACAGTCACATCTGCTTGCTTCCTGTCTTTTAATTTGCGGTGACGGACTTGGTGGTGGACTTGTGTCTCCGCCTATGAAACGAACATGTGGATATTTCACTTTGTCCTTTTTTCATTTTGAATGTTGGGAAAAGTGTGAGAACATGATCGTGCAATTAAGACATTGTTTGGCATTTTTTTCTGAGAGAGATTTGTCAGTTGTGACAGGTATCTTGTGTTTATGGTTACTGTGCGCTGAATGATCCTGCCCTCTGGAGAGTATTGTGTTTCCCTCAGTGGAGACCTTATCTGGTGATGACTGACAAGAGCTGGTTGACGCCGGAGGCTGTCACCCTAATAGAGGACCAGTGCTAATTGTATAAATGTGTCAGCTCAAATGGGTACATTGCTTTAAGGTATGGAGGGCGTTTTTACAGTCAAAGGATAGCTATGGTTGGATGTTCCACCTGATTTCATGCTCTTGTCTGGTTGTGATGGTTTTGTCTCCCATGATTGTGGTTCCATCTTTGCTCCAGCGGACCTGAGGGGGAGGGTAGGCCTCAATCTCTACTCTCAGCGCCACATTCTCTTGCAGCCTGACTGAAACGTTTTGTTTCTTAGCAGGCTTCACATCCACGAATCCTCGCTCTGAAGAAGGTATAAAATCATAATTAGCAACATAATTCACATGTCATATATTTGATTTTCTGCATAAAAATGAATCTTGTTTATACTGTACTAAACAACTTAAATCAACCATGTATTCATGCACTATTTCTTCCTTGTCTTAATGCAAATCTTAGTACTGCAGTTACTTTTGTTGCCCATTGAGGGCAGTGTAAAGAGTCGTTGAACACAACACTGACATATCACCTTTCAACTTGAGATAACAAACTTGTTAGCTAACAATTGCCTAATTATACATATACAAGACACCATAGGTAGCATTAGCATTCCTTTTTGGAGTTGTATTTCTGGCCACCTAGTGAACAGAAGTGTAATAGTCACTCTCCTTCAGCTTTTCTTTCTCTCTTGAGAAAATTATTTGACTCTTTAGCTGCGAAAGGCTCCACTAGATAGTTGTGAAATCCGTCTATCTGCTGTCTGGTGCTGTGTAGGTAGAGTACAATGAGTTTTTAGAGCTTTTTCACTCAAAACAACTGTGACCTAAAGTGATGTTGATGAGAGCTGTAAGACTAAAATAAAATAGAAACGTCGCAGGCAGGAAAAGCAAAACAATGAGCTAAAAGATGTTTTAAGCGCCAAGTACCTGTTAAGATTTGCAGTCTGGCAATAATTCATAGGTTATTACGATGACCGTCCTCGTTCTTATGCAAGTAGGCATGTGATCCATTAATAATATTGCTTAGGTTGTATTGTGGTTAAATAAAAGTGTATTTTATATTGATTATATTAAAGTTACGTCACTGGACAGCAGGCCAGAGACAGTGTACTGTACTGCACTGCTACTGCTGGCCCTCTGTGGCCAGACAGTATCTGTCTTTTCCACTGCAGTGTCCGGAAAGCGTTATTAAACTGCCCTGTTTTCCATAGAGCGTGGTGGTTTAAGTAATTCAAGGATTTCATAAACACAGCACACCTCGCTGCAGATATAATAAGCATTCACTGACCCCAAAAACATTCAGTGACTGCAAGGAGGGGGTGAGGGAGAAAAGTTCACTGAGATGAATCCTTTTATTGGCTCTTACTGCGGGCCAGATCAGATGTTCATTTAGATTTACAGTATAATGTTCAAAGTCAAAAGTCTAAATATAGACTTGTGATACCCTTCAGGGTAGAAGTTCTATTTTTCAAGGTATCATTGAGGGTATCCACACCATGTCAATGGTTTATTTCACACTTTGAGCAGAAATAAATAGAAGCCTCTTTCATTTCCTATAAAAGAAGCACTTCTCTAACCATGAATTCAAAAGGCTTACAAAAAAAACATTCTTCTCTCTGTTAACAAAACACAATAATAATCCATCTACCATCAGTTTGTTTTAGTTTGGTGTGTGTGTGTGTGTGTGTGTGTGTGTGTGTGTGTGTGTGTGTGTGTGTGTGTGTGTGTGTGTGTGTGTGTGTGTGTGTGTGTGTGTGTGTGTGTGTGTGTGTGCGTGCCTCTTACCAAGCACAGTGATGTTGACGCTGGCATAGGCAGTCTGGCCTTGCACACTCTCAAGGACATGGCAGATGTAGTTTCCACTGTTGGCCACTGTGGCATGAGCGAAAATCAGACAGGAGCGCATGTTCATAGGGGACAGGACGTCTGTTAGTGGCTCGACCTCCACAACCTTAAAAAGAGAGGGAACTGACATTTTATCATGGTGTTGAATACGATCAACATTTGGCTGATCCAGCATCCTCATAATGAGGTGTCATGAAATCAGTATTCCCCTAGATACTTCACAGTGGTGAGCGTTTCCAAATGTTCTGCCCCCTATAACATCATTTTCAGAAAAAATGTCACCTTTGACAAATAAGCTGAAAATTCTCTGTGGAGATCTTCATAATGATGCAAAATTAAACCAAAGAAGAACCGATAATTGCAATATCACATCACATGTTATGAGAGGACTTTCACATGGGAATACAATTTGAGGTGTGTCTCTACATCTTGATGTAATTTGGGCTCGGCCATGAGGCCTGAGAGTGATCACAAAGGGAAAGCTGAACAAGAGTGCTTGTTCTGCTCCACTCCTACTCACCTCTCTGTTGGGGACGTCCCAGGAGAAAAACACCAACTCCACTCCATGCACTGTGCAGTTTACTGTCAGAGGTTCGCCATGCTTCAGGACGGTCTTTGACGCATTAATGTAGGCGTCAAGGGCCTCTGGGACTGGGGTAGGAAGGGAGAGTGCAGGGGAGAGAAGGAAGAGGTGGTGATTTATCAAAACAATATGTAGAAGAGCCTCACTACTAATCAATCACTGAACAAAAAAAAACAACTAAATTTTTTTTCCAGTAATGCACAGAGCTGCATGTAACAGCTTAGCATAGTTCCATTGCAGCAATCCAAAACTTTACAGCTGCACAAAAGCAAATAAACGTTCTCTAAACAGCTTGTGCAGCACTGCAGTGCGTTCTTTGGCCAAATAATTGCACTTTGAGACCAAAAGTCCAGTATTCCCCTCAGTATCTCCTGATTTAAAAAATGCTATGTGCACACCCCTCAGTAGCAAGTCTTCCACCACAGAGTTGTAAAGGTGACCAAAGCATGTATGATTATGGAAATGAATAATACTTTTGGATTCACAGTGCAATACTTTGGTTATGAAACTTGCAGACTATGCTGCATAAGCCACTGGAAGAAATGTCATGGACGTTTTATGGGTATTTTTATGGCTCTTTTAAAAGATTGGCTCATTAACTTTAATAGTTTGGGTGTAGGCTGAGATTGAATTAAAGGGGCTAACAGTGTGTATCTGTGGGTTCTTGGGAGTTTCAGCACACGTGGGGGTGGGTTGATAATGATCACATTTTCATTTTGGGAGGAGCATTTTCTGGAACTAAACTTTCTAACCTGATTACCTACCAACAATGCTGAAGACATTGAAGGCCTGAGACTCTTTCACCTCCCCGTTCAACTCTCCACGACACACATAGGTCCTGTCCTCCAGCAGAGCCTTGTAGCCCTCACTAGGAATATAAAGCCCCATGATGGGCAGATCAGTCTCCCTCTCATGCAGGCTGACGCTGATGTTTGGATTTGTGACCACACATGGGACTGTGCTTTCCCCATTGGTTTTTGTTACCATGCCGTGGGAGCTCTCTATGAACCACACATCAGGGTCTGTGGACAGAAACATGACCTGTTTCAAACAATTGCTAAGTACAGTTCCATCATAGATTTTAATAAATCTTCACAGCATCTTGTATTTGCAGCTATACATGAAATCGATATTTTCTACAAACAGAAAGTTATTTTATTATAAATGAAATACAAATCTTACAGACCATAAGATACTTAACAGTCCAGTCACAGGTAAACAAACCAGGCCTCACCTGGGACAAAAATAGCCACCTCTTTAGTTTCTCCAGTGCGTCGATCAATACACTGATACACCCCCGTGTGCTTCCAGCTTACATCCCACAAGGTCAAAACGCTGGTTGTGCTACTGCTTTGCAGAATTTGGACGCTCTGACCACCATTTTGAACTTGTTCGACTTGGAAATGCGGCACATCATCCCTCTTGAACTCCCACGTGGTTTCCTCTGAGCCGGAACAGGCGACAGAGAGAGAAGAGCCCTCAGCCAGGACGAGCTCTTTGACTTCAGGTGTGATCTCCAGACAGCACAGCTCAGCACAGAAGTACAGGAGAGCTGTGGTTGACACAACAAGGGAAAAAAAGGTCAGGTTGGAGGGCAAAGAGATGACAACAAGAGGTCAAAGGTTAAATCAACAATGCACGCCAGATCCTGTTCTATTTCTAAACGATGAAGGATAAGAGAAGTCTGGAGTGGATGTGTGGGAGGATAATGATGCCTTGTCAGTGACAGATGAACTCAAAATGTCATGCATGGAATGCTGTATCTAAATTTATTGTTTTATCTCACAGGGTGGACTTCAAATAAATAATTAAAAGAGATTATTTTTAAGTGTCCTGAATATTAATACTGTATGTACATTTTTTTTAAAAACATTTTAAAATAACTTGTCCTTGCAGTAAGCAATTCTTTGAACTTGTGACCTTTCAGTCCTATAGTACCATTTGGATATTGTCTAAAATGGGGGGAAAAAATCACAGTTAAGTGTTTCTTTTAGTGAGTCAGAAATTGGGCATTAATGGTGCTGGTCCAGATATTATTTTTTATTTAGTAATTGAAATAGTGTTCTCACCTGTGACTGTGACTGTCATATAAGGCGTGGGTGCCATCACCCTCCTCATGGTGGAGGCTCTCAATGCACTTTGTTCTGCAAAAAAAAATAAAAAATACAGTAGGTGTAACAATGCTCATTAAACATCAGGTATCTTTGCAATAAAATTCAGCGTAAATAACTAAAACACCTGGAATATTTAGTTTGTGTTCGCCCCATTGACACACAACATGACCCCAGTTAACATCTCTCATATCATGATGGATTTTTTCCTGCCTTCAAGAACTCTAGAAGGTCAGATGAAGTGCAGAGTTTAGAAAACAAATCACATTGCATGCCAGAAAAAAATCTGACTCCAAACTATTTGAGCGACATAAAACTGTTGCATATTAAATTAAACAAACAGAATGTATTTATGTGTTGTCAAGCTGCTTCCTTTAATGGTTTCTGGCTGGCACACAGAGCCTGAGGTGCAGATGCAGCTCACTGTGGAGGTATTTGATGCCTCACTGCACCAGGACAGAGCGACAATGTCTGGCTCCTTATGTTCCTGGTTCAACAGCATTCTATCCACAAACAAACGGGTCACTGTGAGCAGTTTTGCAACACAGCACAGATGCTATGTCTAAGCTATTCTAGAGCCTCGCTGAGCCATTAATTGGTTTTGGTGTAAACAAAAGTGAAAACGAGGTCACTCATATGCTGTATACTGCTGACACAGGAGCGTACTTGGGATTTTGAAAGTTTGCCGTCGGGATATCATGTTGTTCACCATTGCGATATCAACATCTCAGCATTTATTCAAGAGCTTTTGAGGTCAGAGGTGCCTAATATTTTCTATAACATCCTCCTATTCCTCAACTTCAACCACTGTGAGCCAATTTCACTGCAAAGAAGGCATTAGCAAAGATTACCAAGGGGAGGCATGGTTTGTTATTATGTTTGGGATGGGGGTTAAGGTCTGCAGCACACAGACGTCTGGAAACAGTTAAGGATGGATCACAGGCCTGTACACAAGAGGGTGGGAAAGAGAGAGGGCGGAAGAGCAATGCATGGGAAGACCGAGGGTGGAGGAGGAAGAGAAGGAAGGAGCCAGTGGAAAAATTGTGAAATGTATCTTGCGAAAGCTTACCCCATTTATTGTCCGATATTGTTTGATGATGCAGTCTGATTTTGTAATCGCTATTTTAAGGAATGTGTCTATTTTTATGAATCATGTAACAAAACACGTGTTGCGAAGAGAACATTCGTCTATTTTATCTGACATTATTGGGAGTTTTCATTTATCAGTTGAACACATCTGGCAACACCTTGAAAGCTGTACCTATGAAGGAGTATCAAAGTTAATCGATTTATTAATGGCTATTTAATGTCTTATGTTTTATAAACATAATTAAAGATATAGTCAATTTGGCAGCTGTGCCAAGTAAAAGTTCTCTCAAACCAGATACACATTGTCTCTCTAAATTAACAGCCTTTGGCACTTCCGCTCCCAAAACGAAAAGCTCTTGAGTCGCTCCAAAAACATGACTGGTCCATTTCCTCCCTGGCCTTCTGGTTCTAATAAAAAAGGGGTGAGCAAAGAGAGCAAGAGGCGGAGAGAGAGAGAGAGAGAGAGAGAGAGAGATTTTTTTCTCTGTGTCATAGTTCATACACACATATACACATTCGCATACTGGCACATTAATACATGCTGCATGCGCCAAAACACGCATGACAGGCACTGTATTACACTCCAGCCCACCCCCATCCAACACACAGACACAAGCACACACAGTCAGTGGTGTCTGTGTACAGTTCATGTTCCCACAGTATTTCTCTGAACCTTTCCCAGGACCACTGATACACTTGGGACCCTGCTGGTCATGACGGCAGAAGCAGTGGGGTCACCTTATCCCAAGGGGGCCCCAGCAACTACAGTATAGCCGCTAGGGACTGTCCACTGAGGAAGCCATATATCAGCGCTTACAAGTACCAGTAACACCATTGTCAGTATAGCCAGATGCATTGGTGTGTGTCACTTGGCACCATGAGGACAAACAAATCTTACTGTGACTTACTGCTGATGCTATTTTCTGCCTAAAAAAAAAAGCCAAACAGCTATACTGGGGCTAGTGCAGGATCCAAATTTGGGATCAATCTGAGATCAAACAGCAGACAATGTTCTTTGCTGAACAAGAACCGCTGTGATCAAATCTTAATTCAGGGTCTTTGAAAGGGATTGAAAAATGATCTTAAGCCTTGGGCCGTAGGGGGCTTTGATTGGAGGCCTATGAGTCGGAAAACGACCCTCAAGATTGGATGTCCTGACTTTAATAAGGTCAGACCACTTCAAACGGAGTGTCAGAGATTCAAGCAGAGAGAACAATTATTATTTGATTTAACAAAGATTTAAGAACATGCAACAATAAAATCAGTTGTCTTGGTGTGAGGAGACACCTGAGGGTATTTCTAAACATAAAAAAACAACAAACAACCCCAAAAACAGAAGGAAGCTCTGTCTTTGAACCACAACAGAGGGGTGTCTGTGACTACAGTAATAAAAATTAAACAATAAATAAAGGGGTTCTCAGTCTGAGAATGAGATCTTGTACAAATTTTAATTTCATGGATCTGAAAAACATTTTTCTTACACAGATGTTTATTGTTGTATTTTCAGTCTTTTAAATGGGATAGTCTATTCCTGCAATGAATGCGTAGGTCTGAAAAAAGAACAGTGTTTATGTAATTGATGGCACAGTAAACAGCATAACGGATAAACTGTTATCCCACCGTATGACTTTCCCACAGATGCTGGGAATTTGGTGGCTGACTGACCCCTGCTGGTTTTCATAAACATCCCTGCTACACTGTCACTGTCACCAGCTAATGAGGAAGAATGCTAAAATCCACCCCAGTGGGACACACGCATCCCACGCACAGCCCAAATCCAACAGCAGCCTTTATAATCCTTCTGGGATTATCTATATATACACTATAGCGGTGTGTTTTATTTAAACATCTGGCAGCGATGAAGCAGTGCTCCGTGAGGTGGGAACTGCATTATTAACCATATGTATTTGCAGCCAGCGTTTGCTCAAGTGTGTCTCAAAAGGGGTAAAGGTTGCATTTGTGGTGGGGTGGGGGGATGTAATCTATAACCAAAGACAGAAAGATGTCCAAAAAGCCTCCCCATGTGCAGCTGGAGAGCTTTAATTTCCTGTAAGTGGAAATTTTCTGGCCTTATGTGGGTGTAAGGCGGTGATGCATCAGTGATACAGCAGACCAACACAACCTGTGACCAAATACTGAGAAAGACACCACAATGAGAAATGGACAAACTGCACGTAATAAAACGTCCACACTGCTTTAAATAACAAGACGCACAGAAAAGATGCAAATCACAACCAGAAGGGAGGCAAAACAAGAACAAAGAGTGAAGAAAGAGAAAAACAAACAAACAAAAAATGCAATCAACAGACCAATTACACCAATGACAAAGTATGACCAAACAGTGACGCCGCAAGAATGCTGTACACAGCACCAGACGGTGGAAAAGACAGCAAAGGCAACATGCACACACACAGAACACAATTTATGGAAAACACTACATCAAAGAATAGAGTGGGACGACAGGGAGCGTACATAAAATGTGACATCACTGACACAGAGATGTTTTCTCTGCTGAAGTGCAGGAAACTGTGATCTGCAAAACAAACAACCTCTGTCCAATACAAACAATTATGGCTCAGATTAGACAGTCTATGGACTAACATAGTCTGTGTATATATATATATATATATATATATATATATATATTTATTAAATCAAGTCAGTAGAATAGTGACAGCGTAAAGTAAATCTACATGTCATACTTTTCTTTATTCGTTTTTAGGAGGGATGTCAGGTTTTCTTGCCGTATCTCTGAGCAGCCGAACTTTGGCGAGCACTGTGGGAAAAATATGACCCAGTGTGTCTTTGTTTAAACAAACCTCCATTTTTATCACTCGCCTTGGACAGACCAGCTTTCCCTGAGGAAAACCTTCTGGTCCCGTGGCAGCAGGCCCACGATGCACCCAATACTCACACTCCAGGTGGCCCCCACTGTCCCCTAATGTGAACATAGTATACACTACAAACTGCAGGCTCATGAGTAAAATGCACTTTCAGATGGAATAGCACACATGTCATCAATATGCTGTCAGTTTATGCGAGTTCCCATAAAACCGGAAATGCTTAACTGCGCAGTGGAAAAAAATCTGTTTGTTTGAATCTGTTCTCTGCGCCATGTGTGACATGTTTAAAGCAGCATTAATGGATGTTTTTGCCACAAGCTGTGAACATAACACTGGTCAAGTTTCTTTCTCAATGTGGGACATTTCCAGAAAATCAACTAAAGAAAGTGGAAATGAATGCTTCCATCCACTAGTATGTAAGGTATTGGCCCTATCTATATGAACCGCAGGTGGCACTAACTTCTTAAGCCAGGTGTCATTAAATCATTGCAGAAGAAGACGCTGCAGAGAATGTGATTTACTGTATGTTTATTTCATGCTTTAGATTGAGGAATAGTCTCCTCATCGATTCACAAAGAAATCTGATATTTTCATTTCTGCAGTGATGTTTAGGTCACAGGCTTTCTGTACATTATGAGTTATCTGCCGATTCTGTTTGCATGAGCTAACAGGACGCTAAAACGCTCTGTAGATCTGAGGGGAGCTGCAAATTCAGGTGATAGTTATTTAAACTCTTGTTAACAGAAACCTGTTGATGTAGTAGCTTTGATGAAAACCTCCCCCTCCTGCAAGTCCCAATCAAATGAAATGCTCCACATATTTATACACTCCAAATTGCTTGTGTCAAAATCGTTGGCACAAATAATGTTTTGAAGTGTTGAAATGTTTAGTCATAGTTCTTGATTTGGCTCAGTTACAGCATATTATCCCCTAACAAGAAGCTGCAGTTACACAGCTGGACAGCCAAAAGTCAGCTTGTATCCTGTAACTTTAGAGCGCTGAAGCTGCACTAAAGTCATCTCAAAATTGCAGATTCACGTGGATTTTAAAACCTTTTGGCTCAGCATTAGGATGCAGTGACAGCGACAGTGGTCTTGCCGGTGCAACCAAAATGACTGTGCGTTTGTGGAGGCAACACATTTGGGAATCTGTGGGTCTTGGTTTGCTCCCTTTCAAACAGAGTTGTAAATGCTGTTTAAGTGGTGCTGGGGGCCTGTAAAGGGCAAAACTGACGGTTGTAGAATGACAGCCTTAGATGTGGCTAGTGTTTGATATCAGTTTAATGATCTATTTTCTAGTAATTTGGGAATCTAAATGAAGGAAAACTGATTAACATGTGAAAAACCAAACCAGCTGTTGTCATTGGAGTCATAAATTTTTCCGCTTTTCTTGAGCAATAAATCTTTGGATGTCTACCAGTTAAACTATTTAGTTATGCCTATTCAACCTGTTTGTGCTCATAGGGAATACTGGCATATCAGATATATTTGCTAGCATAGGCAGCGTCACATCCTCCCACATTTCCCCTCTGAGACCTCTCCCCCCCATCTGCATAGTGTTAGTCCTGTTTATCCTGCATGGCCTTCCAACAAACACTTAAGGCTAAGAGCCCCCTAGTCTGATATGTGAGATACGGAGGATGCCTACACACACTTCCAGTCCCTCCACTCTAACACCCCCACACCCCCGTTAAAGAAAGGAACAGAAACAGCTGTGTACAATTAGGCCTGGCTTTAAATTCCACTCGTTTCCCTAAACACATAACGTTGAAAGGAAGGGAAAAGGAGGGAAAAGAGAAACAGGGAAGCAATAATCTGGACGATAATTTATTCTACTTGTGCACTTTTGGCATGTGTTTGTAGAGTTATGTTATATTTGTAATTTGCAGCAAAACAATCTTAGAACTGGTCTTATGTTTGTTCTTTTTCCGACGCATGAGTATTGACAAAATCTGAACTTAAATATTACTGCAGAGGTCACCACTTACTCCGCACATAACCATAATTCAAATTAGCCTACATTTTCCACTGTGTTGAATATTCTTATCTTGTAAAAGAAACCCTTTTCCTTCAAAAATGTTTTCCTTAGTCCTCTCTCACTGCACTGTATCACCAGTGTCGGCGTGTTTTTCTTGGAGTGGACATCTCAAACTCCAGAGAGAGTGAGTCTTGCTTCAGAGAAATCTGATGGAGAACAAAACTTCCTACTGAAAATCTGACTTTTTACTCATGCAGTTAAGTCATAGAGAAGACCTGTACAGGGGAGGAAGAAGTTGATGGATCCTTTACTTGAGTAAAAGTAATAATCCTACAGTGTAATAATCTATTACAAGCAAGTCCTGCATTCAAAACTTTACTTAAACTTGTTTTCAAATCGTAAAGAAAGAGTTTGACATTTTGGGAAAAACGCTTTCTTAGTGAGAGTTACATGAGAAACTTTATACAACTCTCATCTCAGATTGGTAAATATGACGAGGCAACTAGTTAGCTTAGCTTGGGGAAATTTCAAGATCTGGACTAAAAGGTGCTGGTAGAAAGGTATTTCTTTACAGCATTAAATATCAAACATAAGCAGGCAGCACTTAAGTTAAAGGTAAAGAAAAAACGTCATTAGTTATCATTTAACAAGGTTTTATCACTCAAGACCTCGGCTAATCTGCCTGGACTGTAGGTGCTCTGATCAAATCTGATTAACAGTGGCCTGGGATCATAAACAGATTTGTGTTTGAAGGCTTTCTAGAGCTTAACGTAGCATAAAATGTAAATGCTCAAGTAAAGTACTTGAGTTACTTTTCACTACGTGTTTAAAGGGGCTTCTCTCACACATGCTTGAAAAAGAAACCTTTCTTTGCATTATAGGGCTGATTTGAGACTGGAGATGAGATACAGCTGCCTGCCTGTCAGCTCAGTGTGAGTGGGTGGGAGAGAAAGACAGAGGGAAGGAGGGGGGAGGCCAGATGGACAGGCAGCCGTACAGGATGCTGTACTGCAGCACCACTTAGTTCTCTTCATTAAAGCTATATGACTCAAATAAGAGTCTAAGCACAACATTTAAGAAGGGATACCAAACTGATAGACTCACAAAGTGACAACTCAGTTCCAAACTATGTGTGATGTATTATGAATCAGCCAGTGAGTGACCACTGGAGAGAGAGAGCCAGAGACTGCTATAGAAAAAAAAAAACAAGATCGATTCACCAATAGATTAAAAATAATCATGTGATCTGAACAACGCTATACAGAACAGCTGTTCTGGTAAGTCATAAGAGCAGAAAATAGGATCAATGTGTTTCTAAACTTTCTGCTGAGCACAAACTGTTACATTTCAGCACATGTGAGTCAAATCAGACTCCTGGCATGTTTTCTGTATGGTCATAATGTGAAGCATATTTCTCAGAGTGACTGGCATGTGGACAGCTTCAAGAGCCAGGAAACAGCTGATGACGAAGGATTAGGTCTGGGCCAGGGGAATGGAGCCGACTGGGCCGCGCTGTATCAGGTCTGGGCAGAAGAGCTGTGCTTCAGTACATACCAGCAGCCTGACGCACAGGGAGAAAAATCCCCACCACTCATGGGACACAAGTATTTCACTATGTTTTACAAACCCAGGCAGTGAAGATCTACCCTGACGAGACTATATCTACTGCTTTTAAGTTGATGCTGTTCAACAAGATACATGCAGCTGATGGCAGAAGTATTACATCAATGCAATACTGTCTAATACCATTGTTGCTAAAAGTATGACATGCATGTGATTTTCCAACAGCTCTGCGACAACAGTGTGAGACAACTCATGGACCGAAATATCCACGGTGTCAGAGAAGTCTTCAAAGGGAAACTCCTCGGTGTAGAGGAGAGCAGCAGACAAGCAACAAAACATTGTTTACAACTTGCGCTAATTCAGGCGTCCCATATCAAAAAGGTCATCGGTACAGAGAAGATGGATGTGCAGTTAACAACTCCAACAACTAAACACCGGCGTACAAGTGGGAAGGCTTTCAGGTGCAAAACATATGGTGGGATTAGAGCGAAAAGACATGCATGCCACATTGTTCTCAGCCATGAAATATTTCCTATTGCTACAATGTAACTCATTTAGGGGACTAAAACCTTTTCTGATGATGAACGCGAGGAGTTGTTTTGAATTATTTTTTTGCCTGCTGAGACGAGATCTGACTTTTAGTCCTTTTTTTTTTTTTTTAAAGGTAAGTGTGGCAGCAAGCTGTGAATTTACACTGATATGTGTTATCACTAAAAGGAGATCCATGCAGACAGGATGCTGGAGACAGTGACTGATGCCAGGTTTGATATCACTGCACGGCTATAACTTCTCACTAAGATTCTCCATGTAGCTATGCGAGAGAGTATTGATTTGGATAGGGCCATTCACAGGGAAGGAAAGAGACTGATGGTTTAGCGGTGAGAACCGTGGGCTCACTCAGGATGACTGACGAGGACCACATAAACAAGCCCTTTAGCTGTGAAGCACAAAGCGGAGCGCATACAAACAGCTTTTGCTATAAAGCCCAGTGTGTGTGTGTGTGTGTGTGTGTGTGTGTGTGTGTGTGTGTGTGTGTGTGTGTGTGTGCGTGCGTGCGTGCGTGCGTGCGTGTGTGTGTGTGTGTGTGTGTGTGTGTGTGTGCAGAGAGAGAGAGGGGGACCCTGGGATAACTTGTCAAACGTATTCTCGTAGTGAGAAGATAAACATTGTTAAAGTTGCACTATGTAAAGACTGAAACGGTGTCTGTGTACAGACAAGCAAGCCACCGCCAGGCTGATGTTTAAACAGGTTCTTCACACTCTTTCACATTGTAAGTCCTGTTGTGTACACATTCAAGTGTGTAAGTAACAAACACAAACAAAGACATTGTCACAAACTGGAACTGTCACGCAACAGAACGCCACAAAGAGTTTTAAAACCCGACATTTGTATGTCTTCAGGAGTTAAATGCGATTATTTTATCTGTTTAAATCACAGAGCATTACATTAACCAACAGCCAGTGTTGTACATGCGCTTCATCCTCACATGTGACAGACAGCTATGAAAATGGATCTGTCATCAAGGGCCTCCCGCGCAAGCTAAGTGAATTTTCACCACTTTGTTCAGTTTATCTTCACTGATGCTAACAGCTGCCATGACTAAAAGTAAAATCCCTGACAGTTCGAGAGACGTAAGATACCCTTACCTTCAGAGTGGTCCTAGAAGCATTGACAAGTTCCCCCTCTCTGTCTGAGGAGGCTTAAGGCCAGCAGTCAGTCTCCTCCTTCTGAAACCAGAGGAGATTTCCAGCTGGTTGCTGCTTCAGATGTATAGATCCCTCAGATGTTCAGCGTCTGAGGTTAATCTCTGCTGTCCCGGGAGTCCACTGGAGGAGGTACCGCTCTGAGGTTGGCTGTTTGTTTAGTCAAATCACAGCACTACAGGGGTCTCCTCTCCTCTCTCACACTCTGAACAGCCTGCCCACCACTCCCAAAAGAAGTGTTCCCACTGGAGACATGCACACACACATACACACTGCTTCCCTGACAGATTCACACAGAGGAGAGTGGTCCAGCCCTACTGAGGCAGGAGTAAGAGGGAGCTAGAGAGGGAGAGGAGGGAGGGAATTGTAATGGGGAGTTAAGCAGAGAGCAGGAGAGGGAAGTTTAAAAAAGAAAGCAATGAATGGAGGAAGAGAAAAGTTCAAGTTACAGATTGAGTTCTGCTTGTTTTTTTTTGTTTTTGTTTTTTTGGGGGGGTTTTTTTGGTAGCAGCTGAGACTCTCCCAAGACGGAGGGATTTGCTTATGAATGGAGGTGAACTGAGACAGTCTCTATTGGCAACAGCAATCTGGACCACATCTAACCTCGCCTATAAAGGGAAAACAGGCTCAATAAAAAGGAAGAGAGCGAGTGACAGAGAGAGTGAGAGGTCCAAGCATGAAAAAGGGGGGTATTGGCAGAGCTTTTGGTGGCCTGCTTTGGAAACAATTGAAGTCTCAGTTTCTCAGGAAAAGAACTTCACTTATATAATCACACTGCTGGAATCAGGTGTAAAAGAGGTGAAACATGTTGGATGCTTGAAGCTTTGGTGAAACCCTGCTTCTTATACTGTATGTTTACATCTCCTTTTCTGTCTTTTTTTTTATGTCCACTTCCCACAAAAGATAACTCAACTCCTCCCTCCGTCCTGAACCCCCCTCTGTCTCTGCTCTCCACTCTTTCAGCCCTCTCTCTTTCAAACACATGCACACACACACACACACACACACACACACCATGCTGTTCTTTCCTAGGACTAGGTGTTTATGCAAATATTTCTGTTTTCTAGATTGGCACTTTTCCAAATTCCCTCCTTTCCCAGGATATGAGGGGATGGTTTGAAATTCATAACGCAACTCTGCAGCTAACAAGTGTCTTTTCTCTCCAACAAAGGGTCAGGGGAGGCAGAGGGGAGGCTGAGGGGAGGGGAGAACAGGGCCTAAATTGGACAGTAAACATGTTCTCCTCTAATTGTGAGGGTAAATCTAAAAGCCCTGCTTGCAGTAATTAGTGAGACTGTGTTATTAGATAGGAGGAGAGCAACACTGACACATGACTGCCCCACCTTCACATCTACTTAGTTCTATGTAATCAACACCTTCCTGGAAAAAAACTGTCCAGTATCAACATACTAAACTTAATGTACTCTTGTACCTTTTAGTGCTTGTAATGCCAATTAAAATGTTTACACAAGATAATACAGTATGTAATATGTAGCAATAATTCATGTCAGATTCACATTACGCAAATACTTCTCCACGCACAATTCTTTATCAGCTGGAAGCACACATCCTGCAGTAAGCCACAGCTCTAATAGGACACATTAGGTGTAAATATCAAAGTTTTAATATAAGCGTGTCTAATGTGGTAAGAATTCTAGCATGTCCTTACGGTGGATTCATTGGCAGCTGTTTACTCACACAGCTTCAGAGTGGCTTAATAAACTGGACTCCACAGCGACCAAAACAAAACACGACCTACATGTATTAAGCTCAGAACAGCCAAAGAGTGCATGGCTCCTCTCACTGCTGATATTGTTAGCAAAGCTGGAGTGTAACTAGTGCAACCACCCAGTATGCCCATCTCTCTGTGCCCAACATGTAAAGGCTCCTGGAGGTGCCTGGGAGGGGACAGGGGAGCTGGAAGCAGGAAACAATGGGGGCTGAGGCTCGAAGCTTGAAGTGAATCCAACATCTCTGATAGATGAAGATGGTTGAACCCATGAAATGACTGATTCTTAATAAGTTGTAACAATAAAGGACGTAATAGTTCATCATGACTTGATTCAGATGTTAGTCAGGCCAAAACCTGAGACTGGACTTTTCTTACACAAAACAATAGCATTAACAGTTGCCATCATACTTCACGATACCATCTGTTATGCCAAATAAAAAACATATTTCAACCTGCACAAAGGAAAGGAGAAACTCAATTTAGAGCTGAAACGTTTAAATTTATCAGCAACATTTTTCTATGAATAAAAAAAAAATCATAATTTTACAAGGAAAAAATAAATATTCCCTTGTGCTTGAGTTTTGGCTGTTATTCAGACGTCATCTTAAGATGTTTTCCACTTTTTTCTTGGATTTTATTGACAAAATAATTATTTATCATAATCATGTCCATATTAAACATAAATGACAATAATCACAAGTTAGTCCTCATTCAGAGCTAAAAAGCACATCTAGAGAAATCCGACAGACTAAAGGCGTCAGGGTGACCTTATGAGTGTAAGGCACTGACCATATAATCACAACATCCCCGGTTCAAGTTCGGCCAGGGACCTTTGTTGCATGTTATTCATTCCTCTGTCTGTCCTCATTTCCTGGCAGCTCTCTGGTGAGGACTGTTTTTAAAAAAAAGACATAAAATGCAGAAAGAACTACTTTCAAAAAGAGAAAAACTGCATCGGGGGAAAATCAACAGAATGACAATAAGTTCAATCAACACAATCTAGTTTTGTCCTCTCCCCTACCTGGTTTTAAACATTTTATACAATTTACTCAAAGAAAAGTCCACATTAACCTGCAGACGCAATTCTGCATGGGGGAAATATTCCACTGTTGTCACTTGACCAGAATCAGCATTCTGTTGTGTTATTAACGATGTAATCCTGACCCCAGACCTAAGAGTACAGTATACACACCGCCTCACACTCAAACTGGGGTTGTGAGTGGAGATACTGACAGATTTTAGTCCTTTTTATTCAGTTGTTTTTGTTTATCATGCACTTACTATTTGCAGTGTTTTTGTAGATTGTAGTAGGCTGTAGAGGAAGCTTGACTGCAGAAGATGAAAGCTTTGGGTGTGTCTGGGCACCTACAGCAGCTCTCATTCGAACACATGTGAGCTTTTAGAATCAGTGAAAAGAAGCTATGAGTGTCTTATTAGTTCCCCCTCGGTGAACTTGTAACAACTACATGGAGACTAGTGGGAACAGTGTTTATGCTGTACTATTTAAACTATAAGTCTCCATATATGTACCATCATTTACAGTAACCCATCATTTAAGTAAATATTAAACATTTATATAGCTGAGGTTTTCATTTTTGGCACACAGCAGTGAGCATGTGCTTCAAAGTGAAACTTTCTGGAGGTCTATACATTTTGGGATAAATTGTTCTGTCCAGTTTGTGGATAAACACAAGATCTAATGTATACTTTAAATGCTAAAACCTTGTTTCTTTATGTTTAGACAAGTTATTTTAACTTAGTGGCAATGATCTATTGTATTTCAAGCTTTTCGTGATGTGCTTGATGTTGGCATTGCACTTTCCTTAATGCTCAGGCCTGTAGCACTTTTCTCTCCATTAACATGAGCCTCTTTCGTGCTAAGAGCTGATAGCTGTCATAGCGGATAGTCAGTGTTCTGACCAAGACACTAACATGAATATTGCATGAATGTTTGGTAGACTCGGATGCAAAAGGACACACAGACAAGCTCAACAAGTGGAATATGCAGAACACTTTACGGCATGATATTCTGAATGCATCATCTGGGTGAGAGGCCGGCAGGAAATGAGATTAAGAATAAGATGTGTGCTTATTTGTCATACAGTATAATTGGAAACAGCGAGTTTGTGTTTTGAAGGGCTCCAGATGAATTCAAGTGGTCAGGTTTTTGCTGCCCCCATGTGGTAACTGAAGCAATGAACCTAAACAATTCGACCAACCTGATTTGAACGACCAGATTCTCTACTTTGCATGAGTGGCCATCAATGAGGTCATATTTCTGGGAACTTGGGGACGCACATGACTTTAAATTGTAGAACGACACAAAAACTACACATAGGACGTTCCGTAAAGCTACTTCAGATGTGTCTTTAGTGTAAATACACTGAAATTGTCATTTTTAACTAAATAAATGATAAAGAAAGGTATATAATCTTGACAATCACGCATGCCAGTCTGGAAAAACAACGTCCATCCGACTAATGAATGCTTAAAGTTTTCATTTATATTCGTACAGCCTTTCTTAGGCCAGATTTCTAGCTGTAAATAAATCTCCACCACCAGCCAACCACATTTTGTCCTCTTTAGATATCACATGTGCCCGGTCCACGTGCGTACATGTGCGCGTGCACGTCAGTTCACGTACACCGTACTGTACATGATTTGTAATATACCACCTGGGTATACTGAGGAAATCAGAGTGAACGCCATCACGTCACCAGGACGAGCAGGCAAGGTGGCCCTCAGGTAAAACGTGACGTCACGGTGATACTTTTGAACTCCTTGGCAGTAAATCTATAAAGGTGTGTTGTCCTACTGAACAGGTAGCCGGGCAGTAATAAGCCTGAACCTTAGACTGAAGTAAAAACAGACCGTCAGAGCCTGCTGGGAATAACTTGGGAGGCCTAACATGCGCCTCGCTGTTTGAGTCACCTGAGAGTCGCCCCAGTTTACCAGTTGGACGAGGACACCGGTATGTACAACTCACCGTCGGCCAGATACCCGGCTCAGGCCGTGTCACTGAACACTCAGCCCCTGTATGACTTCAGTGGTTATCATCACGTCCTGGGAGACGCGTCGACGACTGCTTGGAACCCGGTCTACTCTTCCCGGGACGAGTATCCGTACGGTTCCAGCCCCAGCACCGGACAGGTCAGCTTCTTCTCATCGGAGCTGAGCGGCACGCCCACCGCCGCTGATGGGGGGTCATTCACCCCTTACAACTTTAACTCCGGACAGGACCTTCTCTTCTCCAGGAGGAGACCACATGAATCCATCAGACCGTCCACTTCAGGTGGGACATATTCTAGTTACAGTTATAGAAGACATCATGTAGGCTAATAGTCTTCATGGACAATTAAATGTCTTATTGGAATAGTTACACTTACTGCTTCTGGGGTGGTTTGAGGACACAGGCTCTGATCTATCTTCAGATTCACCACCAGGTATCTTTATTGGCAGTAGGTCAAACTTACAGTAATGATGTCATCTATATAACTCTAATGATTAAGGATGCCCAAACTAATATTTTAACTCTAATGATTAAGGATGCCCAAACTAATATTTTTTAGATAGGGTGTTTGGTGCAGTCATAGGACAACCTAGAACGGCAGTCAGTCGACCGCATACCGCCGCCAAAGCCCAACAGTCCCCTTTAATTTGATCAAACCTTCTCCAAGATCAAACTCATAGCTCTGTAACAATTATTTAAAGTTACTGGATTTGAAACAGCCAACAATTTAAATCTGGTGGATCAGAGTTTTTATTTGGAGCTACACCAAAATGCACACACTCATAAATGCCAACCCCCTATAAATATGCTTGATTTTTTTTTTCATTAAGATCCAAGATCCATATATATATATATATATATATATATATATATATATATATATATATATATATATATATATATATATATATATATATATATAAAATGTGAAAAAAAAGATCCTGGATCTGTCCCTTTATTTGGATCCACACCAAAAATTTCATGGGATCTATCATAGCCAAAGACCCATCCTCCCACCAACGTTCGTGGAAATCCATTCAGTAGTTTTTGTGACAACCCAACAAACAAACAGACACAGGTGAAAACATAACCTCCGTGGCGGTGGTAACTAAACCCTAGCAGTCGAGTGGGTGTAGAGATAACCGATGGTAAAACGCACCTTCATAGACATGAACGATTTCAACATGTTCATAGTGTAAAGTCAGACTGACTGCACACACACACACACATTCATCAAGCTGTCTGCCTCTCCCTTCCGGCAGAATGCTGGGAGATGTCAATGCAAAGCTAACACTGGAGCCCATGAAGTCTGCAGACGTTTAACTCCCCACCCTCTCTGTCCACTGGGTGGGTGCAAAAGGGTGACAAACTGCCTAGATAAGACAGGGACTACAGGAAGTCTACAGAACCAAAACCAAAATCTCCTCTAAAGGCAAACCGTTGCGGCCTTACTTAAGTCTGTGTCTGTTGGTCTGCCTCGATCGATGTTGTCACATGGTCAAGATTTCAGATCAATAACTCTGACTCACCCTTTCCGAAGAGTGTGTGTGTGTGTGTGTGTGAACATACGTGTCAATGAATAGCTGCCTGTGTAAACACCTATGTAAACACCACTGGCATTGATAAGGAGGGCCGCTGATGCAATGTAGAGGGGAGTCTTTACACTAGTAGTTAGCATGATTGATAGAGTTGATGAGGTTTTAAGTGGCGCCTGAACTTGAACATGGCACCAGACATCTTCATAATAGACGCCAAGGCTCACAGTGTACCCGACCCCCTGACATTACCATTCTAGGAAGTACACACCTATTCACCTACATTCAATAAGACATCCGATCCGTATGTGCTGTCTTGCTAAATATTTGTTTTGTATGATTTAGGAGGGAAGACCCGCACTAAGGACAAGTACAGGGTGGTGTACAGTGACAAACAACGCCTGGAACTGGAGAGAGAATTTCAGTACAACCACTACATCACAATGAGGAGGAAGACCGAGCTGTCGGTGGCACTGGGTCTCTCCGAGAGACAGGTGGGGGTACTCCATACCAGTTTAAAGTTTGAGGTAGAGAGATAATGTAGGGAAATTCAAGACAACACAGGAAGGGTTTAGATGCAACTCCAATGTATAAAAAAGTGCCACTTTGATTAATTTAGTCAGTCGCTCCCAGGGACTCAGTTTGTTTGTACTCTTTATTCAGATACACATGAAGAAAGAAAATGTCTCCTCGTACTCATTATGTTATTTTTCATCTCTTTCGCTTCGACTGTACAAGTTTGTAATTGTAATAATGCATTACCTTCTACTGGCCTCATCAACCTTTTACACACAAATCAACCATGATAAAGGAGGCGTGCCTTTTCATATTCATACTTATAGTTATTCTAATAGTACAGTGGTACTGTCATAGACTGCAAAAACAAGTTAAGAGTCACTGATATCATTTACTAATAAACCACTCATTGTATTGTCTTCCGTAACATTTGTTAATATATTATTTATTGGTGTGACACAGTGAGATGATTTTTGGATAGAAACTCATGTTGTATATTCCATTGATATTCAGATCTATGCTAAATTCCCCACAATGAGCCCAACCTTTCTAATTGTTTCAGCAAACTATTCTTACATCCAATCATTAAGTATTTTAGACCCTGGTGGTCTGTACTGTACATACAGTCAACACACAGTCACAGTACATCATCCATTAACGCTAACAATCTCAATGACAATGGCCTAAGAGATAAGTCAAAGGAAACCATGTGTGATGATGCATCATCATTTGTTATTTCTGATCACATCAAATTAGCATCCAAATAAGAGGCTTACCTATAACGTATGTTTTTTGATGATGATGGCTCATGTTTGTGTGTATCTCTGTTTCAGGTTAAGATCTGGTTTCAGAACAGACGTGCCAAGGAAAGGAAAGAAAACAGAAGGAAACTGCAGCATTCCCAGCAGGCCTCCACAACTACACCCACCACGCCTGTGCAGGGTGGACCCACTGATACCCACGTTGCCACCAGTCCGAACAGCAACATTTTGTTGGACACAGTATCAGAGGAATACTAGATGGACCTTATGCGGAAGACTGATACATTGGGAAACACGTGCATAGGGTGTTTCCTTTTTATACGTTTGCCACAGAATAAATGAAGATGATTCACATAAACACGATGTTATTATGCCGCACTTCCTGCCTTTCACAATGACAAGCACCTCACATCTGATTCAGTGATCATCTCTACTGTGCACTAACACAAGACTGTAATGTGAAAATGGGATCACTGTCAGCACTACGATACTGATTTTAATTTACATGTCACCTTTTTCGAGAATTGCAGGTTGCAATGACAAAGCATTTTTGGATGTTCATCTTTTCTTTACATAAAGCGATATTATAATGTGTGTGAATATTTGCTGAGTTAGACTGCATATGTTTATGAACGGTCAAGTACCTGCTACTGCATATAAACAAGAAAATGATTTTAGTCTCTTCCTGTGTTTTAACTGCATGCAGAAATGCATCTCAAACTTACACTTGAGCATATGAATACATATGAGAATGAATGAATAACAGCCCTGCTACTAATTTTGGGGGGAGTAAAGTGATGCTAATTCGTCTGCTCACCTTTGAAATTTACAGAAAATAGAGAGAGAACAGAGTAAGGAAAGAAGGACAAAAACATACAAAAATGTATGCCACGTTGGAATACTTATACAGGACACATCATGGGAATAGATCATTTTTAAGTAAACAAAGAGGTTTCAGTCAGGGAAAGGAAGGAAGCTGTATACAGCAAAAAAAAGGAAAAGAATTTGATATAGAAAACACAAATGTTCCCATTTAACATTTATTGTTGAGTAGGTGTATGACATGATTTGAAAAACAAACAGCTGGTGATATTATTTTTTTTTCAGTTTTGACTTAAAATATATTTTTATTTTATTATATTTTTAGCTACAACATTGTGAGGTGAGGAAGTTTGTTAGGGAAGTTTGTTTAAAAACGACTGCAGAATTTTTTTTAAATGCTACCATGTGACTCATAATCTGTAGTCCTTGTACCACTAAACCCACACATTTCGAGTGATAAATGTTCCTGCTTCTTTTGGCACTTATGTACTATGTGTTCATAAAATGTTTAAGAATATACTGTACTGTGCATGAAAGACATTTTAACACAAGAACAGGTGGTTTTGTTCTTAGGTCACAGAGGAAGTACGAAAAATGGGAAATGTAGAAATGAAAATATAATTCTGACCAGAGTTAGCCAATAATTTAAAAATAAACCAGTACACCACCAACTTTGTCTAACTAGTGTGTGTGTGTCAATCAATGTGTGCACTGAAAGAATTTCCCTGTTTTTTCGAACAAATGTGTGTCTGTGTTTCCAGTTTCAAGAAGAAGTTCTGTTGGTTTTTCCTGTAAACATTGTTCGCTACACATTATTTTAAAAGCATGTGCAGCACCGAGGTTTATTGATCTGGTTTCTGTTCATTAGGAATTGTCACCAGTTGTGGGTCTGTGTGTTTTCTACATCATCTGAAACATTTCCACAGCTCTTTGATAGTTCATGAAATGTACCAGTAGGGTGTATAAATCTTTACCTTCTCACAAAATTATATCACTAATATAGTAATTTTATGAGTGCGTGACTTAAGATCAGCCCTAGACACTTTGCAATAAATGCATGGTCCACTGAGAAAACCTGGTGTGGATCAGCTGCTGGGGAGATGGTAAAGGAGACCATAGCACCAAGTAGGACCTGCAGCTCTTGGCTCCCCGTTAAGGCCAAACTGCTGAGCTGATGTGTGGAGGAAGATAGAAACATTTCTATCTCCCAACACTGCATTTCTTTACATACACACGGTCCCACAGTAAACAGATTTACTGTATGAATACTGACGTTCTAATTTGAACTTCAACAATTTTGAAGCAAAGTACTTTCTCTCTGCTATATTGTTGTCAATTCTTATTAAATCATAAGTTACCAGAAGGTACTGTAATCTTCAATCAAAAACTGGTATGCCCAAGAATGAAGAATTGGCACCAAAGACCTGTCTGGGTTTTATAGCTAAATACCTTTGACATAGCAAGTTCACATCACATGAACGTGTCACGACAGTCACAATCTCACGTGTTTTTTACGAGAAAAAAAAATTAATGTTTAATTATCAGTGACAAATCTATCAAGAGCTAAGGTGAAACCATCTAACCTCATTTGCTTTCCTATGTTGTACACAAAAGTAAAAGACTGAACAGCTGAAACAACAATAAACAATTTGATACCCATGCAATTATTGTATTGAGCATAGAAGAACTGGCAAAAAGGATGCTGGATCATCTGACCATCTTTATTACAATACATCTCCCCTGT
This sequence comes from Chaunax sp. Z400, assembly GCA_037577475.1. NCBI lineage: Eukaryota > Metazoa > Chordata > Actinopteri > Lophiiformes > Chaunacidae > Chaunax > Chaunax sp. Z400. The sequence continues at coordinate 24,159,837 of CM075189.1, read as the reverse complement.
GTAAATTATTCACTCTGTAGATTATGTCAGTCGATGTTTAATCCAGCTAGAGGGCTCAACTGAAAAACCGATGTTGATTAAGGTCACTACAACTATCATGAACCATAAACTTCAGTTTTATGGCTCCGTGCATGGTTGTCAACCTTTAGCCTCAAGCTATCAAACCAAACCAATCAACCTCTGTCTTTGATTAAACTCACACCATCACACAGTGCCACCTTGACTACAAAAAAAACTAAGTAAAACCTCATTTATAATGGATGCTTTTATTTTACTTGAATAAAAGTTACAAAGCATTTAACATAAACAAATTTGTAATAAACTAAGCTGCACCAGACTAATTTCACATAACCTATGAAGATCATAGTGTAAAAAATCATTGCAAATAGGTGTTTCACAATGAGCTGAGAAAGGAAGGGTGTTCTTCCTGAGTATCAAAGGTTTGAGCATGCACAGGCTGATCCAATCTATGCCCATACCAAAAGGTTGTTGGTACAAGACACATGCAACATGAGATTATTTCTGCAAGATGTTCACATGAGTCGCATTACATATGTACCTGTATCGAAGAGCTTTAACACTTTTTTTGTTGTTGTTGTTGTTTTCAAATATTTTTATTGAGCTGCGAAAACAGATTTCCATTTTAAATAATTGTATCAGTGCTCATTTACATGTACATCATTAACAGTCATAAGCTATTATACAACATTATTCAACATTTCTCTCTGACACATGCTCAAACCATAAAGCCTTTGAATCTTCAATATGCAGAGGAGTTACTGGTTAACTTATTGTCCTCAATATGCTTACATCCTACCATTGAATGAGCTCTGTGTTTTACCATGTATCCCTCATTCACCTGCTCATGGAAATACAATGGATCTAAATTATTACATATTGATCTGCTAGATCAATCGACTATTAGTTAATCAATTGACTTTTTTCTAGTCATGAATCTAACTGGTTAAAATTGCATCATGCAACATCTACTGTATGTCTACATCAGCAATGTGTCCCTCTCAGTTCCCTCTTTTGTTGTAAAGGAGAAAAAAGAGAACAACTTACTCTATTAAAAAAAAACATTCCTCCTTTACAGCTGACCCACTGTATGAAGAGAAGCTAAGTACAAAAAGTCAAGTGTCATTATTTCACATTTCATAAGCAAATGACTGTACTGTAGCTGCAAATCTGAGATATAATGTTATTGACTATAAAAAAGACTGTAGCTTATGTCTGCATCCACTTTCCACTTTGCATTAACAGAATATTTCAGCATAAAGACACAAATGGCTTGAACACCCTGTGCTTAGGTCATCTTAACAATCACACCACACAATCAATAAACCAATTTTGTAAGGCTTTGTAATCTGATGCTGTGAAAAAGCAGAAGTGTTAACATCATGGAAACAAACTGCTCACTTCCTGAGAGACATTTCTTCTACCACTTTATCTTTGGGCCAGAAAACTAATGGAAAACAGCTGAACTGAATAGCAGATAAACTCTCACACCAGTCCTCCAATAAATCTACCAATGCAAATGTATGCATTTATTTAATGTATATTGACCCTCAATGATCCATCCACATTGGTTTGATAAACACATTTTGATTCATGTAAAGGCAAACTTTATTACTTTGACATGAAGTTAAAAGTTGCTATTTTAGATCACATGTAAACATACAGTACATGCTGGGCCAACATCAACTTACTGATGCCATTTTACAGAATTCTTCATGTATCATTGACCAGTAATAAAATAAATACACTGTAAATATATTGTTATTATTAAAACTCCTATTATTATTATTACAAATATAGAGTTTAAACGATGAAATAAAAGTATTGAGCTTATAAAGTAGAGAGAGTTAAAACAAGGATGTACAATAAAATCTAAATATAAAGAGAGAGGGTCAAATTTACTGAATACTTAAAACATGTTATCTAAAGAAAAAAAGTTTTCTATATACGCGCTGTTATCCAAATGATGGAGCTGATACTATACTCAGTCATCAAAAGTACAGCAACAGTGATGAAAAATAATAACTTTTGTGAGCACTGATGTCTTGTAATTTCCCTAATGGAAATAACATTAAATTAAGGCGAAAGACCTTGAGGCATCCTGACAGACACAGCCTCCATCTGCCTCCATTGATGGAGTATTTAAAAACACTGCACACACTCTGAATTACCTGGCTTCACGGACATTACTGTACACACAATCATCTGGGGTTCGTTCAGCAGTCTGCCGAAGTTTATCCGAAAACTTGACTTGGCTGTACTCCACCTCCAACTCTGCTATTCGTGCCGTGTGCCTGCCCTGCTGCCGAAAGATCCTAACGTCGGCATACGTTAGCTCCTGTTCTTCTTTTTCTTCTGCAGAGTAAAGTGAAGAGCAAATCATTTTTAATTAATACAGGTACTCAGTGATTACACAGTGGATTGCCAATAGAAAAGTATGATTGTTTTGGAGTAAATGCTTATTTGCTTTCTTTCCGAGAGTTAGACAAGAGGACTAATATCACTGTTGAGTGCTAATCATCTTAGCAAGCATGAGCATAGCTATGTAACGTTTCTTTAAATAAGTCAGTAGAGAGGAAACTGCAGACAGGGCTTTTGTTTGGTACCTTTACCTTTGTTGTTTTGCTTTTTCCTCTGAGCAGAGGCAAATGCTACCGCGACCACGAGGAGAATTACCAGTGCAGAGAGCACACCAGCCACTATTGCCAAATATTCTGTTTCAGTAATAAAGACACAAGAGACATACAGATCTTTAAGGGAGCAAACATTACAGTTTTTTAATAGAGAGAGACTATCCAAAAAATAAATAGGGGGGGTGACCAATGAATCCTCTTAGTTTTCACTTACTGTACCATGGAGCATCTGTGATGGATGAGGTTTGATTGGAGGATGTGATATTAGTGGAGGGTTTATTTGACACAGTGGTGCCAGTCTCCTTACCCTCAGTAATAGTGGTAGAGGTTGTTGTTGGCTCAATACACAGGGTGTTGTTGTCTTCAAACACCCACTGTGATATGTGCGTCCCATTCGACGAGGTGCAGTTGATGAATATGAAGCCTATATGGAAAAAAACGTATCAATCACTGATACAGTTCACCATCAGTGACACACTCATCAAACTGTCTATTCGTGTTTCCTCTCACCACAGGTTTTTATACTCTCTTCTTTCAAAGCTCTATTGATATAATTGCTGACTGAGCAGACCAGCCATCCGGAGACATCCTGTTTGAGAGTGATGTTGTTTGTCGTGTTATTTCCGGAGAGGAGCTTAGCGTCTGTCAGTGTGTGTCCATCCAAAGTCCAGTTGTAATGAGGACTGTCTCCTCCCTCAGAGGAGCAGGACAACCTCATCTGTCCCTGGGACAGACACTCAGAGGCCAGCAGGACAGAGGACACAGGAGCTGAAGGAAACACAGATGACTTTTGATATGAACAGAATCTTGGTCAACAGCACAGTTTCTAATAATAGATGTATGTAAAATATGAGTTTAGTAAAAGGGTTATGATAGGAATGTCTACATATTACTAAATTCCCCAATAAGCAAAAAATATTTTGTTTTTACCTTGAATGGTCAACTGTAGAGTACGCTTCTCTGATTGCTTTCCTTCTGAATTATAAATTTTCAGAGTATATTGACCATCATCAGTTCTGCTAAGGTTGTTGATTATAAATGTTCCATGACTGAGCGAGAATGAGGATCTGCTTCTTATCTTTTCATTGTAATTGACTGTAAGACTGTCCTTAGTTCTCTTAGACAGTATTGCAACATTGTTTTTTAACCACTGAAAAATGTGTATTTCTGAGGCGTTGTCCATCAGCTGGAGGCCCACAGTTCCTCCCAAAGCTCCATAACACTGAGCTTTATCCTGTCTGCCATCACAGTTGATTGCCACACCTGGAAAATGAAAATAAAAAAAAAATTGATCATTCACTTTGCACAAAATAATAGTGGTTTGGAAAACCATGTCCCTCTCTGACCACTCTTTGAAGAAATGCATTGATTGTTGTATAGATGAGCATCACACAAGCAGTAAGGTATTACAAACATCATAAACTGCTGCATTTTTTCACATCTACAGAAGTTTATTTTAGAAGAGATGTTCTCAGAGATACCAAATTATAGCTGTCTTTTGGGGAAATGTATCAAGTGATGTTTGAGGGCATAGTTGTTAATTCTATGGGAAATTGCACAATGACTTGGAAATGACTTCTGTATTTGCCGTTGCTCTTTGAAATACAAATTTTAGAAAAGTTACTGAAACTTCAGAACTATCACTTTCAAACTGCTGCAGTATCTCGACTGATTCATATTTCTGAATTTATCAATATCAGAGGTAATTTCCTCAGAGCCAACATCTGGTTTCATACCTGCATTATTTGAGCTGCATGACACTGAGGATAATGTCTATGCCATAGTCATAACTATACTTTAAATCAATACATGCAAAGCATACAATCTTAAATCGAATATCAACGTTTGTTATTAATGTTGGAAGTTAAACAGCTCACCATGGCAGACTTTGAGTAGCATAACCAATACTCCAACCACAGCCTTCATTATGTTTCCTCAACGTTCAGCTGACCCTGTCAGCAGCTTCGTGACAAACTTTTCTGCTTCATCCAAAATCAAATATGCACTCCCGACACTGAGCAGCCTGGAACGTGCCCTGCCTCAGAGAAGAGTGTGAAAACCCAAACAGAACATTTATGTATTCATCATTTTATGAGAAGAGAAGAGAAAAGGAACTGATGTCAGTTTCACTTCCCTTTTTACCCAAACTAAGAGAACCACATGGGTGTGATGGAATGCATTGGAAGAGACGCAAAACATTTCTCCTTCTGAAGTAGGAGGATATGAGACTGACAGCTGACAATTTTAAGATGTTAATGTTTAAAAATTAACAAGGAATTGATTACAAACCCATATGACTCTCGATCACCATAATCATATGATACATCATATTTCCAATGGCTAAATGAATGATGTTTGATATATGATATATGTCAAACGGTCAAACCTCAAACGACATACTGATCACAACATCACCATAATGTTTCCTGCATTGTTCACAATATGCAAAAAAGCAGAAATTGCATCAAGTGCCAGAGAAAATGCAGTTAAAATGTTCCTACTTTGATAAAAACAGTCAGAGGATTATTGGTTTGCCATCCCTCCTAAAATGATTGACTGACAGGACGAACTAATAACCTCATACATACAACAACCAGCTAAAGCTCAACGTTATTACTTTCAGTAAAACACTTCTTCACACTGAAGGCAAACTTCAGATAATTCTTGGTTTAAATGATGGCTGTTCTGTCGTTTACTATAAAGGACATATATTAACTCCACTAATTAGCTCTTCATGTATAACAGAAACACATACCCAGGTTTCTAAAATATGTAATAGTAACACTGTGCTGTCGGTTCACAGTGGTCTGAGTTCAAGATATTTCTCTACAATGATCCTGGTTCTAAGCACATCAGTATAATTCCTCACGTCCGTCTCGCATTTCTCTGTTGTCTCCTCTGTCGCCCTCTACTGGCTACTGTTGTAGCAAATAGACAAAAATAGAGACATTACACTTAAAATGAAACAAAGCTTGAAATGAACAGGCACATTTTACACTCAATATCTGGTCAGGCTGCCTGTTTTGGTAAAAGCATCTTAAGGCAGGGATACAGATATATGATGATTTTTACTGATTATTATTTTTCCTGAAATGTTCAAATATTCTCAATAGAGAGTTTTACTGAATAGCACAAGCATGTTTCCTCTGTAAATAAATAGAAGACAAAATCATATATATATAGATATAGATATATATCTATATATATCTATATATATATATACTGTAGATATATCACTCCCACCCGATGACCACATAACAGCACTGGAGACTTCTTTCAGCAACAGGCTGCTTCACCCAAGTGTGTGAAGGAACGCTATCGCAAGTCTTTCCTTCCTGCAGCTGTTAGATTATACAACCAGCACTGCTTCCAGTAGACCAAACAATTTCTTGTATTTTTTGTCTGTGCAATACTGAGACACTTTCGTTATAGTATTTGTGCAATATTTTTGAAACACTTTACCCCTCCTTTATAGTATTGTATTTTTGATATTTTTTTCCCCTCCCTCACTGTGCTTCTGTACACTGTGCTGCTGCTGTGGGACTAATAAAGGAATATCTTATCTTATATATATTGTTCAATTTAATTGCAATGATTTAATTGTTTATGATTAAATTAAGAGAATCATTATAAGTTATTAAGGAACAAAATATGGGTTGTTATTTTCATCTGATACAAACTACCCAGGACAGTTTGCAAATGAACAAACTGGTGCAATTTTTAAATAATTTGTGTGCATATTTGATTCTATAGCTGCATAACAATGTGTCAAATTAAAGAAGTTAAATAGGTCACTGTGAGAGCAGCACCAACAGTCCAAGCTTCCTTGTCTCCTTTGTGTTCAGCCTCTGTTGATCCAGTCAGCAGCTTCCAGACAAACCTCTACTTCATTCACTACTGTATATACATGCACACACTACACTGAGCAGACTGGAATGTCATGTGTGTGCGACTGAAAGAGACAATGCAAACAAAATGTGATGGGGTTTTTTTTCATTATTATATGTGCTTTTTAACCTTTATTTGCTATGACAGATTACAGATTGATATGATATGGGGGATGACATGCAGCAAAGGGCCACAACCTGTAATCAAATCAGGGCCATGGCTGAGTACGCAACCTCCGTGCATGGATAACACCCTCTACCTGGTGAGAGAACACAGCATCAAAATGTAACCATTTAAAGTTATTAGAATTCCAGAACCTTATGTTAGAGGCAGACATATAAAGATGCAGAAGTAGATATACAGATATACACAGATATACAGAAGTATATCTGTGCACAATATTTTACGTGCTGAAACGTGTATGGGATAATATCACTTGGTGAACATAGTACAGACTTTGTTTGAACTGTGTTTGATGATTTGGTTTCTTCTTGCAGAGTTCATGATCCAAACCTAACAAGCTTCTTGCTTCTTCTCTTCTACTGTACACAACTGCAAACACAGTCATCCTAAAACGTACGAGGAAAACTTTAGTTCTTTACGCATCCAACAGATACAGAACAACATCATCGTGCATTTGGAGTCATATGAGTCCAATATTCGTTCAGGTAAGGGTCAGCTCTTTAGCTGCCAAATAGTCCATGCTCACCAGTAAGCCACAAACTTTGTTTGCTGTCTGGTGCTTGGCAGGTGGCCTAAAGTAGGTTTACTCAGAAGTTTTCCACTAAAAGCAGCTGCTCACTGAAGCTGGACGTGAGGTTGATGAGACTGATGAGAGGAAAGCATGCAAAATCAAAACAATGAGCGGAAAGATGACAAAATGTACTCTTGAGCTGAAGGTAACTACAGATTTAATACTATCAAATATTTTGTGGTTTGAAGAATATTACAAAATATTCACTCCAATGATCTCTGTCCACTCATTGGATGACTTTTACTAATCCTTTCACACTAATAATCTTGTAACAAGTTCTGATTAAATTGTGAGATTTTGAAATATGCTATGTTTTAAGCACTCTTAAGCTCGTTTTAATGAAAAACATCTTGGATGAACATCTTGCTCCCTCAAGAAATGAAAGAAGGAAACAGACTTTTAATATGAGGGCAATCAATAGACTAAATGATGTCAAATCGAAACAGATGATTGATTGTTATCAATAGAGCCAGAGTTGTAATCCAATAATTCTTTTTATCAAGATGCATTCCCAGCAAGTAAAAAGACACATATCTTTATATTATACTTAAATCTAAAAAATGTGTGAATTGACACATAGAAAAAGTTGATAAATGGATTGAATGATTGAATGATAAAAACAAAGCAAATAATGTCACATTGACATAGAGGTAGTTGTCAGTTATGGTCATTATAGACGGCTGCAGATGATCTCTGTGGATACAAACCGGCTGATAAAAACATTTCAACAATTGGTTCTTCTGGAGAGGGTGAAGATACATCTGCAGCTACAACTTGGTAACGGAATCTTGAAGAATCTTGGTTCCATGTTCAGCCAAAGCAAAAACACGTCTTCAAAATGTTCCATCGACAAACAGAGTGACCCTTCATATGGGTGGTGTCATCTAACCTTCACCTTCAGGTGTCTCCTCTGAAGCTTTTTAAGCCATGGCCTTTCTATATCCTGTTCGACATGATCCGAGTGTTGAGTCTCCTGAAAAACGACCTGCTTTTAGACAATTTAAGCTTCTTCTTCCAATTATTGTTCTTTTTGTGATAGACACCGTCCCAGCTATCTTCCTCCTCATCTCCTACCCAAGGCACCCAGGCACCTCCATTCAGCTGAGGGTCAGCCCGGAGGTCCTCTAACGGGTACCTTACTGGCACTGCAGTGCGATTGTAGTACACCAATCTAGCCAGCAGCTCTTTGACAACGTCTGGTCTCTGCTCAGAGAGATCAAAACGTTCATAGGGGTCTCCGGAGATGTTGAAAAGCCACACAGATTTCCGGGACTCAGTGTGGCGCTCCAGGTTCCACCAGCCACCCGGGAAACCTGGAAGCACCTGTGGTGGTATCCAGTCTCCATAGCCGGGGTCTCCTGTTAGGAGTTTCCAGTCTCCAGCTCGAATGGAGGCCTGCACAGCTGTATTCCAAATCCCATATCCTTTCTGCAGGGAGCCACTGCGTGCATGGTTATACAGAGGGTCAATATTGTGGAGGATCTCCAACCTTGGTGACTCCTTTCCCTCACTGATGGCCTCCCAAACATCATACCCATCCACCCCTTCCGTCAGGGAATCATTGCCACCTGCTAATCCCACTAGTGTGGGGTACCAGTCAGTGATGTGCACCAGGGCTTTACTCACCCTCCTCTTCTTCCTTAACAGAGGGCTGTGGACAAACCCCAGACCCCGGACCCCACCTTCCCAGTAGGTGCCTTTTCGCCCTCTGAGTGGCCAGTTACTGCCACCAGATAAGGGCTGGCCACCGTTGTCAGTAGAGAAGATAATGACACTGTTCTGATAGTAACCATACTTGCGCAGAGCATATGTAATGTTACGAACAGCCTCGTCTACAGCTAAGACCATGGCAGCGTATTTCCTACGTGCCACATTTTCCAGCCCGCGGTATGGATAGATGTACTCACGAGGAGACTGCAGGGGTGTATGAACAGCTTGGAAGGAGAGGAAGATGAACAGCGGCTGAGACTGAGGATCATGGGTTGCCAGGATCTTGCGGACTCTCTGAGTGTAGAGATGGGTGGAGTATTTGCCCCTCTGACCCCAGGCAACCGACTCCCCTTCATGGAGGTCAAAGCCACACAGTCCGGGGCCATCACAGGAGTCGTAGGTGTAGTAGTTCACACTGCCCGTTAAGGATCCAAAGTATGTGTCGAAGCCACGGCGAGTGGGCAGGCACTCCTTCTTGTAGAATCCCAGGTGCCACTTTCCGACCATGTGGGTGGAGTAGCCGAGCTCCTGTAATCTCTGGGGGAGGGTAATCTGGTCAAAGGGCAGGCAGTTGGGCTGGCGGGGCCGAATAATGGAGTGCTGTAGGCCAGTGTGAATTTGGTACCTGCAGGGTTAATGATTAAGAAAACTGTCAGAAGGCAAATGTATTATAAACAGGTCCAACTGATGGTGTATAGATAATTACACACAGTAAGTAAGAAAAGAGGGGAGACAGAGATTGTTGCCATTTCCTAAACTTTATCTGTGGTGGACCAATGGTGTCAAGATGAAAAAAGACACCCCACATTAAAAGCTGTGAGAGGGTTTGTTGCCCACATCTTTTGTTTTTTGTTTGAACCTTGATCTGAGCTTTTAAAACATTTGTTTGACTTATCTCAGGTGATTCAAACAAACTGAAGATACGGCCGAATAGTGGCAGCAAAAATATAAAAGAAATATAATAAGAAATAAAAAATATCTAATTATTATTATTCTCATATTCAGGTTGATGCTAAAGGTTTTTCATTTCCATTCATAATTTGAGTAATTGTGCTTTTACATTCAACAACATTTATTTTCACATGGAATTCAACGTGGAATCTCAACTGATAAAACAAAAAAATAGCACATGGGAACATAAGGTTATTTTATGGTATTTCAGCATTTATTTGGGGTTCAAGCCTAAAGAAATAACCATGGTCCTTTACTTCTATCAAAACTATATAATGCATAAGAAGGAATATGCACTGCAGTTTGTTTTCTCAATTAACAACAGGACAAACTCCAAAAGTCTAGCTTACTTTTATGTTTGTTTTATTTATTGTATTTTACTTAGTTTATGAAGATAAGTGTAAATCAATACTCATCTCAAAATAAATAAAATCTCAAAATATATGTACAATCCTAATTACAGTAAAATGTAAAACATGCAACTATTCTGAGAACACTTTACCTGCCAGTGATGAGCTGACTGCGGGACGGGGTGCAGATGGGCTGGATGTAATAGTTCTCCAGCTTGACTCCGTCAGCTGCCAGTTTATCTAGGACCGGTGTCCTGATGTCAGAGCTGTGATAGCCGATGTCGTTGAATCCCTGATCATCTGTCATGATGAAAATGATGTGAGGAGGTTGTGGGACAGGAGACCTGTCAACAAAAGTTTGTTCAGGCTCATTTTCCACCTGGTTAGGACTCATCAGGTCCCAGCTCAGGTACCCGAGGCTGAGCAGACTCATCATAGAGAACCCGGTCAGCGCCGTCGTTGCCATGGTCCCTGTATATCACTTTCTATCAGTCAAACTAGAGAGTTATCAGTACCAAATCATTGTGCAGTGAGAATGAAATTGTTTAAAACTCACTCCTAAATTGCCGTTAAACATACAGTACGTGCCACTCAAAGAAAAGCTAAACCTCCATCCTCGCTGAATCTCTAAACTGTTTGAGTCTCCCTTGAAAACTTTTCACTTTCCCTAGTGATCACATTAAACCCGCCCATTTGCCTTGCTGCCTCACTGAAATAACATCGGCCCCTTCCAAGCAATAGCACAGATATGTTTCTAGGAAATAAGAGTTAGTTTGTATCTTACATTAGATATCTTGTGATATAATGTTAATACATCTCTGCAGAAGGCGCTGCTCCATTCAGTGTAAAAGCAGCTTTAAATATGCAAGTAGTAGTCAGGTCTCATCAAGTGGCATATAAAGAACATGCTGATGTCTTAAAGCAAGTTATTAGATAGCTTCATATACCCTCCTCTTCATTCTTGCACCTTCTTCTTTATGCCGTTCAAAGCAATTGGATTTCAATGAACCTTGCCAAATTTACAAATTACTAGAAAGCAAAATAAAAAAAGCCCCCTCTGACCTGGTTTAGCTGGTGGATGACAGAGACTCTACAGAGTGACCCTCACACAGGAAAACAAGGTGTGTGGGGGAGACTGGAGTCTCCAGGTCTGTGGGGCCCGACAGACAATCACACACACTGTTCCCCAACTCAACTACACTGCACTCACAAACACTCTTATTATTCCTGCTGTTTTATGAGTGATGTGGACCTGAGGAAAGAGTCAGAGCAGATTTTCCTGACTCTGATAACATCTCCAATCAGTTGTCAAAGAAACACTTCACAAATCATCCAGAGGGTCAACAGAAAGCTGTGGGACTGCACAGACTCAGCCACAGCTCCTGTGTGCTTCTGTGTATTGCTTGACCACATCTTGTCTTTAGCCTTAAACTTTACCACCCTGCAGATAAGCCCAGACAGGGAGAGCTGTGGAGAGCACCCTAGTGAGGGGACTTATTCATTTTTGGATGTTTTTTTCAGTGAATCTAGCCAATTGTAAAGGAGGACATGTACATCAGACAAATAAAAGAAGTAAAAGGGGGATTTTTCAGCAGCACAGCCAATGCTGATATTTACGAAGTGTTACAACGTGACATTTATGTCTTTGGAGATGGTGACTATGTCAGATTTCGGGATCATTGTTCCCCCTACATCAGCCTTCACATGGAACCATGATCAATCTTTATTCTGGTAAGCCACTTGGCCAAAACTATCTAGATATCTCAATGGAGTTGGGCAGAGATTCCATGATCATCCATGTTTGTTTGTCTGTATGTCTGTTTTTGTACAAAATATCTCAAAAAGTTGTTGACAAATTTCAATTACCTTTTGTGGAGGGATGGGCCCAGGCCCAACAGATGATTAGGTTTTGACGCGAATCTGGAAGCTGGTCCAGGATTTTTCTTTCTTTTCAGTTCTGTTAACATTGCAACAGGACAATATTTTGACATTTACATGAATTTCTCAAGATATAGGTGTCAATGAAAAAAAAAACAAGTATCTGGATCATCTAACTGGATCATTATCAATCAAGAAGACAGAAATTCAAATTTATATAGGGGTAATCTTTGTGGTAACAAATAAGTAGTCCCAGATGTTCTCACAACTATTTCATAAAATTGTTTTATTATTTAATTTTCATTAATTATCTGTTTTTATACTCTTTTTTTGTTATCCATGCCAAAACAAAATACGAATGGCATTTCTGTGTGCTTTCTAGTTTCTCATATGTTCATAGTGAAACATATGAACATTTCCCTTTGTGGCTTTGTGAAGTTTGTTGCAAGGAAACTATAACACACAGCACACTTTTTAAGTTACAATAAAACCATCTCAGGAGTCAGTGTTTCACTTTTGGGTCCAGCCACAAAACCCTTTAACAGATACTGTAAAGATTTTGGAGAGGCCTGAATGTTTTCATCTTCTGTACAGTCACTGTGATGTGAAAATAACAATAATAATAATTAGATACAATGTAAATTAAAATGTTCTCTTTAAAGCCTAAATCTGTTGAACAACTCAAAATTCTTGAGATGAAACATGGCCTGACAGAAAATGAGATCTGCTGATGTCAGGATTTGCAGGAAGGTAAAATATCATGCCTCACTGATATTGGTTTAGGAGAGACTTGTGGAGGTCACGGTGCAGCTAAAGGAAGCATGAGCCAACAACGGTTGCAAAGGCATCTTTGGAGAAGAGTTGCCGCGTTTAAAGCAGGTCAAGTCAGGGGAGAGAGAGAAAAAAAAATGACTGAGGTTCCACCTGAAGTTTTACACCCTCATGTTTATTTATATGTGAAAAGGCTTAAAAGTCCCTAAAACCAAAAACCAGAGCTGTTGTGCAATTCAGCTTAAGGGCTTGATGTTATTGACTATAGTAAATTTATAATATGTGTGAACAACAGCTTGCAAATGTCAACCCAGAGGCAACTGAGAGTCTATATCCCAGAGTGAGTTAGTGAGTGAGTTAGTGAGTGAGTGACCAAGACAGGAAGAGTCTCTACGTCTTTGGGCCGCCATACTTATTACATGTGAAAGTTTTCTGTTGGTCAGAGGTGTTACTGCAGCAGCTCAACAACTCTACTCACAACCGACACCACTACACAAACTAACAAGAGGCTTTTATAGCTTGCATCACTTATTTGCTAATCTTTTTTTGAACTGTCAAAAATAAAGAATCCAACCATTAGCCAATAAATGGTTTGATGAGAGTGTGTTCTGGAAACAGTTATCTTATAATTCACGGCAGGAACGTGTTTCATTGACCATTACATGTTGAACAAACATCATAAGTGGTTTCTGTGGATTATTTTTGGTCATTTGTTTCTCATAACTTATTTTTGTGCTATTGCTCAATGTCGGTATGAGCTAAGAATAAAAAGATATGTTATTTTATTAGCATTCTTGAAAATTGCGGCTATTTAATTCCAGTAATAGCTTGATTCAAACAGAGTAAGAGGTTATGTCTGGTATGTCAAAGAAGGTCACTTAAGTTTACATGCTATTAGTCATACTGAGCTGATATGTGACTCCAGTTTTCATCTAAGTTGAAGTCGGCAGATCACATTCTCAGACTCTTATTTCTTTCTTTCTTCTTCCGCTTCATCTTCTTCTTCTCTCCATCCTGCTGTCCTCAGTGAAAATGTCTCCTTGCTGCACACTGCTGAATAACTACATCATCGGGAATTGTTCACAGTGATGTTTTGAGAAAAACATTTTCCTCTTTTTTTCGGGAGGATATGAACAAAGGGTTGCGGTACATTGTAAACATTCTCTTTTCTATACCTCTTAACTGAAAGTAGATATAAAACATAGTCAGAGCTTGGTTTGGTCCGAGGGAATCTGAATCTAGAGAGGTTCATGGCTCAAGCCAGAACAAGGCTGCAGTAGCTTTTCAAAACCGTGTGTTGTACTTTTGACCAACCTGTATCTATGGTTACATTTTCATATTGTTAGATCCAGAATAATCTTGATGAACTAAATGGAAAAGCCAAATAAACTCATATGCATCTAATCTCTAATAAGGACTACATTAACCAACCGTCTCTGAAATGTTAAATTTGTATGTTTTATGTAACTATAGGTTCTAAGCCCTTTTCTGGGGAACCATGAAATGCAATAATGGGCCGAAAGGGAAGCAGAGACTGGGGGTGCTGCTGCTGCTGCTGTTCTGTTGGTCGACACCAGATGTTGGCTTTGGCAAAAGGAAGAGGTGCTGTTACTGAATACGGCTGCTCCCCATCACTGTGAACACTACCCCCTTTCTAATCAACGGAGCCCTGCCAGTAAACCCACACATTACCTCCCCTCTTACCCCAATTTTCTAATCTGAGTAGGACATGACTGAGGTTTTCTTTCTTCCTGTGCACCAACCTCCAAGCCAAAACGTTTTCTGCATTCAGGTTGTCACCCATCCATATCGTACAATTGTACCTTTGTTCCTAGACTTTGCTCAGACTTTCTTTTTTCAGATTTTTTCAACATCAGTTCATCAAATCACAGGTAAAGTAAAAATCAAAAGACATTTTTTACTCTCAGTTCAGTTTAGCTGAGTTTGACAAGCATGCCAAAATCTCGAGGAAAAGGTCTTAAGTTTTCATGCTGGCTTGTAAACTGCTACAGGAAACAGAAATTTTATAATGCCATCATTTTTAGCCCTTTTATGGACAATTATTTTACTCACACAAAAGATATATAGATTATAGAACCTTCAGAAATACTTTATATGCAAATTCATTTTAGAGGGGCAATGTAAAGGGAAGGTGTCTCCTTGTTAATTCTAACTACTTGTTGTGAGAAAATTAACACTTTTGTATTATTTATGGTCCTTCATTCAGAGATAAAATCTCAGTTCTGTCTCTGTTTTGCTAAATGCCATATCATAAATCATTAAAAAGGCTCATATATGCTCAACATTAAAGACGGATAGGAACGTAGGATAGGACAGGAATGGAACCTTTGAATGGAATTAAGTTATTACTTCATTGTGACCCTTTAGCCTATAGCTACCTCAATGGAAATCTAACAAGTGAACAGTCACTTTATGTTTAGATGTACATAGTATTTGAAATTTTCCAAAAGAGTTCTTGGTTTTTCATTAATAAATCAATAAATAATAATGTTTTAGAATTAGATATTTATACATCTTTAAGTATTTTACTTAAAATGGTTTTACTACTTTACGAAAACTGACGGACACATTAAAGGTTCCCAGTAATAACTAGTCATACTGTCTGTATTTGTAGGTAATTACCAGTAGAATGAGCGCAGATGTGAGCTGCTGAACATGTGGAATGTAGAGGTAGATTTATTTCCTGTGAAACAGAGTGCCATTTACAAGGGCAGCCTGTACAAATATCCCAGTCATCTTTACTGCAACATGTCATCAAAGCCAAGGGAAATGCTCGACTTCTTTTTTCTTGTGCACAGGGATGTTAAGTCATCCCACTGTCTACCCTACAGTACATCTCTTTTTCCACAATAACTGTATCTCACTCTTCAAAATGCTCATTAACATAAATCACTTATTTGTTCAATATATTGTGATATATGAAATATGTGACAAGGAAATATTACATTTCTCATTTTACAAATTGTGATTCTACCATAAAACCTTGGTGGTCTATCCCATCAACAGTCTGCGAACAGGAGATGAGTCAGCTTCATAGCCAGTTGGCTTTGGCAAACCTGCTGTGTGTGTGTGTGTGTGTGTGTGTGTGTGGGTGGGTGTGTGTGTGTGTGTGTGTGTGTGTGTGTGTGTGTGTGTGTGTGTGTGTGTGTGTGTGTGTGTGTGTGTGTGTGTGTGTGTGTGTGTGTGTGTGTGTGTGTGTGTGTGTTTCGGGTAGAGGGTTTTTTTGGAAGATGGTGAAATCAGGCTTGGTGAGACCCACTGATGCCTGATGTTGAGTTTGGGATACACACTGCTTTCCTTTCCAGGTTTTGCTTAATGAATGGGACTCTTTCAGGTCTTTCAGCCCCTGCTGACCCTGTGCTTACCCAATACTCATGTCTAGTTTGACCGAAGGTAAGTATTAAAATAATACAGGTCCAGCTGTCTCGGATCCACTGCCTCGCTGCTTATTGTACCCTGGCACCTTTACTTTCTTCCCTAACCAACCAGCTGAGAGAAGTCACTATACAAATATACCCGATCAATGAGAGATTGACCTCCTAGCTTCCAGTTTGACTGGATATATTGTGGATCATATGGCTCTGTGGTTGAAGTATGTTTTTCCAACATGAAGAGATTAAAAAAGACAGATGAGTCAAGAAAGATAGAGCTAACAAAATGGCAGTCAGAAGGGACAAGAAGAGGCGATTTATTTTAATACTAACAGGATAACATCTGTGTTAATTCCATATGAGCCAGTGGTTTATGGTGGTGCTCTCCTTTCATTTCTCAACCTTAGAGAGTGTTTTAATAACAACGGTTCTTGCATAAAAAGTTTACATGACAATAAAGTTGATAGTGCATTAATGTATCGATAATACAGGAATTTAATATTATTCTGTCATGGATCATGATTTCACATAATGAGAACTTTTGAACCTTAGAACCTGCTGATACTTCAAATATTCTTTGACAAACACTTTTGAACTTTCACTGAAATAAAATTGTTAATGCAGGACTTTTACTTATTTTCCTACTTTTTATTTTCTTTTTAAATGTTCTTAATCACTAAATGCTTTTTATGTTGTTTTATGGCGTTTTAATGCTTTTTTTTTCCTAAAGCATATTTTGTAAACACATTGAATTGCCTTGTTGTTAAAAAGTGCTACACAAATAAACTTGCCTTGCCTTGCACTTGAAAATTAGTATTTCCACACTGTGATATTACTAATTCTACTTGAGTAAAAGACCCGAGCGCGTCTTCTACCACCGCACAGGCCACTCGTAGACACGACAGCTGTTTAATCGAAGCACTACAACTCCCATGATGCACTGCAGCGGTAAACGGAACAAGATCCGGAGTTGAAAGTTCATCATGGCCACATGTGTGTTTTAGTGGCGCAGCGCTGATTCTGTGCACTATGTGAGCAGTTTTGATGTGGAAATACTTTTATTTGTGACTTTTGCGTGTATCGTGTTTGTTTTTTTTAATGCATTGAGTATGTCTGTGAACGCATCAAAGCACGAGCTAATCCAGCTGATCCACCGCCATTTGAAAGACCATGGTTTCCACTCAGCTGCAGATGAGCTACAGAGGCACAGCCCACAGGTCGACACTGTCCACACACACGTAAATACTGAGGGGAATTTACAGTGACAGGGAGATTGATACGAAGTATGACTGTTTTCACTGCACACAGTTCGACAAAAAGGCAAACGTGATCAATAATCTGCAGAGTTTTTATACCGCTTTATTCTGTGCACAGTATTTACTGTATGCGTCGCACTGAAGTTTTAAATGTGAAAAAGCCTTTTGAAAAAGTATTTGGTTATTGTTCTCTTCCATTTATCTTTTTTCTCATATGTGTTCATGTGTTTTAGGAACCGTTACTATCTGCAAGTCCAACCAGTATTTATCTAAAATGAATCAAACTCATAATGAGTTTTAACCCTAACTTATAATGAGATGTGCATAGCCTTGTTCCAGACCTAAGTGCTGCCCACAATATCTGTTGTTTTCAGCAGTTAAAATAGTCAAGAACGGGATGGAAAGTGTATAAAGGGTGTTTAAAATCAAAATGCATGTAAGAAGGGACATTTAGAAAAAGATTAAATTCTTGATTGTTGATTTACATATGCTGTTGTACATCTAACCCCCACTGTAGTTTAAAAACTGGTTAAACACAAAGGTAGGAAACGTGACAAGGGGAGAACACTTACATTTTAATTGTCAAACACAGGTATAAGTGGTAATATCGTTGTTGTTATTATTATCATGTAATTAGTTTCATATGCATTTTCCCTGCTCTGACAAGTCAAATGTCTAATCTAAATAGATCTATGAATTTGATTCATGTGAGAGCGATGAATAAAATACTCTAGTGTTGGTAAGGCGATCAACATCATTATTTGTTATGCATATTACACGTAATCATCGACCTAATCGCTTGATGGTTTGCTGTGTTGATACCTGCAGGTGGACACAGAAATATCTGCATCGTTATTGGACATCTATAGTTCCTGGTTGAAGTGAGTTTGATGTTACTATTGTTTGCAGAAACCAAACACCTTGATTGGACTTTGTTGGTTGTGATGACATGTGTTATAAGTGTTGTCTCTACCCTGTCAGTGACTCAGAAAAGAAAAGGAAGCCAGACTCGACAAAGCACTCCAGATCTAAAGAACAAGGACGGACTCCAGCTAAGGGTATGACCGCTCTGTTATTAAAACATCAAATGCACAGCATGGACAGGGTTCAACTCTGGAGCACGGCCTTAGAATTAGATGAGAATTGTCTTTTCATTGTTGAATCCTCTCAAACATGTGAGAATTAGAGATCCGGAGCCAGGCTAACTCTGTGCAGTGTCCAGATCAATTCTCTGACGACCCAACTTGTTTTAGGATGACTTGGGTTATTGTTCAAAAACGTGCTATCGTGTACAGTGCATTGTGCAGTGCAAGTTGAATGACTCAGCCCCTGTGACCCCAGTTAAACCAGTGGCAGCAGCATCTCCAACCAAGCAGAAACCAGGGAGCTCAGTCACGCCTGTAACTGCAGTGGCAAGCGAGTCCAGTGAAACTGCTGATGTATCAGAGAATGAAGAAAATGCTCCAGCTGTGGTACGTTTCATCATCATCTCCAGTATAAAACATGAAGAAACATCAGACGTTTAGGTTGCTGCTAGATGTTTAGTTGGTTGTTTTCATACCTTCAGAAATCAAGATCAAAACTAGCACTAGTAAAAAACCAAAAATCAACTCTAAAGGCAAAGATAATCAAATCGAGCAAAGACTAACCTGACTGTAGAAACAAAAACTGGCACAAATGGCATAAATAAGGCGTCGGTTAAGGCCCTTCATGATCATGTTATCCTCTTTATGCTGTATTCTGTCCTTGTTGTCTTTTAAGAAGACTAATCTTGTTATTTATATCCATGTGGTGCTTCTTAAAACCAAAGGCTGCAAAGACGAAAGCTGGTGCGACCTCTCCTCGGGTCAAAACTCCTAAGAAGAAAGTCAGCAGCACCTCTGAGCAGGAAGCGCCAGCTGTTGCATCAACAGGTGTTGGTATGTTTAATGGCATTTACTACAAACACAGAAGAAAGAAAGAAATGAATGTCCACTTAAATACATTTTTAACCCATTTTCACACTTTTTCTGTCCAGCCACACCAAAGAAAAAGAAAGATAAATCTGCCAAAAAACCAGACACACACAAAAAGAAGGTAAGTTTTTATTTATTAGTTTATTAAGTTTTTATTCATATTTAAGTCACACTTGCCCTGGTTATTACGTTGGCTGTGCTTTCTTTTTGTTTTTCTTAGACTTCACCAGTGAAAAGGAAAAAAAGTGAAAGTAAATCTCCAGTAAATGTCATCAAGGCGAAGAAATCCAAAATGCAAACAAAAGCGAAGGTTGACGCTGCTGGAGGAGATGATTCAGACTCTGACAGCAGTTTGGATGTAGAGAAATGGAAGACATTGGTCCTGCAAATGACAGGTAAGTGTGTGCATGAACCCAAAGAGTCACTGAGTGCATCATCTCTGTTTAAGTACCGTGTGCAAAGGGTGATCTGATCATTAGAAGTGTAGAAATGTAAAGAGAACATTTGCCATCAGTCTAGATTGTACAAAGTTGATTGGAGCTCATCCCGGTACACTAGTGTTGTCTTGTGAACAATTTTATTGCAAGATTTATTGTGCCAGTATATAATATTTTCACAAGTTTCTTGACACTTTCTCCTTTCTGTACTTTTTCCAAACACTCGTGTTAATTTTGTCAGCTATATTTAAATTTCATCTTGGTATTAGTTCTGTGTCACATGTGCTCATTAGCTCTAATCAGATTTGGTCAACATAATCGTGTTTTCTTTTTAGTCAAGTTTTAGTTGACTAAAAGTCTGTGCACTTTAGTTTTTTTAGTGTTTTAGTCAAAGGAAACCATCAGCATTTTAGTCTAGTTTTAGTCCTTCCTAAGACGTTATGTTATTATTAACATTTTTTTATTTTTTGAACTACTTTTTAGTCTTGTCTTTTTTTGTCGAAAATATAGCATGTTGATTTATCCACAGTTCATTTTAAATTATGTTTTGTGTTGATGTGATGTTAAATGTCTCCATCATGGGAAAAAAGGTTGTCGACGAACATTTTTTTATCACAGTTTTATTTTATTTTATTTTTTTAATGAAATTAATGTTACCAAAGACCAAACACTGAAACAGTTTACATAGTCAGAGGACTCCTGGTCAGAGGAACTATTTGTGTTTTCGGGAGGTTTTCACGTTGGAAAGAGACCGAATGAAAGGTGGAGAGTTGGGAGAGGAAAGTTTAGAGAATTGGAAAACGCAGAAAATGGTGGGAGATGTAAATACAGAGAGAGCTTGGTCCTGTCATTTAAAGGCAGACAGACAACCAGCAGACAGGACAGCAGCACCACAACCTCAGAAACCATGGAAAACAGAGATTTCATACAAACACAGCTGTGTATAGTAGCTGCAATTAATGTGTTTTCTCCCAAGCATTTGTGCCACTGATGTTAGTTCAATGTCCTCACTGTGTTTACTCTGTCCACAGAGGCTGATATAGCCAAGATGGACACAATCAATGCTCTGGACTTGTCTGCATGTCCACCTGAGAAAAAGATTGTGAGGAAACCCCGGACTAAGCCTGCCACAAAAACCGATAGTATGGTTCAACAGAATAAGGGGATGGTTGAAAAAAACGAAGAAGTGGCGAAGAAAGTCATGACAGAAACGCCAGCAGAGAATGTTAAACCCAAGAAGAGCAGACCGAAAAAGTCTGAACCTGTGACCTCTGCCACCTTAAGCCAAGAGCAAAACATCAACACTGAAGTGGACGGACAAGCAACATCCACTCTCTCCTCACCAAAACAGACAACAAAAGACAAAAGGAAAGGTGTTACTCCTAGTGAAGAAAAAAATGATGAGACGACGTCTAAGCCCAAGAAGAAGAAGAAGAAAAGGGAGAAAACTGAAGGCAATGTAGAAGAGAATACAAATGAGACTGTTGAAGATGGAAACGATGAAGACAGGAAAGAGGAAGAGAAAAATAACAATGAAGTCATGGAGCAAGAGTTTGGTGATGAAACAGTGAAGATGAAGAGAAAGGTAGAAGGACCAAAGGGAAAAGGAAATGACGCTGAAGAAGAAATTATAGAGAAGAATCAAAACGAGAATGTTGATAACAAAGAAATTAGAGAGCCAAAAGTGCAAGAAAACAAAGCCAAGAAAAAGAAGAAAACTCATGACGAGGAAGATTCAGAGCAAAGAGTTAAAGAAGAGAAAGTAAAGAAGAAAAAGACAACTTATAGTGAGGAAAAGTCAGAGCAAAAAGATGAAGAAGACAACAAAAATGTAGAGCTGGAAGCTGAAAACGTAAAAGAAAATACAGAGCCAATAGTGCAAGAAAAACAAGCCAAGAAGAAAAAAAAGAAAGGTGTGGAAAATTCAGTGGATACAGCTGAAGAATATGAAATAAAGAAGAAGAAAAAGATGGCTGAAAGTGAGGAGAATTCAGAGCAGATAGTTAAAGAAAAGAAAAAGAGAAAAAAGGACAAAGATTATCATAATGATCAGGTATCTGAGCAGATAGTTGATGGAAATACGACAAAGAAATCAGAGAGCAGTGATAGACAGGGAAAGCTAGAGCAGAATACTGAAGTGAATAAAAATGAAACGGACTCATCATTGAAAAATGATTCAGTACCACCACTTTCACCCAACCCTGAAATGCCAAGTCCTCAACCAGAGAAGAAGAAAAGTGAGTAGTCCCACCAGTCCTGACAAAATGTAATTTTGCTGTTTCTGGGAGTTTTTATTCACTTCTTCATTTTTCCTGCTCAGAGAAAAGCAAGTTGAAATCAGAAGAAGTCCAAGAAACACCTGCAGTTTCTGTGCAAGATGCTGAAGTGACACAAACCCTCCTAACACCCTCAAGTAACATCCACAAAAAGGTCTCCCAGCACTGTTACAGATTGATGTAGCTGTATTCAAATCAGAATAACATATTATTCACTGTAATGCTAAAGGGTGATTCTTCAGTTGCTCAGATCTCTCTTTAAATGTACATTTTCTTTCATTTTTCACAGAAAAAAAAATCCTCCAAGACCTCAGAGTCTTGAAAATGTTTGATTCTTCATCAGCGCAGAACTAAAGGAGGAAGGCAACACATCCTCTCTATCCCATGATACTCTAATGGTTTGCAGGATCATTTAAAGCTGTAAAGAAAAAGTCGTATTTTATTGTTAGTACTTTTTACGTATGTTTTTAACCACAAAGTGTGGCATACTATGACACATCTGAATTTTTCGCTCTGTTTTACGTGATATTGGCATGAATACATAATTGTCTGATTGTTTTATGCTATGGATGATTCTGCTCATGGTATTTCTCAAACTGAAATTCAGTCTTAGAACAGAAAAGATGACTCTCTAAAAGACACTTTCACACTCAGGAATTTTTCCCATGATAGTCATGAATCTGAATTTTATTTGTCAGTATGCACCTACATACTCAGCTCATGCGGAGAAATAAAAATGCATCAACATTTTTGACAAGTTTTATATTTATTCAAAAATACAAGGGAATAGTTGTGTTTTGGTCTTGGGTTGTATTCTTATGTATGTGAAAAGCATGTTTTTTTTTTAAGGAAAAGATTTAAATATTTTATACATGCGTTGTATATTGTGCTTTTAAAGCAAATTAAACAATTGTTTTTTTAAATCCTCTGCGTCTTAAATCTATTACTCTGAATACTCACTGCTGAGTCTTTCTGTCTCTGCCGGATGTGTCTGCTAGATGACGCTGTAGCCGACTGAGGTTGGACAAAATCCACCGAAGAAGAATGGGAATTGTTGCTAAAGCAAAAAGTGACATCTCGCACCACGCGAAAAGCAACTAGCGCTTGATTGTTTTAATTATTTTCATAAAAACATGTGGAGACTAAACAAAGTTCGCCACAAAGCTTGTCGACAAGGCGACAGCCTAGATGAGCTTAAGTTAAAGCGGCGAGAACACGAGAAGGGTGAGGATTAATGTTTCATAACAAAAATATGTTCATATGTTAGGGTGCAAATGTAGCCATGCACGTCAGCTAGCATTGTTAGCCTAACAAGCAAACATAAATGATGTAAACAAAAACTACGTCGGCTGCCCCGTCCGTTAATGAGTGCCACGTTCTTTACAGGAATATGAACGACATTTAAAAGTTCACAGAACGTTAATGTTCTAATGGCTAAACTTATCAAATGGTGTAAAAGTTAAATGTATCTTGCTAGGTAACAAAGCCCTTCAATAAATAGTGAAGTTAGCTGTCACATCAGTACATCACAAGGAGCTAAATCTTCAGCTAACTAAAAAAAAAAGAGGTTCAACATCATCGGCTGACTTAATCTTTACCAATTCTTTAAGGGTTCTTCATTCTAAGATGAAGCTTTCAATCAATCAATATTAAATCTATATCAACACAGCAACCTGCCTGTTAAGTACAAAGATATCGACCATATTATGGTCAGTTTAACATTTGGGATATGACAATTGATAACTTCTCTTTCATAAATATTTTAATATAAAGCGATGATATGAATTAAGTACCTAATGGTAAACCATTATGGGTCCATTCAATACTGCTTTTACGCCCTCCAAGACAAAAAGCCAACACAAGATCTACCTAATAATAAGAGTACAAAAATCCAAGTTGTTATTTAGTCACGTTCAACATCACACCACAGAGTTTGACTTTGGCTTAAAGTGATGTTTACGTTAATTACTGTAGCACTGAGACAGGCCCGCAGAGACAGACAACTTGTGAGCAAGAGACTCCTGCTGAATGACGATGACGACCATCCGGAGGTCAACATGGACACTAAGCCAGGGCAACAGGTGAGGCGGTTTCTGATATAATGTTTGGAAGGGTCGTGTAATACTTGCCATCTGAATCTGCTCCTCATTTCCCTAGGACACGGTCACTTTGTTCCATAAACTTCTACACTGCGGGCCGGAGAGGGAGGCCTACCTGAAAGAATTGAGTAAAGCTCTCCGAGAGCCAGCAGCACAGCTCTCTTTCATCAAGTATGCTGGTAACTTTTGTTGCCACATCATTTGACTTCAAATGACATTATTGTCACCTGTGTATATAAACCTGTCTTCCCTCTAGGCAGGAGAACAGCATGCATCTTGTGGTTGGTCTCCTCACTGGCTCTAATGCTGCCTGCCGTCTGGAGGCTGTTAGGTGTCTTCACGAGCTGTCTCACTCTCCCCACAACAACGTGGCATTAGCTTGTCTTCCTGCAACCCCATACCTGCTCACTTTCCTTTCAGGTCAGAGCACCAAGTTCACCGTGAGTATCTGCTTTTAACATCTGTAATATTATTTCCTATTGAGAGGGGTTTTTTAACATTACATATATGTATGTTCATGTATACGCAGGAGCTGTGTCTTTACACACTAGGTAATTTATGCCCAGAGAGTGATGTTGTTAAAGAGAAACTCCTGGCCCAGGGAATCATACCAGCATTGGCCCACTGTATGGAGGTAAACTAATAAGATTTATTAATCCTGAAGGTTTTAACAACACCTAAGCTGTAATGGAGGACTTATACCATCAACTACTGCTTCAAAGTGTTAAATGAATGTGAGCATGTCTCTCTCGATGTGTCTGTCTGTGTATGTTCAGAACCAGAGACATAATCTTGCAGTGGTGGAAGCTGTGGGGTTCACCCTCTCTCAGCTTCTCCAGGCCAAAGATGCAGCAGAGAGAATAATCCCGTAAGCACTCTAATGACACAACAGTCCATCTCACCATTCTCTACATTGTTGTTCTGTCGTAAAATGTTCAAATTGTAACTCTTGTGAGTCTTTGCTCACATTTAAACGCTGTTGTCAGTTGTAGAGCAGTTTTCCTCTGTGTCCACAGGATGGTCCTGGCTTCCAGCCTACCTTCACACTTGTTATCAGTCCTGACTCCTGACCCAAAGTTCGGCTTGGCACCTGCCATTGAGTGTGCATGGTGTCTGCACTACCTCACATGCAGGTGAGAGCTGTGTAGGGTGTCCTCAGCAAGTGTCAACAGTCTGTTATATTTACTCCCTTGTCATTACATGGAATTATTCCACAAAACAAGTAATTGTAGTTATCATAATGATGATCTGTCTGTCTTCGACTTTCATCTCTCTCTAAAGCATTGAGGATAATGGAGTGCTGTTGTCTCATGGGGCCTTGTTGAAGTGCAGTTCCCTGTTGGTGTCATTAGGTGGGGCGATTGCTAAAGGAAACAAAGAAGAAGGACTGGAGCTTGTAAGTAAATGAATGGATCAAATCCAGCATTTGTTCCTTTTTAATGCACTTGTATTTTCTTGTCGTTTTCTTTTATCGCTAAGTTGTTCTTGTATTCTTAAACTCAACCCCTTGAAAGATTTGAGCTTGGAGGTGGAGGATGATTTTATTATTATCAAACCTTCATTTAAGGATTTGTTGGTTGACAGATTTTCTGTGAATTCTGTGCTGAAACACATGCTTATCCTGACTGCTGTGTGTGGATCGCCCCGTGTTTGTGTGTGTAGTTCAACCACCCCATGTTCAAACACACACAGACCTGCAGCTCAAGATGTTACAAATGCACAGGCTAGCTAGGCTAGGGTGTTTGTATGGAGCAACAACATCGTCAGAAACTCACGTCAAGCCACAAAGGTAGAAATAGTTAAGAAAGGCTTGGGAAAATAGCATTTTGACAGTAAAACATGCATCCTCGGACCAATTTGATTGTTTGCATTTGAATACATAAGAAACATCACTGGAAAAACTACAGAATGATATAAAAGCCTCAAAAACATACAAAAAATATAGGACCCGCCCTTTAAAAACAAATCATGTGCACCAGTGCTTTTCATTACTGCTAACCATATTTCAAAGCACACCTGGAGTGTTGAGATTGACTTCTTGTCCTCCAAGATCTCACTGGTTTTTATCAGCAAGGAGTTAAAAATCAACTTGCAGAGATTTGAAAGATGCCTGAGACTGGTAATCTGCCACAGTAAGGAATTTAAGCCCCCGTTTATATTGTTGAAATGATGCCATTATTGCATAGTAAAGCAGTTGCATGTTGCTGGTGCACACAAGGAAGCCTCAACTGCTGAAAAGCATCCAATTAGCTTGCCGTGATAACAGGAAATGAAATAAATGAGCACAAATGAAAGGTTTGAGACTCCTTTGTGTTTGTGGTTTGTTGTTGCATTGTGTGACCTGTGTTTGACACATGCATGAATGAAGGTGAATAAATATTTAAAGGAATCATTGATTTTTATACTGGAATGTAGAAAATCAAATACTCTCAATCTTATAATAAGCAATCCACGAGACAATCAGCCACAATGTAAAGTATACATCATGTGCATCTGTAGGCTGAAATAAATATATCATAGAATAGAATAACTTTATGGCTTCTTAACTGAAAGATTGTCCATGTATTCGTCCGCTCTAGCTCATCTGTCCTCTGCTGAGGTGTTTGGGAAACCTCTTGTCCTCCTGCCCAGTGGAAAACCTGAGCTCTAACGTGGGTGACGTTCGTATTGTGGTTGTTCTGTGCACACTCATTCAGACCTACCTGCAGACCCAGCCTGCCTTAGCCAGAGAGAGTGCCTGGGCGCTCAACAATCTCACAGGTTTGAACATTCTGTGGAATATAGGAATGGGTTCCTTCTCTACTGTACTGTACTATGAGGATTTACATCTGATGATTAATAGATTTATTAGGAGTCTGTGTGTATAATAAGGTTTGTTCCAGTGCATGTTGTATCTTGCTGCTACAGCTCACTCCAGTACTCTGTGCTCTGCTCTGCTGACTCTCAACTTGGTCCCTGGACTGATCCACGTCCTTCCATTCTCCAAAGGCATCAATACCATGGTAAAGCCAAAGATATCATTGCTTTCATAGCATTTATCCCTGTCATTGTAGTTCTTGGTAATGACCAATGTGTTTGGTCTGCTATTTTATCTTTGGAATAATGCTGATTTCTAATAATCCATCATTTCTCACACAATGCTCCATAAATCTTGTTCAACTTAGATAATGAGGGTTCTAGCAAATATTGCCCACAAGAAAAAGGAGTTCTGTGTCCAACTGGCCCATCTTGGACTGCTGCCCGCACTCTGTGCCACACTGAAAATGGCCAACCAAGAGATGGTGACCCTGAGTATGGATGTCCTGTCCATGCTGGTGGCTAGTGGATCACAGGTAAATGAGTGAGACCTTTTTAACTATGATGCTGCTCAGCAGGGATAACCAAACCAGAGGAAACTGATACTTTTTTGTTCCTTCCCCAGGTGGCTGAGGAGTTTGTGAGACAAGGTGGGCTTTCGCTGTTGGAAGCCATACAGTACAACAGCGAAGGAGAGATTAGAAGAAGAGCAACACATCTCCTGGAGCACCCCCTACTGTCCCTCTCATCCTATTGCTCGGTGAACAGGCTTGTTGAATTTGTTTTGCTTGTTGAATTTGTACTAATTGCTCTTTTTTTTCTTTTTATGACTGTTGACATTTCATGTGTTGCAGGTGGGTAACTGAACGAATCAGAAGGCATTAGTTTCACAGCTATGGCACAGTGTGCCACCAAACACCAACACAGTGAGGACACACATGAGAACACAGGACTTCTTGTTTATTTTATGCAATCTGTGTAAAGGACAACAGTGTTTATTGAAAGCCATTTTTGATACCTGTTAATATTATCTGCTGCTATTTTGATGTACACCATCTTCAGTGTTGTTATCACCACTGGTATTTTAATGTATGTGAAGATGAAATAGTATTTTTTTATCATCAAAGTCTCTCATTTGAAGCTAGAACAGCTGTAGTATGTAGAGAGGATGGATTTATATGAGCTGTAAATATCTGCTGGAAGGAGAGTGGACACAAACACCCTTTGTTTTCATTTTTTGTGATGATGACGTGTTTTAGAAGTATCACGTATTTTGATCCAGTAATGCACCACCATTTATGACTATTAATAAATATTCATTCAAATTAATTGTGTGTCTTTATAATGCCTTGAGTGATAAATGAAGTAAATACCACACACCACAATATTTTTGACTTATTTAAATAATAATCAGCAAATTAGATGATCATGAAACACCCAACTGAAATTAAAATTGAGCCATGCAAAAAAGATGAGGACTGCAGAATGTAATAGAATATTCATAGTTCAAATCTACCATTTTTTAATACACAGATACACATTTTAATCAAGTCTGGTGTGTGAAATATTTTTCCTAAATCAAACAGAACATTTCAATTTAAAATGGCAAATTTTAATACATTAACTGTCATTATTGACATCTCATAGTTTAGATACTTGATGACTGAGTGTAGTGTTGAGCAATAGCTTCAGCCAGTGACTTGCAGTGTTCAGCTCCTCCCCTAAAAAAAAAAAGCTGAACTCTCAAATTTCCCCACTTCCTTTGTCCGCCCACAACATTCCCTTCCCGTTATTATTCACGCTGCTCCTCTACATGAAAAACTGAGAAATGGTGGGTTCATGATTTTGTACATCTCCCTGTATTTTTTAAACAATTCTGTTGCACCACATCTACTTTGATGTTTTAAATCTGCCTGATAGCCTTTCAGTATTGCCTGATTTCTTCTCTCCTCCGACTGCTAAACATTGTAGTGTAGTCTAATGGCAATGGAAGGTCCTGAGTCAACAACTACGAAGAGCACAACAGGAAAGCATGGGAATCAGGAGATGGACCAAATGGTACTGATGACCAGCAAACCTCTGCATCGCTTCATCCAGAGAGAACCCAAAAGTCTAGGGGTAACAGCAATACATAAAAACTAAAAATAAATATCTGAGTAAGAATAGATGCTTAAACAAAGAAGAGCTGAACCGTAGGTACTTCAATCCTTCCTTCCTCTTTTCTTATCCAGATTGTTATTGTGATCTTTGGCTGTGCGGAGCTCTTGATGGGGATCCACCTGGCCAGTGATAATGTGCAAACTTCTTGTCAAATCTACATTCCCTTCTGGCAGGGACTTCTGGTACATATAATATTTTGCCTGTTAGCTTTAACCATCTGATGCAAAAAGAGGAAATAACCTTATTTCACTAAATGTCTGGGTAAAGTTGAATTTGTAGGGTTTAAGTGCCAACATAATCTTGACAAACTTGTTATTGTTTTAACTTGTTAAACATATTCACCACTGTAAGTTTGTTTTTTTAGTTTCTTGTCTGTGGAAGCCTGTCAATCTACACTGAGTTACATCCATCCAAGAAGATGGTAGGTATATTGGGATTTTATGCTCTGCTTGTAGTGTTTAACTTTTATTGAGTCACCCTCATTCTCTCTGTCATTCTCAATAATTCTCCAAATCGTGTTGCACTTGTCTTCCCCAGGTGACTGTGTGTTTAGCCATGTATGTGGTTTCTCTGCTTGGAATCATAATCTCAG
Organism: Chaunax sp. Z400; assembly: GCA_037577475.1. Taxonomy (NCBI): domain Eukaryota; kingdom Metazoa; phylum Chordata; class Actinopteri; order Lophiiformes; family Chaunacidae; genus Chaunax; species Chaunax sp. Z400. Next base: position 24,129,921 of record CM075189.1, on the reverse strand, counting down.
TTGGCTACAGAATACACACCTTATCCTATTATACCTACCGTAGGTATAATCACTGGGATGAGTTTTACCACTTTAACAGAGGGGTGAGTTGTAGCATATATATTTTTAGACTGATACACATTTTTACAGCGTATGAAGAGTCAAGTCGAATTCATTTATATAGCCCAAAATCACAAATCACAATGCCTCAGTCAGATTTACAGTCTGTACAATAACTTTCTCTTTCCTCAGCAGCAGGTTTTTTGTGTTGAGGCGATACTGTGCACTTCCTCTCTGTGTGTATCAGTGCTTCTCATCTTCTTGTGTGCAGTTGCACGTTTAGCGCTGAAGTCCACGCGCACACAGGTAAATGAGTCTTTGATTGTTACTTCATCTGAAACATGACATTAGAAATTCATAAATAAAACCTAACCCTTTGGATCCAGATATACGTTACCGGTTTAAAGGTCGCACACAGCCGATAACAACGTACAAAGAAAAAGTGAGAACCACAAAATGCGGGTCATCTAAACCAGTCACTACCAAACTCTTTGGCTTGTGATCCCTTAAAAGAAAGCACTGTAGATTTGCTGCCCCTCATCAATGTATATTTATATGGGTTCTGTAGTATTATGTAGTATTTCACAAGAAAAAAAATTACATTAGAACTGGGTGTTAGTTTAAGTTTGCTATCATAAATGTTGTATTGCAACCCCTAGAATGTGTCGTCTGACCCCATGTATGGCTGATAGAAAATAAAAGCTCAACAAAGTTACAGTGACAATCAGGTTCCTTCATATAATCTTCACTGTCTTACAAAAAATCAATACAAATTGACATTTTCTATTGGAATGTTTTTCTATTTAACCTTTATTTATCCAGAGAAGCCTCTGAGATTAAAAAATAGCAACCACAATAAGCAACATTAACAATGAGTCACAGATTTAAAGAACTCTAATGATGAAATCATTATTATAAAACTTTAAAAACATTATTATAAAAAATCTAAACGACATCTTAAAACAGAAAAATGGAAATAACTGATTATATTCTATACTAGCTGTGTCATTCTATTGCCTTCTCATCCTCTGCCTTAACCTCTACCACCTATATATCTTCTACAGGTGATTGTCCAGCACATCCTGCCACCACAGAGTGACACATCAAACTAAGACCTTATAACTAACAGGTTTTCCTGCAGCCCTGTGAAAGAGGTTTGTCACGATTCTGTACAGTAGTATATTACATGTCGTGTGTTACACCACCCACCTGGAGGCATTAGCTCTAGTCGGGTGGTGGAGGTGGAAGCCACAGCATTTTACATGCACTTAAAAGGGAACATCAAAACCACTAGTCTCTCTACCAAGACTCATATACACTTGTTGTTTGGATTAGAAAACACTTAGCTATGGTACATTACTTTCAATCAAAGCCCCAAGGCAACTAGGTCCCATATCAGCACTGATACTTATCAATAAAGTCCACAGTGATGTTACATCATCCACTTCTAATGTACTGTATATTATACAGACAATAATATGCAGTGTTTTTACTTGACACTGATGAAGTCAGACAGAAACCCACCCTTTGATATTTATATTAGATTAAAAGTACATTTTCCTACTGTCCCACTTTTTTTTTAAACTGTCAATCTATATTTTGATTATATAATGTTGTCAGTAACTGCAAGCCTTTAACCCTTATGCCATCATATGTCTGATAATTATCTACATTATCTGCAGTATTATTACAGTATGTGCAATATATAGGCATAGTTTACACTAACAGTACCTTTTGATGTTGTGAGCCTCTGTATATAATTAGCTGAAGGCATTTTACCTAACTTTGGATGAAGAACCAGATGTGATTGCAACTTTGTATATTTGTGAGAGAAATGAATACATTAGGATTATAATATCCTTACAAGTGAACTGAAATGATGAAGGAAGTGACATCAAATATATTTCAGTACATTCAACTACATGACCGTGATATGAAGAGCCTGCTTATAAATGTGTTCCTTTTGCCTGTGAATGTGTGAAAAATACTGATTTGATTTTCTTTGAAAAGGGGTCCAGGTTGGGGCCACTTTTCAAGGATTTAGCTTCAGCTTTTGGCTAAATCTGGTGCAATAAATGAAATGTAAAGTGTCTTTGTTAAAAATAACTAAATAAAATGATGCTAAGAATGATGACATTTTTCTCAATACATACTGGCCACATGCATGTTAAACCTTACAGACACTGATCTATAGATTATCATTGTTGTGTTGTGAAGTTTGTACCTATAAGACAACTTTGAACAGCTTATCAGATGGACAACATAGCATTGATCAGACAGGTACACTTTCTCCTGTCTGAAATTAGACTTCAACATACCAAGTTAAAGGACATTAATCAATTTGGACATTTGCTTAATTATGTAGACAAATAGTTTTACTTGAGAAGATGGATAATTTTGTGTTGTCAAACTAATCAGCATCAAAACATTGCGTACTTTGCCTCATGCTGGTGTTTTATAAAGACTTGAAAATGCAACTTAAGTCCTAGGATCAACCCTTTAGTTTTCATTTTGATCACGGGACTTTGTCGTAATAGCTGTCAGTATTTCCTCATGACTGTTGCACAAGCACTTTGGCTTCCTAATTTTTACAAATCCTTGCTGCTTTTCAGAAACATGAGTTTGCTCCACTGAGCACAGATTCAGACTGCACATATTGTTGACTGACTTGTGTGCAATGCATCCGTGTTGTTGAAAAGAGGGATAAGCTCCTGCTGTAGGCTTGGCATAAGGTTGAGGTAAATTTGGATGAGTTGCATCGCCATAAATGTAGGAGTTAGGATCTATGATGAGTCTAAGATTACAATATGTATTGACTGTAAATATATATGACTATTATTTCACCAACCACAGTTTTGTCACTGAGGGTTAAGAAAAGTGCTTGAGATACACCCCAACAGCTAGGCTCAGAGATCTGAACATTTACATTTTATAGCCAATAATCATATTTTTTTATATTACGGCTCTGAAGTTACAACATTGTATCACAAACCACAAAAACTGTGACGACCAACAACAGTTAGGTCATTTAATTTATTTTCAGTCATTTCACTGAATAGACAAACAGTAGTTCAAGTCTCCCTCTGGTGTTGGTCTAAGGAACAGGGAAATCCAACAGAGGATTTTATTCATATTTGGTCCATGTGCATGTTTTTATTTTTAATGTTCACAGTATTTAATAGAGATAGCTGGCAGTGTACAGAGACTGCATAGAGGCCTGGTCAGCTGAGCCGGTGGGCTTGTACTCTCCTTTTGAAGCCAGGCCATTGATCTGAAGAGAGGGAGGAGAGTTAGGGCAAAGTCAAATGGAAGTGTTAATGATCTACCTAAAACACATTAGTGCAACACTGAATTTATAATCATTTACCAGTCAGCTGGGTGATGCAAGATAAGAGATATTTAACCGTCTGTTATGTTCACAGTCCACAACTACAAATTGATCATTGTGAATTAATAATTGGGGTCTATTCATGATTAGCAATAGCTGCTCATGCCCTCTGAGACTTACCTTGGCCCTGTTGCAGAAAACTTCCTGCGCAGCTGCCTTGTTTGCTACTTTGCCCTGCCAGGCTGCAAGAGCAGAGGCCTGGAGTGCACGCCCATAAGAGAAGGTCAGCTTCCAGGGGCGATGGAGGGGCACCTGGTTGATGGCGTTCAGGTTGAGGGAGGCTTCCTCCTCACTCTGACCTCCAGACAGGAAGCAGATGCCTGAAAAGACACAAAGCAGCTTACTTGGACTTGGAAATACTGAGAAGGTCTCCTCTCTAAAATGGAAAGGCTGGCCTTAAGACACTCACCAGGCACAGAAGCGGGGACAGTACGCCTCAGAGCTGTCACTGTAGCCATGGCAACATCCTGAGGGGTGAACTTCTTGAGGCAGGCGTGTCCCGCAGTCACCATGTTGGGCTTCAGTAGAGTCCCCTCCAGGTACACGTGATGGTCAGACAGAGCCTTGTACACAGCAGCCAGAACCTAAAGATGAATGGACAGACTTATTACTACAGGTGCTTTAAAATATTACATGACAGGGAAATATTTTACTGCTAGTGGTCGGCTGACTAAGCCAAAAGATGATGAACCAACCTTTTCTGTGACATACTGGCAGCGCTGAAGGTCATGATCTCCATCAGGGAGGATCTCTGGCTCCACAATAGGCACTAGGCCATTCTGATGAAGTACTTAAAATTAGTAACTTGCAGCCAATATTTTTCAATCACAATGATTGTCATTTCTGAGGAGAGTATGGCAGTACACACCTGTTGGCAGATGCTAGCGTATCTGGCAAGGACATTGGCGTTCTCTGCAATAGCGAGAGCTGATGGGCAGCTATCAGAGATCTTGAGGACACATCTCCACTTGGCGAAGTCGCAACCATCCTTCTTATACTGGGCGCAACGCTCACCGAGGCCATCAAGACCTAAAGAGGAACAGGAAGACAGATTATTATGGTGGTGGTGCTCGTTCTGTGTTAAGTTACTGAAACTTGCACAGACATTTAAAGATTTTGCTATAAAGAAGGCTTGCTTTTCTGTGCTTTGAGTTGTATTTGGTGCCAAAATAAATACAGTCTATTGTAACCTTGTGTGGTGGTCTCTTCTTGTGTTCCACTCAGAATAGCTGTGCCTTTGTCCACCTGAAGCAAGAGATCCAGACATACCCATTAACTTAGAAAAAGTCTACATGAGGAAGGCTTGAAGACATTCAACTACGCTCAATCTCCTCTTACATACTCCTCACCTTGATGCCGACAACAATGCCCTTTTCCTTGATAACCTGGGGGAAGAGTTTGCCGCTGTCTGATTTCTGGTAGAGTGTCTCATGGAAGAAGATGACTCCTCCCACACTGTTGGAGATGGAGGGATCAGAGGAGAAGAGGATGTCACGGAAGTAGCGACGGTTCTCCTCAGTGTTTTCCACATTAATTTTCTGGAGACGCTTTCCCATGGTTCCTGATGGAAGAGAGCGCAGGAATAAGTCATTTGCACACACTGCAATCACCTTACACCATTGATCAAGAACTAGGGGCCAACCTGTTGATTCATCTGCAGCCAGGATTCCCTTTCCTGGAGCCACAATCCTCTGAGCAATGTCAGAGAGCTCCTTCTTCTGCTCCGGGGACAGGTACAGGAACTGATGAGTCATCCTACAGGGCAAAAACAAAGTTATTTCACAGGTAATCAGGAACTCTTCAAGACTCATGCAAGTATGAGGAAGATTTTCCTTTTTCCATCAAATACAATGAACCGGACTGTTGCGCCACCTCTGTAAATATTTGGCTTATATGGTTGAACTTTGGCCTTCACTCAGATAAGTACTGCCTATGAATATGCAACATAAATTCGAAGTTCACTTAAAGATGTGATGTTTTCCAAATACGTTCTGGAGCAATCAACAGCAGGTGAAGGCTAAGAATTATAATCTCAAGAAATACAATTGAATGGCGGATGTGGGACGATACAATACGCGTCGACATTTAACGAACTGCACTTTCAAAGTATAATTACCACCAACATATGATGCAAAAAAAAAAAATCCCAATTAATCAACTCGAACATGCTGCCACGACAACCCGTTTATCCAGTTGTACCAAGCTTTGCCTGCTGAATTTTTTAATGCATTACTCAACATTACCTCCAATGCTGCACGTTTCGAAACAGTAAGAATCCCGATCATACAAATGTTTCACAAACTATATGGTTCAGTTTACTTCAGCAACAGTAGGAATATGCAAAAGCTTCCATTGAGTGAAACTTAATTTACACATCACCTTTTCTAAACATGAAAATCACTTACTTAAGAGTCTTGTGAAACAGCGTCGGCAACAAAAATAACAAACGGCTTCCGTAGTTTCCTGATGGGAGCTGGACTGAATAAGGAGGCCGGAAAATGTGCTCAAAGCTGTATTTATTGCTTGCTCCGTGCCGTGGAGGAGGTGCTCATGATGTGGCGGGGCGTGGGTCACCCCCCGATAACGCAATTGGCCCAGTCATACAGACGGGCGGTGTTTGCGTGGTTTATGGCATCAATGCGCATTTGTCGACCTAAGAAGACTCTAATAAATTGGGCCGATCAGCAGAGGTCATGCCGGGAACACTTTGTATCGAATGAAACGAGTTATTAAAGTATGCAAACATGCACGAATTAATCCCCCCTCCTCCTTTTGTTGCTTAATGTTGCTTCATGTTGAGAAAATGATGAAATGTAATGTGAAAGACCAGCTGCAATGTTGCAAATCAGTTTTCTTCATTTCCTTGTCCTGATGAAACTGTAGATTACAACAGCATAATTATACAAATAAGACCCATTTGGTGTATTACGAAAAGAGTTAGATCTTTTAATTTCCTTTGTTTCCCATGTGGTCCATGGAATCTATCTATTTACATACTTATTGATGTAACTTTTTAAGTCATGCACAGCGTATACAGTATATATTTTTTCAATTTATTTTTGGGAATTAAAAATCTAATTTTCAGCAGGAGTTACACCAATTATTAACTAATTAACAATTATTATGATTGTCATTATAACTGATTCACTTAAAGAATTCAGTTCTTTCCATAGTGTGATCACAAGTTTTAACTTCATGTTCATTTATTTGTTACAAATATGCCATGTTAGGCAAAACCTGCTTCTTCATGCTTTCATACTGTTTATCTTATGCGTCACTTTGCTTGTCAAGCACGTCATGCATAAACATAGTGATGGCGGACAACACCCTTACAAAAACGCCAGAATGGTGTTTGTAAAGCTCTCAACAGTCCATGAGTGACCTCAGCAGATAGGGATATTTGAACCGATAGGCTTGGGTAGATCTGTAACTGACAAATGACGACAAGCCAGATTTTACACAATCTGGACTCTGCTCCCTGTGCAATGTACTCCTTAATAGTGATTAATGGAGTTCAGTCTCTGTGATGAGTGCTAACTGAGAAGAAGAGCATCAGGGGAGTGCAAAATGTTGTCCACACACATTGACTTATCCCCACAAGTATAGACATGCTAAATTAAAAAGAAAGCATCAGAGAAATTTTGGTTTTGTTGTTTTGCTTGCCAGATAATTGTTACAATATTCCCTAAAACAGTGCACCTCTAATAGATCCATGGATCTCTGGCAGTTCCAATTCAAAAACAGCAGCAACACAAAGTACTTCCACTGTGTGTCAGCTACTTATTTGTGTTTTGCATGACTAATGATTAATATGAATTGGGCCCTGTATTATTATGTAAAATTGTAACCCTCATCAAATCACACTTAACTTAGCAGTAGATCTGGGCCATGGCAATATTCGAGAACTTATTTATTTATTGACTCACAAAAACCACTTCATGGATTTTCATGGAACGTTGTGGGATGGTTGGACATAAGACAAGGAAGAATCCATACAATTTTGGAGAAGATCGAGACAAATGGGTCAATCCAGAAATTTGTTTCACTTTTTTTTTTTAAACATTTGTGACCATAAACTACTTGACATATTTTCATTTTTGGCGGACATGTCTTGGTGGAATTTAGATTAGGATTCACTGAAATGAAAAGGGACTGTTGTGACTTTTGCCAAGGCTTCCCCAGCCTGTTCTGAGTTTTTAAGTATGACCTCCTCCTCCAGGCCAGAGGGTGGCGCTGTCAGCTGAAGAGCGTCCCTCTCGAAAACGCGAACGCTTCCGTTTCCGAGAGCCAAGGAGCCGCATCAGGCAGCAGCCACAGACAGATTCTTTTAGTCAATTATAAAATCACTTCCATTAAAAGCGGTAAGGTTTAGCTTAAGTGTTACTGATGTTAACAATATTCCACATCAAATGCATTGCCGGGTCTGATACGAGTTCCCCTGAGCAACTACAGCACTTAGAGCTGGCGTTAGCAAATTGCTAACATTAGCCTAACGCTACACTGACAAATTCACTCAGCTTGCTCAGGTTTTAAAATGTTAGACATAATTTAGTGTCTATATTGCGGGGCATCGCTCCGCCGGACAAGCAAGGTTTCAGAGTTTTTTGTTTTAGATCCCATCTCGTCAACTTGCTGTGTGATTCTGGAAAACTATCAGAATCCAACCAAACGCTTGCAGTATTAGTCCTCCGCGTTATTCGTCTGTCGTATTCTCCTTTTTTTTTGTGTAAGGAGTCTAAGGATGTCTGGGCAGAAGCGTCCTGCTGACCCCAGCGGTCCCTCTTCCTCCGGTGCGCCGCCAGAGAAGCGGAGGGAGAGGGAAGGAGAGGACGGAGGACCAGGTGTCAGCGCCGCTGCCGGGGGGAGCACAGCGGTGGAGACAGTCATCAAACTGGGAGGAGTGTCGAACTCAGTGAGCCCCCTCCTTTGTTTTACACTCTACTGCTGATATGTTCATCCACTCCATCTAAGCAGTGTAAAGTATGTTTTGTTCAGCTGTTCTTTCTTTCTTTTTTCAGGAAGAACAAGACATAAAGGCTCTTCAAGCTAAGAATCGGAAATTGGGGGAATCTCTTGATCAAAGACAGGTGAGTCGACTGTCAAATATTTGCTCACAACTCTCACATCCTGGAGGCTGCGCTTGTTTGGAGGAACGTTCGTCTCTTTGTTGTTGGTTCGCAGGTCATTGAGGATGAATTGCGAGAGCGAATTGAGAGACTGGAGACCCGCCAGGCCACTGATGATGCCAGTCTTCTGATCCTCAATAGATACTGGAACCAGGTAAAAGTGCAGACAAGGAAGCAAAAACAAAATGTACTTGTTAAACATGAACAATCTCCTTTGCTATAAAGAGTAAAGAGTCATAATGTGATGCCATTCTCTTTCCCCCAGTTTGATGAAAACGTTCAACTAATCATCAGGCGTTATGACAGAGCAAGCAGCGAACCTGAGAAAACCCTGGCAGGTGAGGGACGGAGCCTCAAGCCAGAAACTCCAGAGCCTGATGGAGACTCCAATCAGGAGAGGGCCAAGGACAGAGGTAAAGACCGAGCTGAATCTGGATCACAATTTTTGAAAGCAATTACAGGCAGATATTTGATTAACAAATCCAAAACCTCATTTCTGCTGTTGTCATTCAGGCCAACAGGGAGAGGCAGCCAACTCTTTCCTGGCCACGCTGGCAAGCAGCAGCAGTGAGGAGATGGAGGCAGAGCTGCAAGAGAGGGTGGAGTCCAGCCAGAAGCAGGCCACCCATGTGGTGGAGATCTATGAGTGTCTGAAGAGCACAGTGGACCAACTGAAGGCAGAGATAGACTCTGGAACTGGTGAGATATACAGACACGATGATGTCACAGTCATGGATCGCAGCCAAGGATTCAGGTTATTTGTGAGGAATTAATTCAGTTCATGTGACGACAACCATCAAATGTGACATCACCGTTGCTTTTCTTTCCAGAGGGTAGTTTATGGCAGGCAGCTTCCAAACTGAACTCCCTCCTGACCACAGAAAATGAGCGGTTGCAACAGCTGACTGAGGACCTGAAGCAGAGGCACAGTCACATGACAAGCGAGGTACAAAATCACTCATCCTCATTCTTTATGTTTCTCCTCAGGTGGAGCGATCTTTAACAGTCACAAAAACTATGTGTAAAAGTGTCACTCTTCAAGACCTTTCTGTAGCTCCCACACTGGAGGCCGTTTATTTGGACAATAATGTAGGCATTTTGAGCCTTATAATTAGAGTTTGGTCAGCATTTGTAAATGGCCTCCAACATACAAAGATCAATGTTTTCCAAAAGGAAAGAGCTAAAAGCAAACTTTTTCATTCAATACTTTAGAATTACAGTGAGCATGAAGGGAGGGGTCGTTACTCAAAAATGTGCTGATCGAGGTCCAGCAACTGTGCCACTATCATAGATAAGGTAGAAGGTCATGATCTCGATGTTCCCAAAAACTATTTGTGTGTGGGGGGGGGGGAGAAACAGATTGCTACATCCCACCTCTGGGTGCGAGCAGAAAGTATGTCAGTAATAGTCAGAAGCACACAGTTCACAGTATTTTCCGCTACACCTCCAAGGTCATTATTAGACTGGGGCTCAGTGTTATCAAGTACATTGTTCATTTGATTTAGTTATTTATTTTTATTGCCTCGCAACATTGTTCTGTTGAGGATCAAGTCTTTGTATCATTGCCTTGTCCAGTCCCGGCCTCTGGGTCGTGCAGCCAACAAAGCAGACCAGCGTGTCAGCGAGCTCCAGGTTCTGATCGAGGAGCTCCAGTGGGACATGGAGAAGATCCGGCGCCGAGAAAACAGACTGAACGCACACCTGATTGAGATTCTGGAGAGGGTGAGGACGTGTTCTCTGTGTGTTTCCCAAGTATTTTTGAGTGTTGTGCAATTGTTCTGATGTCTATATCAGTGTATGATGCAACACTCCCTGTAATCCATCCCAGGTGAACAGCAAAGGCTATAAGGTGTGTGGCGAAGCCAGCAGCGTTTGTGGGACCATCACCATTAACAAGAGAAAGGTAGAACTTTTAGTTGAAAGTTTTTGGTGATAGAGACACAGGTGTGAAGTGAGAGATCCCCATAAAGTCTTGATTTAAAAAAAAAAAAAAAATCTTTCTACACCTTGCTTTGCTACTTGTTGACATTTTCTTTCTTCTCTCCTTTCAAGTTTGAAGAAATGAACAGTGAGATGGAGGAGAATCGAGAGCTGGCAGACAATCGCCTCACTGAACTGCAGAAACTCCAGCAGGACCTGCAGAATGTGCACCAAGAGAACAACAACATGAAGGTGCTTGCCAAACACAGTCTTTTGACTTTTGGATGACAGAATTCTGTGAATCATGTAGGGCCCGTGTTTTCTGCAATGCAGAAACTGCAAACAGGATTGCATGTAATAAAAACGGAATCACCTCTAAAATGCAGAATATTACGGAATTTACCCAAGTGTGGGTGAAGTTTATAAAAATAATTTTCTCTCATTGTAACTATTTTTCACAGCACTTGAGCCAAATAAGCTGAAAAAACTCCAATCATCCAAAAGACTGAGGAATACTTACAGCTAAATTTAGAGCAGTTTTGAAGTTACTTTATAATGTGAAGCACTGCAATGTTTTGTTTTACTGTGTTATAACTGTGTATAACACAGAAAACATAACTGTATTGAAGCATTTTTCTTTGATTTTCTTTGATTTTAATAAAAGGTGCAATGTTATGTTAAAGCAAATCCATTAATATTCATTCAACTCTGATATATTCTTGTTAAATTGCACAAATTTGACTCTTAAGACAAAGTGTGGTTAGATCATGAAATACAGAATTCAGGAAACAACTAAATGGAAAACACAGAATTTGAAAAAAACAAAACAGAATGTAGCAATAATTCCAACAAATTTCATAGGGGCCTAATTATGACTGCACATTGTCATCAAAGGTATAAAAGCTGCATCAAACCAAAGGACTCCATTCATTTTCTCTCTGTTCTCAGGCGGAGCTGCTGAGTCGAGCAGAGGGCATGGTCAAAGAGACTTCTGAGTATCGCTGTCTGCAGTCGCAGTTTTCCGTGCTCTACAACGAGTCTCTGATCCTCAAGGCCCAGTTGGACGAGACACGCGCTCGTCTCAACACTACCAGGACAGCGAGGCTTCGGCAGCTGGAGCACATGGAGGTAAGTGTGTGTGTGTTCGTGTCATTCTGCTTACCCTTCGTCCTCTTCTTACTTTCGTCTCCTCTGTGTGCAGAATGATGAGGTGGCCCTGCAGAGGAAGGTTCGTACAGAGGTGTTTCAGCTGGAGGACACGCTGGCTCAGGTCAGGAAGGAGTACGAGATGCTGCGCATCGAATTTGAACAGACTCTTGCTGCCAATGAGCAAGCAGGTAACTTAACAGGATCCGGCTGAAATTGTAAAGGAGGTGTATGAAAAGACAGCTGTTAACTTTTACAACTGAGATGGTTGCCCTTCATACCTTGCTTTCTTTTTTCCCCGTTTCCCCTCAGGTCCCATTAACAGGGAGATGCGTCACCTGATCAGCACGCTGCAAACCCACAACCAGCAGATGAAGGGAGAGGTGGTGAAATACAAGATCAGACTGAGGGAGACACAAGCTGAGCTGAACCAGGTAGGTCAGATGGACACAAAGAGAAGCTTGTACGGTCCCCTCTCACCAGCAAAAGAAATGAAGTAGTCCAGTTTGACTTATAAAGCAGAAACACAACACCACATAACCCTGAAACACACTTACCTGCTGCCTCTTTAGGTCCGTGCCTCAAAGGACAACGCCATCCTTCAATCGCAATCAAGCACAGAGATTGATGTGAAGGATGAGACAACCTCTCCTTCTACACCAGCCGTCTCTGGGGAACCTGTGATCAAAACAGAGCCCGACAACGGTTCCTCCACACCCAGCCGCACTGGTAACCAACACCTAGTTGACTGACCGGGGAATTCTTATTGCTTTTAATTAGAAATGTATACAAGTATTGATAATAGTTTTCATCATACATGTTAGAACTGGTCTGTTCGTTAGCCTATCCTTCACTTTCCTGTGCATTTCTCCAGGAGCCGCGGTGAAAACAGAGCCTGGCGCAGAACCCGAGACGACAGTAAAAGAGGAGGAGAAAGAGGAGAAGAAGGAGAAGGAGGAAAAGAAAGAAAAGGACATAATAAAGAAAGAGGAGAAAGATCGAGAGCGGGAGAAAGAGAAGGAAAGGGAGAGAGAGAGGCTGACCCGCAGCGGTGTGATAAAGGAGGAGAAGGAGAAGCCCGGCGGCAGCAGCCAACCTGAGGTGTCGGTCGTAGAACGCCCCTCTGTGGTCGGCGGTTCAAAGAGGAAGGAGATGGAGCAGCTGAAGACTGTCAGAGCAGAACTCAAGTAAGCCTCTTGTGTGGAAGTTGTTTTTAGTTTGGTTTATTTTATTTTTTTAAATAAGACAGATTTTTTGCCAAATAGATGAAGAAAAGCTGTGTGTCCTGGTGGTTAGTGATACTATCATCCATGGGTCAGCAGGCATTTAATCACGCGGGATCATTACATTCTTTGCATAGATGGTCACAGATGCTTCTATTCACACATGAAAATATATAAACTGAAATTCAAGTCTAAAAGCTTAAATAGTGGGTTTAAAGAGATGTTTTTTTTTTGTTTCCCCTCAAAATATATACAATCCATTTGATTTTTGTAAAAATCATAACATACTTATATGCACCACAGTGGCAGAAGAGGATGGTTTAAACATACTGTATTTGTTGTTTTACTTGTTGCTGCTTTGGCCTCTGGATCAGCTTCAGGCTCTAGTTTCCAATAAAACGCATATGTACGGGGCACAGATAGCGCAGTGGTCCTCTAGCGGTCGGCGAGAGTTCAATTCCGACCCGTGGCCATTTGGCACATGTCTTCCCCCCTCTCTCTCTCTCTCTCTCTCTCTCTCTCTCTCTCTCCCACATTACATTCCCTGTCACCTCTTCGGCTGTCCTGTAAAATAAAGGCATAATGCCCCCAAAAAAATACTTTAAAAAAACCCTGCATATGTACACATACATGACAGAATTCACCACTCATATGACTGAATCAGCAGCAGTGGCTCACATGGAATAGTGAACTCTTGTCTCAATATCTGGCAGGTTAACAACAAAATGTGATCACAGAGAAATCGATTATCTGCAGTATGATTTCCTCCCTCATAATCAGTTCAAGGTCAAAACCAATGTTCAAAGCCATTGATTTCTGATATTGATTTCTGACCCTGGATGTATTTTTTTTTTTTTTTATAATTTTGGATGATGGTGATAGTTTTTTTTACATAGTCTTCTTGACTGTGCAGGAAAGCCCAGGAGTCTCAGAGGGAGATGAAGCTGCTGCTGGACATGTACCGCTCAGCACCAAAGGAGCAAAGGGACAAAGTCCAGCTCATGGCTGCAGAGAAGAAGTCCAAATCGGAGGTGAGCAACACTGCACACACACACGGTAACCCCTCTTCATCATGCTTTGTGCAATTACTCTTTGTTTTATTGGACAGAGGCAAAATATATGACCACAAAATACAAAAGCATGTGATATGTTTCTTTGTACATATTCTCCTTTCTTTCTTTTCTTTGTCTTTTTTGGGGGGGGAAATGTTTTAAGTATGTTAATAAAAAATGAGACGGTTCCATCTTAATATTTACTGCTCTTCATCAGTCATATGAGATCAGATTTTTATTTGCCCTTACATAAAACTTAGGTTCATATTAGAGCTGCTTGTTTACACAAAAGACGCACATAGTGTGTTTGTGTGTGCGGGATCTTAAGTGAATTAAGTAACCAAACTGTCAGGCTAGTTGACTCAAAATCACTCATCACTGGAGTGATGAGTCATGTTTTGAGCTGTGAAACGATGCTCCAGAACGCTGTCTTTCTGGGTCAGTTGTAATATTCAACCCACAATGCCTCTCCACCACTGACAAACATGGAGGAGGTGGAATTATGCTATGGGGATGTTTTCTACATCTGGGTGCGATGCAAAAAGTCCATTAATTTTGAGAGAGTTCCTAAAGACATTACAAAAAAGTGTTGCTTCCAAGCATGAACAAGTTGTTTAGTGGATATTTAAGACAACAGGCCATTTTTCACAAGGTAAAGCTCCAGCACACACAGCAACAACAACAACAAAAAAGTCATGGCTTGAGTGTCTCTCTCTCTCTCTCTCTCTCTCTCTCTGTGATGTTTTGATCTGGTCAGTCACCAGATCTTAACCCCATAGAGAATATATGAACACATATCAAGGCCAGACTGGTTGGGAGCAATGACCAGTTGTGTAAAACGTCTGTTTTCTGATGAGAAACAAGGGAAAGCTGTCCCATACTAAACCAGTGCATACAATGTATAAAATTGTTGCTTATCTCACTTGCATTTGTTAAAATAAGAATAATTATAAATACTATGATAAATCCTGTTTACCTCTTTTTTTATTTTGCCCAGGAGTGCATGTGTGCATTTGCACTTACAAGTGAGAATGTAAGTGTTCATAAGCCGGATAATACGTGTATAATAATACGTTTCCTGTGGAAGTTTGTGCTGATATGGAGAAGACTTGAGATTCAGTCCTGGGTCAATTCATAACCATTCATATGGATTTCTCTGGATATTTTTGCTGCAGTTGTTGTTATGAATAACAATGCTGATTCCAGGGAGACGAGCTGCGACAGAGGCTGAGGGAGCTGGAGGAGAGGGAGAGGAGGGAGGGTAAGAAAATGGCAGATGAAGAGGCTCTGAGGAAGATCCGCTCTGTGGAGGAGCAGATCGACATCCTCAACAAGAAGCTGTCTATAGCAAAACAGGTGCGTAATCCGCTTCCTTTAATTTTAAACACAGTCAAGGCCTCTTTTCACTCTGGCCCTGTACCGCCTGCCTGCTTCCTCTGCAGGAGGAGGACGCGCTGCTCAGTGAGATGGACGTGACGGGCCAGGCGTTTGAGGACATGCAGGAACAAAACATTCGTCTGATGCAGCAGCTCCGAGAAAAAGACGACGCCAACTTCAAGCTGATGAGCGAGCGGATCAAGTCCAACCAGATCCACAAGCTGCTAAAAGAGGAAAAGGAGGAGCTAGCTGATCAACTGCTTACTTTAAAAACTCAGGTGAGCCAGAAGTAAAAAAAATGGGTTTGTTCAGACCTGTTCTGTGGCATAAACTGTGGCTGCAACTACCTGCAGGCATTTCTTACTTTATTTGAATGCGTTATGAATGACATCTAACAGCAAAATACAATCATTTTAGCTTTTCAATGAAATATTTTGTCCACAAATAAATCAAATGAAAAACACATATAAAGTCTTCATATTTTATACTATACAAGCTGCTATTCACTTTGCATCTATGTGTTTACCTGAGCTCTGGTTAGTCTTGTTAGTCTCTAGCTGTAATGCTTTTTAATCTTTGTTTATAATCACAATTTTCGGGATTTTGTCAGGTCGATGCCCAGCTACAGGTGGTGCGGAAGCTTGAGGAAAAGGAGCGCCTCCTGCAGGGCACCATCAACACTGCAGAGAGAGAGTTGGCACTTCGAACACAAGCTTTGGATATGAACAAACGCAAGGTAACACACCGATCAGTAATGATGTGCCACTCCTACACAGTAAATTGATACGAAAAAAAAGTTTGAGCTGCTAGTAAGGAAATTAGATGTAGATAAGAGCTTCTTAAACACATATTCAAATACTATATATACATAAAGGATTGGGCAATATGAGAAGAAATGACATTCCTATCAAGGAAAAATAAAATCGTCGTGTTTGGTCTGTTCATCCTCCAGGCTCAGGACTCTGCACTGCTGTCGGAGGAGGTGAGAAGTCAGCTGGAGCAGGTTCAGCAGAGGCTCAACCTGGTGAGAGAGGAAGTTGTCGAGAACAGCATCTCCAGGGAGAAAGAGTCCTTTAACGCCAGACGAGCACAGGTAACACACAAACATGAGTGCACAAATAAACTAACTGATTTAAAAGGCAAGACATGGTCCCAACACACAATTATACCCATTTAGACTATTTTGAAGAGTTAAACACATTTTTTTCACTGTGAGGCTAAACCTCGTTGGTTTGATGGTGGGAAGTTACATCATCTGAGTCTCCAGTCGCGACAGTTAAAGAGTATTACATCCATAATATCTATTAGAAAATGAAAGTCAAATGTGTAACGAACTCCTTTAACTTACAGCTGTTCACTTTGTGTTTCAGGAGGATATCTCCAAACTTAGGAGAAAGATTGAGAAGGCCAAGAAACCAGCTGAGAAAATTAGTAATGGAGACGATATCCTAAATGAAGAAATCAATGATTATAAGGTGGGTTTCTGTGATACCGAACAAATTGGAATCCCATCCTGCTTTTGGGATGTCAGAGTGCAAAATCAGTCACAGAACAGCATCACGCACAGCGGTCGGGGTTTAAGGAACATTCATGTGTTTTGAAATGCTCGGTCAGATTCTGATGTATTTAATCCTTTGATAAATGCAAAATGAGAGATATACCTTTCAAAGTCAGCTGCCTGTATCCAGGTTTTTGTTCCTGACCAAGTTGCTTTTGTGCATCCGTCACATTCATGTGAGCACTCGTCACATTTTGTGAAAAACTCTTATATACATTCTTGCAGAGAGTTAGAATAGAATATTTCTACCACCGTCATGTCCGCATGCTAAACATGAAGCTACGGCCAGCAACTAGTTAGCATCGCTTGGAATGGAAGTTGAGGCAGACAGCTTCACTGATTCTGTTGAATGTAGTAATTAAGTCCACCTATCGCAAACCAAGAGCGCCCACAAGTAACAAGTTGTGTCTTCTTTGAGTAATCTGTAAAAACGTTGAAATGTGAGAACAGCAAATAGATATTTTACAAGATGTTACAAGCTGGACTGTTTCTTGGCAACAATCAGATACTCTTTGTTGAGACTGTTCCATGAACTCTACATTGTCTTGAGGATCAGTCAAGGCCACATCAGGGTTTTAACAAGCTTTCATATCATGTGGTGTTTTTCCTGGTTGACACTTGAGCTTGGAGGTATTTGTGTCCATTCATTACAAGTCACTCAGTTTAGGCCTCTAAATCGATTGTTCAAATTGTTCTTTTTCTCCCTCTCCCCCAGGCACGCTTAACGTGTCCGTGCTGCAACTCTCGGGTGAAGGATGCGGTACTTACAAAGTGCTTCCACGTCTTCTGCTTCGAGTGTGTAAAGACACGCTATGACACTCGTCAGAGGAAGTGCCCCAAGTGCAACGCCGCCTTCGGAGCAAATGACTTCCACCGCATTTACATCGGCTAAAGCTGCGGTTCCTCACATTTACTGGCAAAAATAAAAGGAGACAACAAAATGAACAGTTTCACACATACTGCCAGGAGCAAGACTCACCACTCTGAACATGTACCCCTCTTCCAGATTGGACAGCACACGATCAGTGTGATTATGTCGGGATGATTCCGTTCATGTGGGGCCACAGTGATCCTCTGACTTGAATGCTTTAACTTTCTTGACTGAATTCATTGTCTCCCATCCAGTATCCATGACAGTATTGTACATTTTCAGATACTGGTGCAGAAAGAATGTAGAGAATGAGATTGTGTGACTTTGCATTACATACTGAGAACTACACACTGAACTGGCAATTCAACAAACCAGTATACAATGAAAATGATACATGGACCGCATACCTCCAGCAAGGCCAATAGTCCACTCTTCTATGATATGCAAATCTGCAAACACATCTGGCAATCACATTTGGATATTTTTCCAAACCATTACAACCTGAGGGGTACTCTGTGAAGGCGTACCTCCTCCCAGGCCCAACAGTCCCTTATAATTAAATTCAAACCTAATTCAAATTCCAGTTTTTAACCAAACAAGTTCAATGAAACTCAAGTACAGTAGTTTAAAAAAAAATGAAAAGGAAAAAAAAACCTTATCTTAAAATTTTAAAGGTAGGGAAAATGTTCATGGATCCACTCCAGAATTAGACAGTTTCTTCCTTGATACATGCCCCACCCGTCCATTCAGTTTCATGGTAATCCATCAAGTAGTTTGTAGGTAATTGACAATAATTTTAAAAAAAAGCCCCACTCCAAATGTTCAAAGCAGTGGGGAAAAAGTCCTCAATCAGCCCCTATGTCAGGATCCACTTTGGAGTTGAATTGGTTCGTCCCAGCTGCAGGCCCAACACTCCCACAAAGTCTCCACCAGACTGAACATCTCTTTTGTGAAATTTTGGTGCTCTCTATGATGCTGTGCGTCGTTGCTGTTTAATTTTAGATGAAAACTGCCTCTTCTCTGGAATCTGACTTAATGCTGTGTATTTACTGTTATTAAACTGTCCGTTTCAATGTTTCTGCGTCTTAAATTTTTATAAAAACCTGTGAATCATCTTTATATTTTACATGGAACATAAAACCACAAGTCCCAGTGTGCAAATCTGTGTTGATCTTCTGCCCCTCCTCCTCCTCCTCCTCTCCCTCCAGAAAGACGTGTTTGCATATTGGGTATTGGTTGAAACGCTGGAAGGACGGGAGAGTCCTGGTGAAACAAGGGAGGTCTTACAGCTTGTGCAATATAATCCATCCCTAGCAGTGGATTTCATGCAGCCTCCGAGACGAAGGAACACCAAACTACTGGTGTGAAGCTCAGGGCTGAAATAAGAGGCTTTGGGAGGCTCGTGGTCGGCTCAACGTCACCGCGTTTTTCCCGTTTTACGCGCAAAGCTGCAACTTTTGGATACATTTCTGCGCTACATCTTAGTTACTTCCTGCTGCGTCTTCGCTGATGATATATAGATACAAATATCTCGATCACCGCTGGATCTAAGCCTTTAACGGCTTCTTACCAAATAAAGCCACTGGTAAGACGGAGCGATCCAAGATTGGATATTGAAGCGCTGCCAAAGTTTATGCTCAGCTTTCTCCGAGTCTTTTTTTATCCACCGATTCAGTCTACTTTGCAAACTGGACACTTGAATCGGTTTGTGTGTTAATTTAGAAGCCGGCCTTTTATTTTTTTTAATGTATTTTTATGCCTCTTATGAACTGCAGGACTTAAAAAAAACGCCTCGTCGCCAATGACTGCTTTAGACAGAAGCCATTTTTAAGTCTTTGTTTTACAGGCGTGTCGTAAATCACTTAACACGAGCTGCTCGACTTGATCTCGGCGGCAGCCTAATCCTGTGAGCATACTTTTTTTTTTCTTTTTTTTTTTTTTAAACTATTGTTCTCAAATCCCCGACAATGCCTGTTTGTGCGTCAGGCTCTGGGCGCGGTGGATGTGACAGGGGTCGGCTTTTCCTCACCATCACTGTGTTGGTGTTCGGGTTGACGGTGGGCTGGGCTGGAGCTGAAGCTGAGGAGGCCAAGCCGTCCGGGGGTAACCCACCTGTGGTCACCCTGGGTACCCTGATGACAGGTGCCTGCAAGGAGGTCCAGCGTTACGCAGAGTCGGTGGTGGGAAGCGGCGTGATGCGGTCGGCTGCTGAGGTATTGAAGGTGGTGAAACCACCGGTCGATATCTTACTTTCCTTTTTAATATCCGGTTTTCCTGGGTGTTTGGTTTGATTTCACAACTCTGTCTCTATGATCAATAACTGTATCTGATAACACAATTTTCAACTTCAACCCTGTCACCTCTCCCAATCCATTTCCTCACCCTTCACTCACATCCCTCTCACCTTACCCCTCAACTTGTTAATCCCGCCTGATCCCCTCATCTCCTCTACCCTTACTTCATATCTTCTCATTTCCCCCCTCACCCATTCACACTCTCCGGTCGCCCCTGCTTCCATCCCACCCTGGCTCCACTTTCTCCAGAGTGCAGTGTTGTTTCTTGAGTCCTTGCTTGGTCAGGACAACGTCTATGCAGTGGCCATGGTAAGAAAGCTCTTAGGTGTCTCTATCTAGTCATGCTGACATGGTCCCTGTGGCTCTATTTAGCTCGTGTCACCCTAGTTAGTGTAGAGAGGAGCATGAATGCGTGAAGCTGTGCCAGTTTGTGTTTCCATACAGCCATATTTGCATTAGAGGCTATATAAAAATTCCTGCTTGTAGAAATAAGATTCTGTGCTGGCAAGTAGCCTGAAATTGTTCAACATAACTCAGTTGGTAGCTCTGAAAGTAAAATCTAGGGTGTGTACATGATCCTTGGATGGGAAATAGAAATTGAAATGAACCCGCATCACATCTAAATTTGGTTTTCAGTGAGAAAGCCCAGTCTAATCTGAGCATTAATCAAGTAATGTAAAATTGTAGTATTGTTTGGAAGCTCACAGAATAACCCTGCAGTTCTTTTGTTGAAATGAAAAAGCTTAAAATCCTTTTGATCTCTTTATGGGCTCCATCACACCTCCTAAAAAGGATGTGGCTACACCGTCTTGCCTTTGGCATACACTTAAATCCTCTTTAGTGACAAATGCTTGACTCTTGTGTTGAAATGCTGGACAGGTCCTCATGTATGTTCCAGTATGTAAAGCAACAGGTGCAGATAAGATATGTGTCCAACTTACTGGGCTTCCCTTGACCTTGACTGTTGAGGCTTAACAGTGTGTGTGTTGTGTGATTTTTGGTGAGCAGAGACTGTACAGGAATAGAGAGGGGCACCATCCAGCTGTCACTTGCATGCACAGCCGTTTGTCCAAGTCAACAATGCAGCACTACGTCTATCTTAAGGTGCAGCTCAGCAGCACATAAAGAGTTCTGTATTAATCTAATCACCAACTTTGGACTATCAGCCACTGTAAATAGGAGTCTTGCTGTTGCATAAAGCAGAAGTCTGACTTCTGCTGTACACTGGAGCCATTGGGATGCGTCTAGACTGGTTGTGTTTTTGTAATTGGTACCTCTTCTCCGGATGATTATCATCATATTGCTGCTCTCCCAACACAGTTTTTGGAGATGGTGATCCGATTCCTGGCTGAAGGAGCTGCCAGTGGCCTGAACGTCATCGCTGTTTACGTCGCTGAGATCCTCAGGGTCACAGGATTCGATGGTAGGTACCAGTTTGGCTCATGTTTACGTGTGTGACTGCGCTAATGCGCTCCACTTTCTCTTCAGTTGTCAGACAGGATCTGTGGCAACGAAAATTCTAGGTGCAAGTGAACCTATGCAGGTGTATTTTGTTTGCCACTCCTTTTTTTTAAATGTGAATGTTCACTGTGAGTATTTTGAAGCTCTACTCCTATGAAAATATGTCTCAACTTGAGTTCCTCCTTCCATAGTTGCATCGACGTTGCCCCGCTTCACTCCAGAGGGCGTGACTGCAATTGCCCAGTGGGGTCTAGTGGCCCTCATTGGCTACTGGATGCTGACCATCATTCTCCGTCTGTTGATTTGTGTGGTGAGGCGGGTGTTCTGGATGGTGAAAACCGTCTTGGCGCTCTGGCTTTTCGGACTGATCGTGACCGACAGATACGCCACTGCGGACGCCACGGCTGTTCGACTGGGCGTCCTGGTGCTGGGATGCGTCCTTTTGACTCTGCTCACTTCAGGCTCTGAAAAGACTTCGTCAGTAGACCGACGTCTGAGTTCGCTGGAGGGTCGGCTGAAAGCAGTAGAGAAGAAGAAAGGGGAATAGATAGGGAAGTGGTTCAAGGGGACAGGAGTTAAGATGAACATTGGTGATGGTAATTATTGGTTGGTTAAGAAAATGGTTTCTGTGTGTGAATCAAACTATTATGGGGAATAAAGTCTCTGGGATTTTTAAACAAGAAATGCTCTTTTTGTTTGCCTTCAGTAAAAGCCAAACCTCATAGAATATTAACAACTAATCACATACAAAAGTATTAAAAGGCTACAATAATAAGATGAGTGGCTACAGAGGATTGGATAGTTGGACAAATCAGACCTCAAACTGTCCTCTTTCTGCATTGTCTTTTCCACAATCACATACAAATGGGAAAAAAAATTAAGGCAAAACCTTAATGGACAGCTATAGTAGAAAAACTATTACTACTAATCTACATGTCTGTATTCCAATTCACTGACAGGCCCAGCTGAGTTGTAAACAAGTGATTTATCTGTATTCCTCTCCGTCAAACTAAAATACTTTTCAGCCTTGAATGTACGTCTATCTACAAATCTTGCAGCATCAGCAGTAATGCAGGCGCTGTATTGGACTGTCATGGTGACAAGGGAGCTGAGTCAGAAGGCAAAGGTCTTTATTTACCAGTCGACCCACATTCAAACCCTCACTTATGGTCATGAGCTCTGGGTGGTGAGAGGAAGAATGCGATTTTGGGTGCAAGCAGTTGAAATGAGCTTCATCCGTCAGGTGGCTGGACTCGGCTTTAGTGATGGGGTGAGAAGCTCGGAGTAAAAAGGAGTAGTAAAAAAAGGAGCCCGTTGAGGTCATTTGGACGTGTGGTTAGGAAGCCTTGCTTTGGAGGTTCTCTGGACACGTCCAACCCCAAGGGAGACCCAAACCTCACTGAAGGCATTACATAGCTCACACACACATTCTGAAAAGAAAGTATTTGACCTAACGGTGGCCTTAGAAGAAATACAGTCATGGTATCACCAAAGTCATTGGTATACATATTCTGGGAACATTGAATGCCAGAAAAAATACAAGCATGTAATGGTAATCCATCAAGTAAATGTTAAGATATTTTAAAATATAAGTCAAAACATTTAACCCATTTGAAAAGTCAGGGGATCATTTTGGATTCCTGCTCTAGGCAATACAACTTTTATGGCAATTCATCCAATAGATAAAATGTATATAATAAGTAAGTCTGGAACAAACTGGTTGGCCACATAGCAAAATATGATTGGTTCCCTGATGCTCAGTCAGCTGGAAGCCTTTTTGTGCTGCTCCATCCGAGTGGAATAATCTGACCTTAATGCCAGAATGATCATTCCTGCTAGCTCACCCTGCAGCAGTTAAACCCACATCCCTCCTACTCTGCTGTGGCAAGTGGGCCAGATATGAATCCAGAGTGAAACTACTAACTGTAAGGTCCACTGTGTCACCATCTCTCTACATCATCATAGAGCGATAGAGAGCAATGATAATGTAACTCTAGACCAAATTTTATCTGCAAAATTATTTTAAGATAACCCTAATATGACAACAAAGATGTGTAAATGGAGGCTTGGCCTTTAAAGCTGCAAATTGTTACCCAAATCTCCAGCTCCATTCATCTCTACAGAGTTATATTTCATCTTTCAGCTCATGGTTTTAAGGCCATTAACTTTACTGTTTTAGTTCAGTTTCAGAGCATCATTTCCATGTTTTCAGTGTGGTGGAGCATTCAGCAACAAAAGCACCAGTATGTCCCTCAGAAGTTGAAGAAGAAGAGCAAAAAAGATTTAAGAGTCAAGTTTAGACTTGCGTTCCTCAGGTGGCCAGAAACACATCTCCATATAAACCCTAATGTTGCTCCAGATCAGTTGAACGTGTAAAGCAACTGTTTGCCCTAATTACTCAATCAAGACATTTTAATGGGCTGTGAAATCTAAGCTTAGGTGAAAGTAGAAGGTAATGACTTTTTAGTTTTTTAATCTAATACTGTAAAAAAAAAGATTATAATGCATCAAAATTCATGTTGTTGCAATGTTGTTTTTGCAGCATTTTCCGTACTGTGTTAGAAATTCATGTATTATTTAGTAAATTAAAATAATTTTTTTGTATTTTACACAGGGACATTATATATTAAACAAACTTCCATTTAAAGGGTTAAAACCCCAAAAATGTATATTTGATAGTTATGATCACGACCGATTTTACTTAAAAATGAACTCAGCAAAAGTGGAAAGTAATATGAGTATATAATATTTTTATTGCAGTTTTAGGAAGCAGCCATTTCTGTTCTCAAAGAAAATAGGCCCACATGTTACCCTCTTTAAAGTAAGACACAAGGGCTAAAGTAGAAAATATTAAAACACAGAAAACACATTTTTGGTGTGTAGGTGGTAAAAGAGATGAGTGGTGTTTGAGTCTATTTATAATTTAATCTGATTTGAAATGACCAATTAGGTCATTAATATACATTTGAAAATGTTATTAAAGTGCCGGCATCAAATCCAAGAACAGTATGGATCAGCAGTCAAACGAAGACTAATATAAGAGTATTTTCTGTTTTGTTTTTTGTCATAGTTAGGGCCACTGGTGTTATTTCATTTTTCTCTTTGCAAAAACTTAAATGCATGTTGCAGTACATGCATTTCAGACATTAATCTGCTGTAGTCCTACTTGAAGCACAGGTATGCCATCATCAATTTCCAGCAGTAAATGTGTGTGCAATGACTTAGTTATTGTCTTGTACAACTAACTGATTCGTGGCTCTGCTGTTTTCTTTTGCACCAAACAAAAGCCTCTGTCATATTGTGACTTCTGCTCAGTTGAGTTTGTTCTGTCAAGTCAATTTTTCTTTATATAGTGCCAACAACAAAGGTTATCTCAGGACCTTTCTGAATAGAGCATGTCAACAACATACTGTTTGATTTACAGACACCCAAAATTCCCCCATGAACAAATGCTTGGCGACAGTGGCAAAGAAAAACTGACACTAGGGAAGGATCGCAAGTAACATGCAAATAAACCAGTCAGCATAGTGGCAAACAATGTACATGCCTGGATGAGCTTCTGGCTGTGTAGTGACATGTTGCATGGGTGGTGCAGAATTTCAAGTCAATTATGTTGTAAATGAAGACAATGGACTGAGTACAAACACAATCTGGAGGGTTTTATTAACTTTAATGCTGTGACACAAAATTAAAATACACTAAAATACAAACACATGATGCTCTCTTGTTTAGATGTCTTACATCTCCCCATAGTGTTAAAAAAAAGGCTTGTGTAAAAAAAAAACAATATTCCATCACAGTCATAGGTTGATATACAAAAACTAACAACTCATATTTCAACAACTGAGATCTACTGTATCTATTGAATCACATATGTCTCTAGTGTCATGTTAGGAATACATGCAAGTTATAAAATGGAGACTTGTAGAGAGAAGCACATTGGTGTTGTCATCAGTTTATGGCTTTTTATTCCATTTTACCACTCCCCACTGAAAATATGCACAAGGAAAAGGCAACAAGTGCTTGTGATATTTTTACACAATATGTTATTAAAAGTAAACATCCACAGATCGGTTGAAGCTATTTCTACTTCAAAATCCACACTAAAGCAAGCATTAAAGTTTTTATTTAAACCACATATACAAGATGAATCCCAAGGGATTACAAAAATTTCTTTTTTAAATACACATTTTTTGCAGAGATGAGAAATGAAGAAATGTTGGCTTTTCCATAGATGCATATATGATTTTATATAATGTTACAAATGTATAGGGCACCCCCGCACCCTCCTCCCTTATATTACAAAGACTCTGTATGGTTATGTATGGCCTTCGTTTGACAGCAAAAAGAGGGAGAGAGGAGGATAGATAGATGAAGGGAATGAGCAGGACGGTCAGCACACAGAGAGAGAACAGATGAGAAAGCGGACAGATAGTCAAGACCACATCATTCTAATGTCCAGTCAACTATTGTTTTGCCGACATTCATTGCGGTGGACTCCACATTGATTTTCTAGCTGCATAATATCTGTTAGTGTGTGATTGACAGTGCAAAGATGGAGAGAGGAGGATGAGGGAAAGAGGTCAGAGAGAGTGAGAGGAGGAAGAACGTGGCAAAACTGAAAAAACAAACAAAAAAACCCATCTCATTCACAATAGAATTTAACATGGATGGAAGCTGAGCCCCCATAAAGAATCACTTATGTAACACAAGATATAAAAACACACAAAATAAAGTGTCAGGTTCCACGCGTATAACGTGCAATTTTACAAACCAAAACAATTAAAAATATCCCATAAAATGTCTTAAACTGTAATGATAAAAGCCAGACATGCACACTGATATATAAAGCTGAAGGCACATGAGGGTTCCAGACAACCAAATAAAAACAGTATATAAATAAAGCTGGTAACAATAGCTTAATTTTCTGAATGCACTGTTTTGATTTCCACGAGTGATGAAGTCTGTTCAACTCCAGTTTGAGTCCCAATCTCTAGAATCTCCTATACTGAACCTCACTGTAACATCGTCTCTATGACATAAATTTATAAGCCCTATTAAACATATATATTCTAAAGACATCCTGGTCATGGCAGATGATTCTTGAAACACAGCTGAAATCAAAGAATTACAGTATGGAGCTACACTGAGTGACCTTTATTCTTTTTTACCTGAGAAAAAGTGAAATTTAGCGAATGTTAAAAATGTCCGAATAAAACAATCATTTGCAGGAATAGACTTAAATTATTAATGTCTTTGTATTTCTCCTACTCCCTACTATTTCGCTCTCAACTACAAACCTACAGCTAATCTTGAGTTAAGAAGAATCAACAGATGAAATCTATTAATACTGCACTGGCCTCAAACTTTGATCAAACCCCATTTGTGGGTGTATTTATATTAAAAGAAAGAAGATATCCTTCATGTTAACTCATAAGTCTGGTCACGTGTCAACACAGTGTGAATGATATCTTGTGTCTTACTCTCTACATGGTCTTTAACTCAACTTCTACGAATGTTTCATGTGCGCATGTCACACAATCCAATCAAGGACTGAAATGGCTGTGTTCCAGTGACAAAGCACAATTCTGAATTCAACTCTGCATCACTTGGATTTTCAGTGTGCTCCCTAAAGAAAGTTGAGTTTATCAGAGTTATAAACACTACAGACACTGGAGTCTGAGCTGAGCGGGGCAGCAGAAGAAAAGTTGACTCCTTTCAGGTAAAACTTTGGCTCAGGGTCAGAGGAGAGAAAATTGGAGCCAAGTGAGGCAGCTGTCGTGGCTCCCTGCCCTCTCGGACCTGCAACCTGGAGAGAGAAGTGAACAAATAAAAGGTTATAATGTGTGTTGAGGACACAGTCCAAGTGAGTTCAGTGTGTAAACACAGCCTGCCTTTGAATGAACAAATGGTTCATACATCTTCATCTTGATGTGACTGAATGTACTCGATGGGGAACAAAATCCAGTCTTTGATCAATGCAAAAATATATTTGAAAGTTTAGCACCGTCAATGGAAACATAATGATGGAATTCGGACCTTAAAAAGGCAGAAACTTTTAAAGTGCTTAACACAGATTCTAAACCTTATGTTGCTCTTAAAATAAACTTGTAATGTATTTTTGCACAGGACAAGGACAGTGTTTTTGTCCCCAACTGGAAACAAATTAGAAATCGATCTCTGAAGAGTGTTGGCAGCCCAATGGCTACCCTGTATATCACAAAATCATTGCCGGTTCAGTTCAGGACCTTTGTTGCATGTTATGGCCTGCTTTCTATTCCCATGTTTCTTCTCTCTGTCAACACTGACCAATAAAGGCAAATAATCAGGAGATGGCATATTCCCCCGGCTCCCCAAAAATCACATGTATTTGCATGAATACAAACTGTGCTTAATGGATCTAGAAAGGCCAGTATGACCAGGAGGAATGAATACAGCAAGCAAAATCTGTTTTAACTATGAGCCTGTAAGTGTATTCTTTGTAAAAGAAAGACTTTTACATCATGAATACCATGAATCAGTGATGATTTACAGTATCTTAATTGCCTCGAGGAGCAGTGTGTCACAATAATTGCTGCAGCTTCAACTGTTGACCAATGTCGCATTCTCTTCAGAACATCAACATGCAGCTACCAAAGCATGTTAGCCTCATGCACCCCTGGGAAATTGCTTCACCGTTTAAAGTCCTTTGAATAACACATACCGATTGCCCAAAGGAGGTAGTTTCAGGTTCTTTAGGAACAGTGGGATACAGTGGCTGAAAAGAGTAATCTTGAGCAGGTGCAGCAGAGTAACTTGGGCCTGCAGGTGCACCAGAGTGACTTGGGCCTGCAGGCGCAGCATAGTAACTTGGGCCTGCAGGTGCAGCAGAGTGACTTGGGCCTGCAGGCGCAGCATAGTAACTTGGGCCTGCAGGTGCAGCAGAGTGACTTGGGCCTGCAGGTGCAGCAAAGTGACTTGTGCCTGCATGTGCAGCAGAGTGACTTGGGCCTGCAGGTTGATCCTGATCCTGCAATTGGAACAAGGATATTGAAGTAAAAATAGTGACATATGATACATAGTTGGTATGTAAGCCCACTTGAGGCAGTACTTACGCGGTAATGCACAGCGGGTGCTGAATTGTCCCTTTTAGAGGAGCTCTTTTTACAACAACACTTTCTCACGCAGCAACAGAGGATAATCACCCCAAAGACAACGCCGGCAATAACAGCAACATAAACAAATGTAGGAATCACTTCTGTAAGAGCAGAATAAGGAGGCAGGTTAGTATGAATCTTTAGTAACTGCTCATACATTTTCCTTTTAAAAACATAAAACATGCTGTTGCTCACCACGTTCTACGGACACATGCACAGTCTGGGCCAGGTGGCCTAGGGAGTCTTTGAAGGCATAGGTGCCAGCTTCTGTGATTTCCACAGGATTAATATCGATGCCATCATACACGACCCGAATTCTCCCTTTAAGAGACATTGAATCCAAGGAATCATCTAGGACGAGCTTTCCTGCACGTATTAATGTTATGTAATCTGTTTCTTCCTGAGGGGTAAAATCCACAGACCACAAGGAACCAGAAGATGGATTTTCGATGAGGAGCTGGTCATTCTCCTTTGCATCATAGTATCTTTTATTATCTGTGTGTGATAAAGAGTAGATTACATAAGACTTTATTCAAATACACGTGCAGCTTCTGTCAAGTTCCTAACATCACCTTGTATTGTAAGCCGGGTCCTAGACAGCAGAGTGTTGTCTTTTGCCCTGAAGTTGTAGTAGCCATTGTCTGCCTGAGTGAGGAGGGAGATCCTCCAAGCATTACGCTTCATCTGTCCTCGGCCTTCCTTAAAAGCATCAGGGTCGGTGCGATTCCACAGGACCTTTGTCTGTTCTACAGTGTTAAGGGGATTGTACTCCAGAAATTCAGCCAGTCTAGAAACGTCAAAGGAGTACGTATCGCCGTAATACCTTGAGATCTTGGTAGAACAATCTGAAGAAGCACATACAGAAAAAGGGTGCCTTATTCTATATAAAAACAATATTAAAATTCTGTAAATAGCCAATATAAATTCATATTTACACATTTTCTGATGGAATAGATTCATTAAATATGCAAAAGATTGTAATGTCTTCTCACCCAAAATTTTCAGACGGATGACATTATGATCTATATGACTTAATGCATCATCATCACCACCAAATGATACAGAAAAGACTCCTGCATCGCTTTCTCTCAAATCTGTAAAACGAACTGAGCCAACGGATACTTTGAAGCGTGGGTCCTTTGCCTGAATCAATGGACAACACAAATACATTGACTCCAGACAGAGTTCATTCTGTCCATTCAAAACCTGGCTTGCTCTGACTTCAACAGAAGACAGACATTTGTCACATGTCAGATTGTGGCATTCATGGATGTCATAGCAATATTGGTGATAGTACAACATTATTGCACCATGAGTTGCTCACCTGCCCCTTATCCAGCACTACCCTCCTGGATCTCCCCGTAGTCGGAGTGAAGTACAGCTTGTCACGGAACACAGGTGGCGTATACTCAAATGGTAATCTATAATTTCCACCATAGCATTCCTCTCCATAATGAAAAGCAGAGGATGAACCTTCTATCAGAAAGACACAAATGAAGAAGAGACAGATGGAGGGAATATTATGGCAAGTCACACTGTAAAACTTTGATGTCAATTCACTGTGAAATCCAAACAGTTTTCTGCTGTATTAATGTCATACAGAGACGTGCTGTAAACTGCAATGCAATCTGGGAGAAATACTACATGATTACAGCACAGTAGTAGAGAATGTCATTGTTTACAGGAATGTTTTGTACATGAGAGAGAAGAGACATAAGAGATTAAATAAAATGGAGAGATGTGGACTTCTGCATTGAAAGATTAATCAAATGAATTTCATCCCCCAAAAAAAGCCATGTTGTATCATCACTTAAAAATAGTAACATTTCTAGCTGTTTTCATTTTCACAAACATCATATAGGCTTCACAAATCTGTTGTAAGAATCTTTAGCCTTTCTGAGATGATCTAGTCCAGATTTGAAAAGTCTGGATATAGTGGTTTTTGAAACAGACCTGGTTCAATGTGGTCTAGATGTGAAAAACGCTGTGAAATCTCCCATTATTACATTTTCACAGATAATAAAAAGTCCAACACTCTTTCACAACAGTAGGAGGTGCATTTATAAACTAAATATGTGAATGAATAAAAAGGTCAAATACAAAGAGAAGCCTATAAATCAATATAATATGAACTATTAAGCACTCAGAAAGTGCATACCTCCACCAACGCCATTATCACTACTGTAAAACCTGAAACATTGCCCTTCCAAATATTTTTATCACCCAGATCCTGATGATAATCCAGGTCTGGATCCATTTGTACATAGTGGTGGGACATCATGAGTTGTCCATACCTGGGTATTATTTTGCTTAGCTTATTACTATTTTTCATGATACTGGCAAAATGTTTTTAAAAAATAAAATGGGAATCAGAATCGGCATCTGTATCCAGATCCTCCTCAAAACGTAGCCAACTGTTCCTGGGCCCAAGACCAAGAAAATCAAACAAACAAACAGACAAGCAAATAGATAGAACATGGGCAATCACATTAAAGAAATACAATTAATGCATAAATGAGGATTGGAATCTGTAAATGTGTGTGACATTTTTTACTTAGATGTGCCCCAATCTACTACCTCTGGCCTCACGTCAGTAGGACGTTATTTCTAGAGAACAACAAAAAATCAAGATCCGCCATTATGGAAAATCATGTTTTTGTTAATAACTCCTTTACTACTGATCACAAACACATGATTCCAAATGCTAGCTGTAAGTCTCCAGAGTCAATTAGGCATGAGACGTATCCGAGTAGAGTGACGTCATCATGGTGCCATCACCATAGTGTGTGCTATGCCCAGGGTGCAAAGGCACAAATTGATCTCCTGGTGATACAAAATGGGACTACGTTTACGGTGCACACCCACGAGCGCGCCGATATCTTCTGTCAGAGGACCGAAAGCTGACGGAAATGCCCGATTCACCCCTGATAAACAACTGTCATACGATTGTTTTTTAAGTCTGGAAACTATATTCCGATTAGTGACAACGGTGTTGGCGGAGGTATCCGCTTTCTTTGCGCTTTCTAATTAATACACTTCAGCACAGTCTATTAATTAGGGCAAACGGATACTTGTTGCGACTCCAAAGCATGCGGCAAATAATTTGTAATTAATGAATTCCATGTTTTTTTCCCCTAGATTAGACTGAGTGAAGTTGACGGCTGTGGCCCTTGTTTTGTTTAATGTGATTTGATTCCAAAATACAATTCAGTAGCTCAGCTTTACACATTTTGCTCACCATACACGCAGAGCCTCTTTTGAAAATATTTCATACTTAATTTGCTGAATCACAGCTTTAACGGCGCAGTTGGCATCATTTCTGAAACAGGGTCAATATGAGTCCACAGATGTGTGCAGAGCAGACCTAGGCTGTATACTCACCGAACAAGATGCAGGAAGCGGTTATGTAAAACAGGAACATGTCCTGCAGAGAGAGGAAATGCTTTGACAATGTTAAAACTGTTGTTACGACCACGACGCTCCTCTAATTTCAGAGCGGACAAAACTGAACATCGAGCATTTAAGAAACATATTGAGACAAACGTTTTAAGTAACTGACAGACAAGAGGTTTTCAACTCACTGTGAAATTCTTCTCCTGTGTTACGGCCGCGTTAGTGGGTTGTTTTTCAAGGACAGAAAAGTAAATTGGGCGACGCCTCTTTCACTCACACTGTGCGTCATAACTGCGCCATTCGTGCGCATGTTCGGTCTGACACGCTTGTGGTTCCCGTTCCGTCAGAGTGGAGTATGTGGCGGCCCCAAGACACTAAATCTTAGGGTTCACAATATGTTTAAACACATTTGAAAGAAAATAAAGTTTTCTTTGTTGTATAACAAAGTTTTGATTCATTTCTGCCTTTTCCTTGATTATTTCACGTCATCTAAAATTCCTTCAAATTGAATTATTCAAAAAGGCGCACTCACTTTTTGGCAGAACTGCTCATAATGATGCCTAAAGTAATGCCATAACCGAGGAATCAGTAAACACATGACTTTATTTTTAAACAAGTCAAGCCAAACGAACTACTGACCCTACCCTAGCCGTTTTCAAACAGCGGTCCACGGCCCATTGCTGGTACTCAGAGTGCCCTGTAATAGGCCACAGTTATAAACCCAAATGGCTACATTAATATCGTTTTTTTTTCTTGCAATTTACAAAGCTAGTTATTTTAAACTAAATAACTAAATGTGCTCAAGAATTCACATTAATAAAAAACATAAAATTAAAAGGCATAATTTCATTGGTGCACATATGAATATCCCCAGACACAACAAACGCCCCTTGCCCTCTTTGCTAGCTAATGTTCCCTGGATCACAGAGCTGCTTTAGCTCTATGCCCTGGATGCAGTGACACTAAATGGATCACATTACATTATTTCCAAGACGCAAGCCCAAGTGTCTTACTGAGGATAAGCAGGACAATTGAGCTGACAGTGTATAGAACATATTTGAAGCCATGTTTTCTTCTTCATTTCTTCATTTCTTCTCCTTTATTTGGGAAGGTGAAAATTTTCTCAAATCTTTTGACAATCAGAAGTGGGTCTAGATTAACAAAAGGTTGAGAACCCCTGTCCTATAGCCACTGCAAATACAGACAGTCTGCAGGTGATATTTAAATGTAAACATATTCAGCACTGAATGCTACGTGGGCCTACATATAGCTCCAATTTCTACTTCAGCACTCACGTCGGTTCTCTGCAGAAAAAATAAAAATAGGCTATATATAATTTTGATGAGTGAGCATCTATGTTCATGTATGTGAATTCCGGGTTCAATTGGGGCACGGTCCATCAGCAGAACCTCATTTTTCGTGTTTAGCTGTGCATCCTTTTGCGCTGATAGCGTAACAATACCAGGAGCTGGCGAAAAATAACGCAATATGTGACGTATTTTGCGTAGGAACGACTGAGAATACAGTTTACCGTCGCCACAAATTAAAGAAGGGCACAGATGCTCAT
Organism: Chaunax sp. Z400; assembly: GCA_037577475.1. Taxonomy (NCBI): domain Eukaryota; kingdom Metazoa; phylum Chordata; class Actinopteri; order Lophiiformes; family Chaunacidae; genus Chaunax; species Chaunax sp. Z400. Next base: position 24,096,370 of record CM075189.1, on the reverse strand, counting down.
GCGCGCTTTGCAGAGATCGTCGTTGTCCACTAAGTCCCATTCACATAAACATTTCTAAATAAGCGGCGGTGGATTTATTCTTCGCACATTCTGCAGGTGAGTTCAGACAAGATGCTTCACAGACCGTGTGATCCTTTATAGGACTCATTATCAATGACTAGCGGCCGTTGATCGCCGTAAATGTTGGCCATAGGCTGCAAACATGTTGGACACCTGCGTGGACATGACTCCAAACAGCAGACAGGGTGGACGTGATGGATCAGACCAGGATAATATTGATCATTTTAATAGAAGTCGGCCTGTGTATCACTGTACAGAAACATCCCGCAGTTGTCTTTAAACTCCCCTTTCTATTTGGATTGTTGATCGATGAGCGCACATCCAGCGGCTTGTTTTCAGCTGAGAGGGGATTGATGATAATCTCTTCGTATCTCTGTCAACTGTGTTTGTAGATGAAACAATCTCATCTGTTTGCACACAAGATGTCCCTCTCAGTCCTTCTGGCTGCCCTTTTCACTTTTCCTCTTGCTGTGGGTAAGTTCTTGCATACAATTGATATAATAGATCATTATTTGGCTTTTATATGTTGCAATAATGTCTTAAATAATTGTTAATAATCCTTTACTAATGTTTTATTTGTCAGTTACACTGCAGCAACAACAATCAGGTAGTCACATTGTGAAACTGTTTATCCTTTTTAGTTTATTAAGTAGTTTAAGTAGTTAAGTAGTAGTTTATTAAGCTGACAGCTAATGCTAGTAAGCGCTATGTCAATAATAAGTGCAAATGGAATTATTTATTCATCATTAATCAGTGGTTGTTAACATAATCTTTCAATTGTGTAGTGTAAATGTTAATTTGTTGTTAATAAATAAAGTAGGTCCCAGATAATCTGCAACTGTTTTCCAGGATGTCAGAGGGAGAACAGTCCATATGAGGGTCTGTATTTCCCCAAAACATAAAGGTTAACACATAAGGTGATTCTTTTGCTGTTTTTGACATTTAGAGTACCGTATTTTCCTGACTTTGTTTTTGGGAAATAAAGACCTTGCTGAGGGCAGACATTTGGTACACCATTGTGTTAAATTAATGAATTAAAAGCTAGAAATTTTTTTTAAAAAGCTAATCGTAAAAGCAAATGAAAGGAAATAAAAACAAACAATGATATAAGCAAACATATAAGATGAAAAAAATTTAGAATATGAAATAAGAACTTCACAACAACACAGACACAGGCCAGTTCCTTGAAAACAGGGGTTTATTGCTTGTTGGGCACATCTTAAATGCATCCACACCTCAGTCACACCGTAAGAACTATATTTGTGAATGGATATAGTGCAAAATAAATCAACACATGACATTAAAACAAATAGGGATACAAAAATGGCAAACAGTGCGAACAAAAAACAATACCGTCTGTGAATGAAAGCAATTATCAACTATTTGTCATTAACATAGAACATTTATAAAACAGCACTACATTAAGTATGCATAAAAGTTTTCTTAGGAATGTTTTAGGACCCAGCCTCTCTAGTCTTGATGGCCAAATTAGATCAAAATCTAAGGGTTCTTACTGCAAAGGCCTGCAGATTTTGTTGCCAACTGAGACCTGGGAATAACCCATCCACCAATCTGAAGGAACGCACTTGGACACAAGAATAAATCCATGACATCATTTGTAGAAAGGCCATTAAGATCAGAAACATTTTAAAGCAAATGTGTAATTCACCAGGAAGCCTGTGTAAATACTGTAGATTAACACAGAGGTGTTATTTTCAAATTTATTTGTGCTAATTATATTTGCTTTGCACATCAGTTGGAGACAATGGTAGGTAGCTCTGACTGATAGCCGCGTAAACAACATAGTTGTGTTCCACGTGAGAAAAAATACCATCGTATTTGACTTTGTGAATTATTAAGAGACAAAAAAATGTACCAAAATATGGAAATTTTCAAAAAAAATATATCAAGACAGGGATCTACATCAAAAGTTACCTTAAGATTATGAGTAGTTATGGTAGGCTTTTCTTCTGGCAGGCTAGCTTGCCATTAAAAAGGCTGGTAAATTACTTGGCTCCAATCAAAACGACCATGTGATTTTTCATTGATAATTTGTTAGGAAGTTTTAGGACATCCAACATTCAATATTAGTGAGGCAAGTAGACTAGATATGCTGTTAGTGTTATTCCTATTAAGTGGACCATAAAGTTGTGTGTCATCTGCATAACAGTGAAGGAGAACATCATGGTTCCTAAGTAACAAGGAGGATGTATATTGAAAAAAAGAGGTGGTCCAAGAATAGACCCTTTGGAGACAAACGAACAGAACAACAGAAAAAAATGATTCTGCAATGATGATTTATTAATCATTACTTAAGTCATTGACCACTGTACCACTTATAATCCCTTTAAATATTTATATGGAAACTGTATTAGACAGTGGTATCATCAATTCCTGAGTAATTTTTCAGTGAGGTCTAAGCATTGTACTAAAGACTGTCAATAATAATGATGTGCATTCTGTTCTCCTTACAGGCTGGGTCGTACTGAGTGAGTCATATATCACAATTCATCACATATCCTTCACCTTATTATCTGAGGAGGTTGCTAACTTTATTTTCTACTTTCATAGGTGACAGAGAGGAAGCCCAGATGGTCTGTGCAGGGAAGGAATTCCATATCCCTGTGTATTCGACATCCAGGACAGTGACTTTTAAACCAGACTCTGAGGGGCCGAGGCGAGTCCTGCTGGAAAAAACCAGTGTGAGGAAAAGCGTCGCTGTTTGTCTTTTCATTTGTTTGGTGTGTGTACAGATTTCCAAAACCTATTTAATTTACAACTGTAGGTAAAAGACCCACGGTTTGAGTGGACCAGAGATAAGATGCTAGTCCTGAAAGAAGTGACTCATGATGATCAGGGACTCTATGCCATCAAGCTGCCATCTGGATTCACCTACGAGACTGTTCATCTGACTGTTAAGGGTACTGTAGTTTCCTTAATTTGTGATATTATTTATTTATTTAGTTTAACGATCATCGCCTGCCTCTTTTATGGTTTTGGTATTAATGTAAAAATGCTCTAGTAGAAGTAAAAGTTCTAAATCAAAATTCAATTCTATTTAACTGATATGTAATTATACTTTGCATATAATTGTTAATATTTTAATGTGTCAGTAGCATTTTACTACAGTAGCTGTTTGAGGTTGAGTTAGTTTTACTGTACATACAGTTAGGTTGTTTAGTCCAGTGGTTCCCACCTTCGTGCTCAGGACCCCTAAACAGGGTCACAACATACATTTGAGGGGGTTGAGAGATGATTCAAGAAAAAAGTTGTGCTAAACAAATGTGTATTCATTTTCATGACTTTTCTCCAAACTTTGTTTTATTTTCTAATTTAATAATAGATCTTTAGACTTAGAACAGTTAAATGAAATAATCTAAGATGTTAGGGAAAATGTGGAATTGCTTACAACTCATACACATTTGAAATTTAACAAGTCACACTAAATAGCCACTCATTAATTATAAGTAAAAATGTTGGGAACCTCTGGTTTAATTTTTAACAATTTATTCTATATTTTATACTTAATAGTTACCTTTCTGATTAATTCAGTAGCCCAGCTATACATATTGTGCTCACCTGTTTATTTATCTATACTTATTCTTACAAAGTAAATAAATCTATCAATCTTACTTATATGCTTTTGCTGAAGTCTCAAGCTAAAGAGTAAGTTTTACTATAATATTTTATATCCACAAATATATATTTTATACCCACAAATTAATTAACAATTTGACTCTGAATTGATAGTTTTAGCAATTTATCAAGCATAAAAAATATAAAGTATTCTCTTCCTAAAGCTTTAAAAAATAAAAAGTTGTGCCTCAGTGAAGTTCTTGAGTAAATATGCTTTCCACTGCTGCTGATCATTCTCTCTGCCTCTCTCTTATCCCTCATTCCTCTGCTATGCTTCAGAATGCATCAAATCCTACTACAGAAACTATGGGGAGAACTTTCAGCACACCATCCCTGAAAATGGCTCGCTCCTGGAGTTTTCTCTCCGCGGTGCTCCACCAGTGGCCATGCCAGTTGTGCTGTGGAATCGGACGGACCCTGAGAGCAGCAATACAGGCAGGGGACGGCTGATGCGGGGTGGGAAGGTCTGGGTGGCCGACAAGGTGACGCAAGCAGACCAAGGGAATTTCACTGTGAGAGACAGCAACGGGAAAGTCCTCTCCCGCAGCACCCTCACTGTCCGTGGTGAGCAGAGACAGACACGAGCGGATGAGATTTAAGAAGCTGACTGAAATTTCCTCTTAATTTTAGGATCTTGTCAAGTGTAACATTTTAATCTATTTTTTCTTTTCCATCCGACACCCTCTCATACCTTTCATTGTGTACTCCCCTCTCTGTGTTCATAATCCTTCATGTGGATTCAGGGCACTCCTTCAATGTCACACGCTTCACCAAGGAATCTATAAACCTGCCCCTCTTTCTTCCTGTTCCTCATACCAACCTCATTTTTACCCCCACCCGATACCCTGACGAATCCTCCTTTAGCCCTTTTGACCCCAAGCCCCCCCGTGGCTCTGTACAGCTGATCCGAGCAGGACATATAATGGACCACGACATGCGCTACAGGGGCCTCATCTCTCTAGGCAGGAACGGCACCATCAATGAGATCGTCATAGCCAGGCTCACCTCAAGGCACGATGGGGTGTATGAAATCAAAGATGGGAATGGCAACCTGGTATCCTCCACCTTATTGCATGTAATGGGTGAGTGGCAGCATGTGTTTAGATGTTGTTGTTTTTTTTGTATCAGATTTCTTTGCTTCCTCACAGTTGCCATTCATTTCTGTTGTCTGTCCTATCTATGTGACTCCACTCTATACAGAAAGGGGAGGCAGATGGCGAGCACTCCTGAAGTCCATCACTGTCCCTTCTGGCATGTTTGTGTCACTGGCTGGTTTCATCCTGTTCATGAAAAGATACCCGAACTGCAGCCTCTCGCAGATCATCGGTGGCCTTCGAGGAAACCGTGCACCACCAGCCAACCCTCCGAGGGTCAACATCCAGGTGAGAAAATCAGGGTCAGCGGCCCGACTGGCTTTGTGTTTATTTTAAACTATTGTATTTTGATTTCAGCATCTTAAACTGTACAGAACAATTTAAATGGAGTTTCAAATATAAACATGTCCGTTTCCAACCACTTTAATTTCTTGGTTAGAAATACATAAATCTAAGAAGGTAAAGACAAGTGCACCTAAAATCAATGAAATGAAACAGTAGTGGCACTCTGTAGAACGCATACCTCCGCCAAGGACGGACAGTCCTACACATGTCTGTTTAGCTTGCCTGACCCATGCCCCCCCCCCAAAAAAATAAAAATAATAAAGAATCTGAATGATTCATTAATTAGGCCAACATGTTTTGTCTTGTTTCTCTCCCTTATAATCTCTACGTACAGATGAAATCGGGGCACTTAGCTTTATGTGTCTGTGTGTGTTTGTCTGTGCAGGACTACAGCCAGCCTCAACCCTCAGGCTTCTACAGTCACTCTCAGCAGCCTGGAACACCAAGAAAATGGACCCAGAGAGCCAGTCCAAGTCATTCTGTAAGATTGATTAACAGAATTGGATGAGATAACAGGCTTTTTCTTTTTGCTTAAACTTGTTAGCATTCATGTACATGAACCATATTTCCATGTATGCTGCTGTTTATATTTCCAGGCTTACAGTCCAGTCAGGGTAGGAACTCCAAGATCTCAGAACCAGGAAGCATACCGATTGGCAACTGCAAGCTCCACTACTCATAATTCAACTTCTGAGGTAATACTACAACCAAGCTGAGAATATTTGTATGTCACAGACTAAAATATTAAAACATGTCTTCATTTGTTCTTAGCAGGACACATCTAATGAGAACCAGAGAATTATTTCCTTTTCTGTCCCTGGAGCGTCAGACTGCCTCCACTCCTCTGGGGACTGTGTTCAATTCCAGATCAAGGAAGATGGAGACAAGGAAAGGGGCAGCATATCACAGCAATGCATTTCCACTCTGCCACTAGACATGGACACTTCTGAATCCACAAGTGTTTACACTTCTGACAAACTGAACTTCTTATAAACAGAGAATTAGAGTTGAAATGAGAGAAGAAGAAATGTAAGGATTGGGGAACCTAAAAGATTCTCAGATGGAGTGATGCTGTTATGAAAAAGAAGACCTCACCTGTGCCTTTTGCATCTTAGCTTAGTTTTAACAGTTCGGTATCAATACTGCATGTCATCTTTTCATGTTGTTTTTCCGGAGCATGAGTTGAGCATTAGCTTTCCTGATGCATATTGCTTATTTCTTGACAATGTTGACGGTACTTCTGAAATCTCCTGTGCTTTCCTACCTCCAGACCCTCAGGACCACTATGATCTGCACTGGATTTGCTGAGTGATTATATGTGTATGTTTGTGAGAGTAATGTAATCTCTAGGGCTATATAGATATTAGAATTGTGATACACAAGTTTGAAAATGGGATTTCTTCAGTACTATACTGTGATAGAGAGTTACTTGGTGTGTGTTTTTTCCATCCATCACGCTAATCATTTCTGACTGCAACAAAATTTAATTACATTACAAGTCTGTTCTGCAGTTCATTGATTTTAGCAATAATGTACACTAGATTACTTTGAGCTTATCTTAGAAATAGAATTTGGAGAGGCAACATGTTTCACAAAAATCACAATGGCCCATTAATCTGTGAATCTTATGGATAATATCCCCAAATCTTTCTCATGATAGAAGAGGCTGGACTGAAACTTGTGATGTTTTTGGATTATCAAAATACCATCTCTCAAAAAATAAAATATATCTATTACACACGCGTTTGAGATATTTTTTTCCGTTACGTTGCATATTTGGATGTAACTAAGGATTCTTTTCATTATTGATTAATCTGTTGATTCTTTGATAGATTATTATATGTAAAATGTCCAAAACATATTGCATTCAAAAGATCAAAGTGACACGTTCCATTTTTTTTTTAAATTTGTCCCTTGACAGTCCAAAACCTGAACATATTCAACTTGTTTTATTTTTGACTAAAGAAACTGCTTATATTTTTTAAAGCTTTAGGAAGAGAATACTTTATATTTTTTATGCTTGATAAATTGCTAAAAACTATCAATCCAGAGTCAAATTGTTAATTAATTTTGTGGATATAAAATATATATTTGCACATTTTCTTGAATGCACTTGTCAGACCAGTAGTGTTTTTTATATTCTCCGGTACAGTAGGTGGCGATATGCACCTTAAAATTGATTAATTGCAGTCCGCCATTAAACGAAAAGTAGCAGATGTGCTTCCGGTGGTGGAGAGCAGTGAGGGCACTCTTGAGGCGAGAACACACTGAAGAAAGCGTAGAAGAAGATACGTTTGTAGCGGCAATGAAAAGATAGCGTGCCACTTGTGGTTTGAGTAAATCCTAAGTAAAGTGTAAATTAGTGTTAGTAATTAACAAAGTACAAGTCTAACGCAATCCCGTCTTTAGAAGAGACTTAATAACTGGTCAGGAATATGTCTTTGGTTTGTGCAAGTAAGTGAAATTTAATTCATTCATATGACGGAGGCAGTGTTGGCTAGCTATGCACCGCGCTAAAGCTATGAGCTAATTAGCTATCGTCAGCGGCCATGCAGGGCCAACTACCACTTGTGATAGTTCATTGGTCTGTTTGCCGTTTTTTTATTGATGATGTCATGTGGTTCTTAAGCTCTTACTGCATTTTACTGTAGTCTCCAACGAAGTCCCCGAGCACCCGTGCGTCTCCCCGGTGTCCAACCAGGTGTTCGAGCGCAGACTGATCGAGAAGTACATCGCAGAGAATGGGACGGATCCGATGAATGGACAACCTCTGTCTGAGGAACAGCTCGTAGATATCAAGGGTAAAATACTGGGAGCAACTGGATACCTACACTCAGTTGTCAGTTTATCCTTTAACTTTGCACGCGGCTAAAACTAATGGAACTTAATAACAGCCCTCTGGTAAATTCTCAAGAAGGCTGTAATGTTTTAATTTGAGGTGGTAAATTGCTGTGGATTATACTGAGAGTTGTTTTTAATATTTCCACTCTATTAGCACAAATGGGTATATGGGTATATGCTTAATGGTTATAGTCATTTTAGTTACAGAAGAAACTTAAACATTTGAGCATTTCTCCAAAACGTTTAGTCTTTAGTAAGGTAGGATCAATTGCAGGGTTATTATTTTAAAATGCTTTAGCTAAGTGTACATCGTCATGAACTGACTTTGAAAAAAAGTTAGGTCAGCATTAATGCATTCATCTTGTGTTTGTGACCTTATCAGCCAATGTTGGGATAGTGATGTCTAGTGCTGCAATTGATTGTTCTATTATTGATCAATCCAAATATTCCACAAGTCTCCAGGTGTGAAAACTCAGACCTCACATCATCAGCGTATGTAACCGTCCCACCTTTTTCCCCTGTCCTAAGATGTTCTAAAATAGATCCTGACAAAACTTTTGTATCACGTCTACATTTCTATCCATACTCAGCATGTTCCCTCTTCAGCATGTACCATCCCTGTTACATTACAGGAGTGGTACCCCAATAAGAGTTATTTATGATTGATTTATCGAAGGTTTTTCCAGCTCTATAAACATCTACAACTTTTAACTTTATTTTTAAAACAATTTAGCTTATCTCTATTTCTTGTTGAGTGTGCTGTGATTTTAAATAAACAAAAACATTTATCTACAACTTAAATCCTGCTTACAATCATATACTTATGCTAATTTGCAAAGAAATTACCAATGTTTGGAGAACTGAGAAAATGCAGCGCTAAAATGTATTGGTGTGCCTAAATTTTGTGCTGGTGCACCTAAATTTAAAAGAAAGCCACACCAGTGCAACCAATGTACAAAAATAAAATATGCTGGAGCCCTGAGATGTTTGACTATTATTATTATATACTATGGGGCGGCTGTGGCTCAGGGGGTAGAGCGGTCGTTCACGGAACAAAAGGTCGGTGGTTCGATCCTCAGCCCCTGCAAGTCCACAAGTTGAAGTATCCTTGAGCAAGATACTGAACCCCAATTTGCTCCCCGGGCGCCACGTGTAGTGGCAGCCCACTGCTCCTCAGGGATGGGTCAAATGCAGAGAAAGAATTTCCCCATGTGGGACTAATAAAGGTATCACTATTATTATTATAATGTAAATTGAATAATTGCTTAATTAAACAATGTTTTAGCCATAGTTATGTTCAAATGTGTTGTAATAATAATAATCTTTGTTTATAGAGCACTTTCTTGAAACCTCCTTACAAAGTGCTTCACAAGGGCACTTGCTGTACTTAAAAAATCATCCCATATAGTGGAGCACGGTATGACTTTGGCTCCTGTGATACAACAAGTGCTCTTGATAGATCACAAGTTGCTATCAATGAACAAAGGCGAGAGACTGCTTTTTTTAATATGAGCAACCTTTTTCTGTTCCAGTATCCCATCCTATCAGACCAAAGGCACCATCAGCAACAAGTATTCCTGCCATTCTCAAGTCCCTTCAAGATGAATGGGTAAGTATTATTAGGATTGTTGAGGAGGTGGCACTGAAGAAATCCACAGTAAAACACCTTCATACTGTAAATGTTATTCAGACTTTCTGTTTTGAATCAACAGGTGACTTTTTAAGGCAATTTTTCACCAATACTTTTTAACAGTAGCACCCGATTCAGAGAAGAATGCACTGGTGTTCTGAATAACATTTGCTTTTGTAGACCGCAAACAGTGCATATTTTGTCTAGACTGACCAATCTAAATGTGTTGCTTTCTAGTTAGTTTTGAAAGCCAATGAGAATTTTCTTCAGTCTGTTTTCTCTTTTCTGTTTTAGGATGCTGTAATGCTTCACAGTTTCACCCTTCGGCAGCAGCTGCAGACAACTCGCCAAGAACTGTCACATGCCCTCTACCAACATGATGCTGCCTGCAGAGTCATCGCTCGACTCACTAAAGAGGTTACTGCTGCAAGAGAAGGTGTGTTGGTAGCAATTTGTGTGTCCTCTATAGCAAGGCATAATTTGTCGTAAAGCACATCAACTCTCCAGAATCGGCTCCACATCAATACGTGTGCTCAGATAATATTGTGAGTGCATGTTTTTCTCATTGGGTCTTTTTCCTCTTTACAGCTCTGGCCACACTCAAACCCCAAGCTGGACTGGTTGCTCCTCAGGCAGTTCCGACCTCTCAGCCAGCTGCGGCAGTGAGTGGTTGATTTCTTTTATTTATTTATTTTATTCCAGTCTGTACGATAGTGATCTGAAATTATCGTCATAATCTTTTGCGATACTTTGTCCTAACAATCGGTTAATATGCCGTCTGTATCTCAGGGTGCTGGTGGAGAGCCTATGGAGATTAGTGAACAGGTGGGAATGACCCCAGAGATAGTCCAGAAGGTAAGATTCTTTTATTTGGGTATGGCCTTTCTTTCTTTTTTTTAAAAAGTTTCAGCAGGTCTAAGATGTGCTCCAATATATTATTTTCTGTTTTCAGCTCCAAGACAAAGCTACTATTCTCACTACAGAGAGAAAGAAGGTATTATTGTTGTTATATTTTATGACATTACCTATAATTGCTGTGGTATACACACTGCCACACTCCTTTAATTGCTTGGCTGTATTTTTCCAGAGAGGAAAAACTGTCCCAGAGGAGCTGGTTAGAGCTGAGGATCTCAGCAAATATCGCCAAGTGGCCTCACATGCTGTAAGTATAGATTTTTGACTGTTGGAATGTAAAATCCTTTTTTTCTCCTTTTAATCTTAAAGCTGTTACAGTGTTTTGAGGGACTCTGTGCATAGTGTCAACATGTGCTGTCATTGTTGCCTTCAGGGTCTTCATAGTGCCAGTGTTCCTGGTATTCTGGCTCTGGATCTGTGCCCCTCAGACACCAACAAAGTTCTCACCGGTACATTGATTTCATCCAATTCTCTGCTGCATCTTTCAATTGAAACGTTTTTTGTGATATGGGGCTTTTATATTTGATATCCTTACTCCTGTGTTCCTCAGGTGGAGCTGATAAGAACGTGGTGGTGTTTGACAAGAATGAGGAGCAGATTGTGGCAACACTTAAGGGTCACACCAAGAAGGTCACCTCTGTCATTTACCATCCATCTCAGGTAATGGTTTCATCAACCAGTCACCAATGCTGTGTCTGCAGTCTTTGTTTGATCTGTTAAGAGACATGCCAAGTATGATCTCATATTCTTGCTCATTTTTAGCTCCTTTTTTTCATCCCTTGCTCTGTTGCCATCTTTCCCCCTCTAGTCCGTGGTTTTCTCTGCGTCTCCAGACAGTACCATCCGTGTTTGGTCCGTCACCGGGGGCAACTGTGTCCAGGTGGTGCGGGCCCACGAGGCTGGTGTCACTGGACTTTCCCTGCATGCCACTGGGGACTACCTGCTCAGCTCCTCTGAGGATCAGGTGTGTGTGCAGCTTCATCATGTTATATTTCACACCTCAGTACAAGTGATCTCTTCAGTGGAAAACAATTTCACCACTAACATTTTTAATTTGATTTTTTCACTGTTCTGCAGTACTGGGCCTTCTCTGATATCCAGACTGGTAGAGTCCTCACCAAAGTCACTGATGAAAGTGCTGGCTGTGGTAAATATCTCTTGACTTGTGTGTTTTGGCAGCCTAAATGATTTTGCTCATGTTCAAGGTAGTAATGTTGCCGTCTGCCCCCTACAGCTCTCACCTGTGCTCAGTTCCACCCTGATGGTCTCATTTTTGGCACTGGGACGGCTGATTCCCAAATCAAGATCTGGGATTTGAAAGAACGCACCAATGTGGCCAACTTCCCAGGCCACTCTGGCCCCGTCACCTCAATTGCTTTCTCTGAGAACGGATACTATCTGGCCACAGGTTAGAATCGCTGAAATTTTTACACCATATAGCTGCTCGTGTGCAAGTGTTGTTCATGAGGTTGCAAAGTTTGCAGGAGCTTTGGGAATTTCTACACTCACCTCACCTTAACCTGTCCCCTGACCTTCAAATGCTCAGGGCATCTACAGTCTTGGACTTTGCACGATAGAGATCTGGCACTGTTTAATTAATTCTGTTCATTTAAACACCATAACATCCTTCGTTGCTGTGCTTCAGGTGCCCAAGATAGCTCTCTAAAGCTGTGGGATTTGAGGAAACTGAAGAACTTCAAGACCATTACTCTGGACAACAACTACGAGGTAAGAAAGTGCAGGTATTAACTTAGATGAAAAGATAGATTATTTGCTCATGTCTACACTAAAAACAAATCTATAGGCAGCAGGCACAGAATTTTCCACAGAAGATATTAGGCCGAGTGGCGAGTATCTTTTGTCCGGGGCTGGCAGCCTGCCATGGGTATTGTTTTCTTTTTTAAGGGGGGGGGGCCCATCACACACTTGACCAAAAGATGTAGCTGGTGAGATTTTCAGCCATTATGAGCCACCAACTTAACTGTGGTTCCACTAATATCACTCTCTGGTTGTGTTTGTGTCTGGCTTAAACAAACTAGATAAATGTAGTTATTAAAATGCTGAGATACTCATAGGTGGGTTGTTTTAACATTGGGAAACAACCATGCTAGCCGTTTTTCACCACTTCCTGTCTTAATGCTAAGCTAACCTAACAACTTTCTGGCCGTAGCTTTAAATTATACAGACATCAAAGTGGTATTGATCTTCACAGCTAAATCTCAGGCAAGAAAGTAAATAAATGCATCTCTTTTTTTCCCCATGTCATCAGTACTAAGATGACAAAATGAGGGTCTGACAAGTGATATGAATTGAAAATAAGCTTGGCAAGCAGATTAAGTTGGTGTACATACATGGAGACAGCATGTAGGGAATAATCATGTAATAGTTTGACACTAGGTTTGATCTTTTCATTTAATCTTTGCTGCCATTCCTGGTCTCCAGTGTACCATTCCTCTGTTTTTCTGTTCCAGGTGAAGTCTCTCGTGTTTGACCAGAGTGGTACTTACCTGGCTGTAGGAGGGTCTGACATCCGTGTCTACATCTGCAAGCAATGGTCTGAGGTCCTCAACTTCACAGGTGAGGGGGAAAATGCCAGTCTACTGTCAAATGTTGATCCTGTATGCATGTCCTGGGAGGTTTACTCTGAATATCAGATTTTTGACCTTTCCTTTTCTCTAATTGCAGACCACACAGGGTTGGTGACTGGAGTGGCTTTTGGGGAGAATGCTCAGTTCTTGACCTCTGCAGGAATGGACAGAAGTCTCAAGTTTTACAGTTTGTAGAAATGGATAAAATGTGGATGGCAGGAGGAGGACCACTGACAGGAAGATAGATTGGTCTCTGAGTAGTCACTGTCCTGGATACTGACTTGGCATTGGCCTGCAGTTTTTGGAAAAAGAAAAGTCACTGCTAACTTTGCTTGATTAGTTTGTCCTCATGTTCAAGAATGAGATCCCTTAAAATTGTCTGTTAGATTAAACCACGGCAGCCATTGTTAGTCTGAATTGTAAATTATGTTAAATGAGCTTCAGACACCAGTCTAAATGTCCCTGTCTTATTAGCCTGCAAATGTAATTTCATTAGTATTTTTTATTTTTGTATGTGTGTTTTAGTACGCTGCCGGGAGCTTCAATAGGTGTGACCACAATCTTCTTTGCTTCTTTATGTAAATCGGTTTCATACAGTATCTTTAGGACAAGGTGAAAATACATCTTAATGGTCATCTTTGGGGAAAAAATTAACAGGTTTATGAGTTTTCATGTTCATTTGTGAAAAATGTAGTTTTTTGTTTAACCTCCCTTCGAGTTCATTTATTGCTTCACTTAAGCTTTTGTCTTTTTCCAATTGTGTTACTTGTTATTTTACCGGTTGCAAATCTGCCCTTTTACAATAAAATATCTTTTGTATTGCCATTCTTTTGTTTGTCAGATGAAGAACAAGAGCGCTCTTGTGTTCTCTGCAGGAATTAAAATGATTCCAGTCACACATCACCTGTTCATGCATAACTAATGGACAGAACAGTGAAGTAGAATACGTGTCCATTTTAAAACTTATCAAAAAAAAATATTCCTAGATTTTCAGTTTTTCTGAGGGTGTGTAATTTTATGTGTCCAGGAGGTAATTTAACCTTTTTGTGTGGAATACCTCAGATATACTACAAGCAGAGTACCGCTTGTTTCTTAAAACGTGTATTTCCAAGCCCATATAAGGCCCAGGGAACGCTTAATGAGGTCATCTTTAAAGGCCATAACGTGCCGCGTTTTAGCATAATTAATTTCCTGTTTCCAAACGTCACGGACGCCATTGCTCGTTCAAGTGTCTGAAATAAACGAGGAAAACATATTGGACTCTGCCATAATTAAATATGAGTCATACCACTAACTCAATTTAAACTCCTGTTTAAACAAACCAAGAACTGCACACATGACTTCTATTATCATAATTATTTAGCTAACGTTGGACATTAGCCTCAAATGTTCACCATCCTGACCGCCATTTGAAAAGCTCAACATCACGTGGTCAGTTGAGACTCTTACGTCAGCTGTCACATGAGTCTGCAGTAACGTGACTCACGTCTGGTTTGTCCCGGTAAATAGTCCCCCTGTTTGTCCGTCGGTACGGAGCCGCACATCCTGAAAGACGGCAGGTTGGCGTCCAGCAGAGTTTAGGAGGCAGACAGGTGAGATTATCTTATTTAGCCTCATCTTGTGCTGATGTTCAACAGTTTTTATCGACCATGAAATGAACCAATGAAACCCTGCTATATTTACTTTTGCCTCATGGAATTCCCTTCATCAGTCGGTGCTGTAAATCTTTTAATTGTAACGTTACAGCTTTTGGTTGTTTGCTAATCGTTAAGTCTCGTTTCATTGTCATGACCACTAAGATGCACTTTTAACTGTGGTGTGAACACAGCACTAGTGGATAGCCTCCATAAATTCATATCATCTTCCCAGGATTTGACATTTGTCAGACCTGCAAATAGGTTTGCTTTGCTAGCTAGCTTTTATCAGCAAAATTAGATTTAAAAAAAAAAAAAATTTCATCTCATTGCGTTATCATACCTCAATCTTGATTGTTGTTTTGCGTTGATAAGAGTGAGCACAGCAGTGCACCAACTTTGACATGACCAGGGTGTCGTTCACACCCGGACCACAATCTGTGCTCCTCAGAGCTTGTATTATGGGAAAAGCTTCATTGCTATGCAGTTTTGGATTAGATGACAAAAGCAATCTTTTCCCATTATTATTGATCAAAAGGAATCCACTGCCAAAAGAGGAGGTTGTTAAAACTTAAATGTGAGACTTTTCTGGGGCACAGTATATTAGTTCCCTGCCTATAACATTAGACTGAAACAGACATTACAGAAGTCTGGGGTTCTTATTTGTTTAGGGAAATTCTATGCTAAATGCTAATTTCCTTTTTTGTGTACTTTAAGTAAAGTGTTTGTCATTCTAAATCATGTTCCCTTTAGTGTTTATTTAGGTAACCGGTGTCCACTTCATTGTCACTTTGGAGGATGTAGTCTTTGGTGCTGCTGACATACACCCCATGTATATCAGGGAGGTTCATCTAAATACAACACTGAGGGGCACCACAAACTGGAGCCTCCAAAATGACCACAAACTTGAATCGACACAATCTTAAAACAGTATCAACAAACACGGAACATGATAAGCTTGATAATTGTAAGATTTATTGCAGAGCTTTTGTCTCAGAGTCCATCTGTATTACCTGCTCGGGCTTAATCATCTAGAAACTGACTGCAGATTTGTATGGAAATAATGGAATTTCCGCCTGATCATCATTTTCAGGAAGATGTGATGCTTCCTCTTTCTTCTTTTCTCTCATAAGCTTCTGCTTTGTCACATTGCCACTCAAAACAGATGCCCTCTCTGAATGATTTTTTTTTTGGACTGTTTATTACTTTACTCTTCACTCAACACTAATCCCTAATTCCTCTATAAACTTCACTACTTCAGCTATGTTGTCAGTTTTTCAAGGAATTGTCTTTGAATAATTTATTTGGGCTTGTTTCCTTGGCGCTATGCAGACAGCTATGGGCTCCATATTTCGTAGTGAGGAAGTGTGCCTGGTGCAGCTTTTCCTTCAGTCTGGCTCTGCCTACAATTGTGTCAGTGAACTGGGAGAACTGGGCCTGGTTGAGTTCAGAGACGTAAGTCATTTTCAATCTTGATTTTAGCTCTCGGCTTATGGTAATGTGGTGAAAATTGCCCAGATATGTGTAAAAAAAATTCAGCTGCACATGGTGGATCGATTTCAACCCTGTTTAAAAAAAAAAAAAATGTTTTGGATCATATTGCAAACATTTAGCCCATAATTCTAATAGATTCATAGTAAGTTACAACTGAAAATGATGCTATCTAATGTAAGTCACTTCTGTTGCATTTTAAATGTGAACTTAGACGAGATGGTGAATTGATGGTTGTTTTGAGTCACTGCACAAAAAGCAAAAATGTCCTTCTCTCCATCAGATGAACATTAGTTTCCTTCTTCCTCTCCCATCACCTCTCATGTTGTAGTTAAACCCGAATGTGAACGCCTTTCAGAGGAAGTTTGTTGGCGAGGTCAGGCGATGTGAGGAACTTGAGAAAACCTTTAGTAAGTGTTCACTTGCATTTCCCCACTTATGTTTTCATTCTCATTAGTTTATTTATTTATTTATTTTTTGTTGCCCTTTCTGACCTTCTTTATCTACCCTTCAGCCTCCCTGGAGCATGAGATCAATCGCTCCCTGTCTCCACCCTTGCAGGGTCCCCTTCACCCTCCATGCCCGACTCCTTTGGCCCCTCAGCCCCGTGAGCTCATCACCATAGAGGAGGAATGTGAGCGGCTGGCCAGAGAGCTCAGAGAGGTGGACGTTTGAAACACGGCTGAAATGATGACGCTAATAAGAGCCTCTGTTGTCTCGTTAGGACAGAGTCAAAAGAGGTTAAACAAATTGACTTGAGAGATATTTTTCCTTACGTCTCACTAGGTGTCCAAGAATAGAGACAGCCTCCGGACTCAGCTGACCCAACTCTGTCAATACCAAGGTGTCCTGACTCAAACACACTGTCTCATAGCCTCACAGGTAGTTAAAAAAACTCTTTCTTTTTTTTAAATTTCTGTGCCATAGTGATGAAACTGCTGACCGCAAAGTAGAATTACAAAAAAAACCTTCATCTCGGTTTCACCTCACAGTCTCCACCATCTGTACCGGAAAGTCAAGGCCTGTTTGATAACCGCCAAGATGTCCACCTCAGGTAGATTTCATCAGCTGAAATGCTTGTCATGTTTCTCAGGGTTTTATTCGCACTCAACAAGTTTCACTCTTCATCTCCACTCTCTCAGTTTTGTGGCAGGGGTGGTCCATCCTTGGAAGGTCCCCTCATTTGAACGGTTGTTATGGCGGGCGTGTCGTGGTTATATCATCGTGGATTTCAGAGAAATGGAGGATCGTCTTGAACATCCGGACACGGTGGGAACTGGGAGACAGGGGTGGAAGTGAAAGTGCTCTGTTATAGGGATAAGGTCTGATGTTTGTTTGAACCATCCACTGAGGTTTTTATGTGGGTATTTTATCCCAGCTGTTTGCTGTTTCTTTGTTTGCAGGGGGAAATGGTGCAATGGACAGTATTCCTAATTTCCTACTGGGGAGATCAGATCGGACAGAAAGTAAAGAAGATATGTGATTGGTGGGTAAACCTTTGCACCAGTTTGATTTCTTTCTTTTTTTGTCATTCTACAAAGCTGATTTCATAAAGTTTGCCATGCAGAGTTAAACATAAATAAAAGAGATTGTGATCATTTGCTCATATTTGTTTTGGACATATTCTCCACACAGCTTCCACACTCAGACGTTTGTATATCCTGAGAGCACTGCAGAGAGAGAGGAGATTCTCCAGGGACTTCAAGGCAGAATTGAAGATATTAAATCTGTAAGTATAGTTCATGTTTATTAAAACAAAACAAAACAGTACATTGATATAGGACTAACCCTCTTTTTGTAATGACTGTGTCTCGTTTGAAAGCGTTAAAGAGTACAAAAGTAGAACTACTCTCATTTCCCTTTACATCAGGTGCTGTCGCAGACTGAGGCCTTCCTCCAGCAGCTGCTCATGCGGGCGGTGGTTTTGCTTCCCCAGTGGAAGGTCAGAGTGCAGAAGTGTAAGGCTGTCCAGATGGTGTTGAATCTCTGTAGCCCCTCCGTCACTGACAAATGCCTGATCGCTGAGGCCTGGTGTCCCACTGCCAAGCTGCCTGAACTGCAAAGCGCTCTGAGAGAGGGAGGGGTAAGACAATGGAGAACAGCACAAACACTGACTTGTAGATGTGGTGACTAAGCAAACCGCCTCATTTCTACCTCTCAATTTTTTATCCTGCCCTCTTCTCCGTCCTCAGAGGAAGAGTGGCAGTGGGGTGGATTCTTTCTACAACCGCCTGCCTTCCTCCACCCCACCACCTACCCTGTTTCCCCTTAACTCTTTCACAGCGGGCTTCCAAAACATTGTTGATGCCTACGGAGTGGCCAGCTACCGTGAGGTCAATCCAGGTATGGCTGCACACCACTAAAAAAAACAACTTTGCTTCGTCTCATGTGTTCTTTTTCATTAACTTCAGTCCTTTCTCTCAATGCCTCTGCAGCGATGTACACCATAATTACATTCCCCTTCCTGTTTGCTGTGATGTTTGGGGATGTGGGTCATGGTTTACTGATGACACTGGCTGCCCTCTGGATGATTCTAGAGGAGAAGGACCCGAAACTGTACAAAAACAACAATGAGGTCATTCAAAGCATATTTGCACACACACACACACACACAAACACACACACACACACAAACACACACACACACACACACATTTGTGCTGAGTTGGATTTGAATCTGCTTCATATCCCTTGACTAACCCCTATATAAGTGACAAACTGTTTGCTGTTTGTCATTTACTACTTGAATATTAGTACATTGCTCTTAAAGAGATTGATGAATGCAGGTCTTTTTTTTGTGCTAATCAGAAAAAATGTTACACATTATAATTTCTCCACTACAGAAATCAGTGAAATGACATGGATGAGAAATAAATATCGCCCAATTTGGAGCTATATCTGTCTATATATGTTCTTAAAATGTAAAAAAACAAAAAAACAGCAACTGTATATTGCATATTAAATACTGAATATGGAATACTGAAATGAAATCCGTGTTTGTTTCAGATCTGGAGGATGATGTTTGGAGGAAGGTATCTGATTCTCCTGATGGGCCTGTTCTCTATCTACACGGGCGCTGTTTATAATGAATGCTTCAGCAGAGGCCTCAATGTCTTCAACTCTGCCTGGCATGTCGGTCCGATGTTTGATAAGAACATATGGAAGTGAGGACATTTTCACTTATTGTTTTTATTTCATTCGTTCTCCTCCCTCCTCGTTTCTTGTCCATCTTACCTATTATACTATTTATTTCAGTTCATCAGTCCTGGCAGTGTCTCCGTACTTGTCCATGGATCCTGTTGTGTCTGGTGTTTTCACCAGCCCCTATCCTTTCGGCATTGACCCGGTATGACCATCGCATCCTTCAAATCTTCAGTCATGGTACATTTTCTTTCATGCTTTGGTTTGTTACTGAAGCCGCCCTAATTCTGACTTGTGTTGTGTCTTTGTCAGGTTTGGGGAATGGCCAACAACAAACTAACTTTCCTTAACTCGTACAAGATGAAGATGTCAGTTATCATTGGAGTCATTCACATGACTTTTGGAGTCTGCTTGTCATTCTTCAACTACTGGTAAGTAATCATATTTTAATTCTGGTTTCTTTTCATATTTATTCTGACATTGTTTAACAAATCTTTCTTTCTCTGTCTCTGCTTGTCCCCGTTTTCTCCAGGCACTTTCGTCAGATGCGCAGTCTGTTCTTTGTGCTGATCCCAGAGCTGGTCTTCATGTTGTGTCTGTTTGGCTACCTGGTGTTCATGGTGGTCTTCAAGTGGATCGCATACCCCCCCGCCCAGTCCAAATTCGCTCCCAGTATACTTATCCACTTCATAGACATGTTCCTCTTCACAGACAACCCTCAGAACCCACCACTCTACAAAGGACAGGTGTGTGTGGTTTGTTCATGTCAGTGTTTTAAGTCATGTTCTACAGTTTGCTTACACTTTACAAAATCACCATTCAACTTTGAGCATGACACACTTTTATTTTGAAGAATGAAGAATTTTATTTTCATCCTGTAACACATACAGGTTGTGGTGCAGAAGGTCCTGGTGGTTCTGGCCGTGTGTTCTGTCCCCGTCCTCCTGCTAGGGAAGCCCACATGTGAATACATCACATTCAAATGGAGACGACGTCAAGTGGTGAGTCTGTTCGACTGGGCTTTATTGACCCTCTATCCAGAGTTCCATGTATTGATTGTACAGATTTGTGGTTCTCTGCAAGCACCAGAACCAAGACACAAGTCCGCTGGTGGCTGATGATGGCAACATCAACACCCTTCAGGGTGAGTTGGAGGAAGAAGTAGCTGCTGATGAGGAGGTAAAATGGAAAGTCTGTTTAACTGAAGTGACTAAGTGGATTAAAGTCTGGTCAGACATGTTCTGCTGAGATTCTGGCCGCAAGTGTTTAAACTTTGCTGTCTGCAGAAGTTTGATGCTGCAGACGTGCTAATACATCAGGCCATCCACACCATAGAGTACTGCCTGGGCTGCATCTCCAACACCGCCTCCTACCTCCGACTCTGGGCTCTCAGTTTGGCACATGCACGTTAGTGGCACACACAAACGCAGCATACACCATAATACTCCCGTGATTCCTGAACACACAGACTTCCTGTCTGAAATTGAACACACTGTTCTTTTTTCAGCCAGTTATTCACACACACATGATTTATTATTTCCAAGCACTGACTGCTGTCTGACGGTGAGTTATTTGTGTCTGCAGAGCTGTCAGAGGTGCTGTGGGTGATGGTGATGCGTAATGCTCTGAGGTGGCAGGGCTATGTTGGATCGGTAGTCCTCATTGTGATTTTCGCCTTCTTTGCTTTGTTGACTGTCGCCATCCTGCTGGTTATGGAAGGACTCTCAGCTTTCCTGCATGCGCTCCGTCTACACTGGTAAGGATGGTGGGGAGGGGAACCTCCATGGTCAAGTCTCATGTCTCACAAAGCAGAATTAAGATGTAGGCAGGATATCTGGAGTAAAGTCCACAGCTTTAACTCTCAGCCCCATTTTTAAAAGGGTTCGTTACTTTGTCACTTATGTTCTTTATGGACTTAAAAGACACCAAACACACAAACATTGTTCAACACGTTTTAATTATCATCCAACTAGAGCATCAGAAAATGAACAATAAAGCAAAATGCATTTTATTTACAGTCTCACCCTAAATCACATAACAAAGTCCATTTAATCAGACAATATGTTTGTAGTTAAGGCTTCTACCAGACATCAGCAGACCTTCTTAAACAGTCACTTATTAAAGTTATCCAAATAATCCATCCACAGTTTCCTTAAGCAAGTCTCTCGGCTTTTCATTTTGGTGTTGGTCCACACATTCACACGATTCACATGATTTACACATTGCACTCTGTTGGCTATTTGTCCGCTGACACAAATGTGACAATGTGCCTTTATAATTGAATTATGCAACTTGCATGTGAAATTTACGTTTTGGATTAGAGAGGCTCCAAAAGGAAAACGGTTCATCCTTGAAATGCACTGAATGTGCTCAGTACACGGCTGCACATTGCACCCTGATATTTCTGTGTACAAATGTACGTTTTTGCGTGATGGGGTGTTTTTCAATCCACTAATGGATTAAACTGTTGGTCACATGGCAGTGGTGCATACCAAAGGTTACCATATCAATCATTCTTCACTCAAAAATAATAGTCAGCTTTATGCCCACTGTAGAGCAAACTGTGCATGATTGTTTCTGAGGAGATGTAGAGAAACTGAGTGGTTGGGGGGGAAAAAAATAGATCATTTATTGTAGCATGTATTTATCGTTGCATTTTGATTTTGCCTCTCTTTCTTACAGGGTGGAGTTTCAGAACAAGTTCTACAGTGGATCAGGCTACAAGCTCAGCCCTTTCTCTTTCTCATCTCTAATCAATGCATCAGCTGCTTTATAATTGCCCAAGTTATTACTTAATATTGCCAAATGGGTATGTTAACTTATGTACATTACTTAGTACTTGGACTACAACTGCACACACCAGAATGACTGTCTCAACAATGGTTTTCTATTTCCTGTCACCAATGAAATGGTTTAATTCACTTGCAAAACGATCTAGATGGTATAGACTGTTATTTTTGCATTAGAAGAATGACAATGAATCCCTATACAATTAATTACAATTGTATTGTATGAAATGAAAAAATATACTTTGTATCCCCTTGCTAATTTTTTTCACTACCAGTACACAACGTACTACTTTCTAATTACTCTTTAGCTCAGAAAATGCTAATCATGTACTTTTCACTGTATGAAGATCTATTATAGACATTAGTTATGGGGCAAAAAGGGAAAGCACACCAACCAATGAATCTCTACTGCAGCTTAAGGGAATATATGGTTGTTGAATTGTTGTGTTGTGCTTTAATTAGCCAGTCCTGTAGGATTCTTAAATTATAGCTGGGAATTATCTGAATGATCTTCATGAGCCAAAGATACTTTTCCATCATTGTCATGTCTTCCAAGCACAGCATACAACAGATCTCCATTGGTAGTAAATGTTTTTTCATGTGCCTTACTAGAGCTTGTTCAAGTCTTTTTGGAGAGACTACAACACCCATTATTATGCCACTATTTTTGAACAAAATGGACAGTTATGGGTTTTTTTCTTTTGCACTTCAAAATGGATCAAATTTGATTTGAAATTAAATATTTTCTTGTGTAGTCTTACTGTGAAAATCATTTACTGAACATCTGCCTTACCTGTTGCATAGTCACATTATGTATGGTGTCAAGTATGTATGACTATGAATTTACTAATGACTGAAGAAGCAGTGCTTACATCTAAGGATTAAAACCACAATGCAAAAATATCACATTATAAATGAGAGATCTAGCATTCAAAATCTTCCTAATATACAGAAGTATTATCAGCTAAATACTGTATATTTATAAAAGTAAACTACATAATTATCTATAAAATAGATATAGAATGTATCATTCATTAATTTACCTTAATGAACTAG
The DNA here is from genome assembly GCA_037577475.1 of Chaunax sp. Z400. Taxonomy (NCBI): domain Eukaryota; kingdom Metazoa; phylum Chordata; class Actinopteri; order Lophiiformes; family Chaunacidae; genus Chaunax; species Chaunax sp. Z400. Next base: position 24,073,150 of record CM075189.1, on the reverse strand, counting down.
GTGGAGCTCAATTTAACTACCCAACACTAATGGCTGGTTAGTCTCTTAATGCATCATTTGTTTTAGTACAATTACATATTTATAAGTAAAATCTTAATCTGAAGACCAACTGGTTACAGTAGCTGTCGGATAAAGGTATTATTTCTATTTGACACTTTATTCATATGTATAAAGCGTAAAATAGAAATAATACACTACCTCAGAACTATAGGCATGAAAATAAGGAAACTCAAAGACACTGTGAAATTGAAACAAACATGGAGTCGGCTTTCATGGCCTAACATGACCTTTTAGAATAGAGAACCTTGGAGTTTCCTTGTGATCTTCATGTATACATGTATTCCTACCCAAAGAACATCTCCAACAAACTCAATTTGAGTTCAGGAAGAACTCCTATCCTTGCATGTTTTGATTTACCTCAGTCTTGGCATTTGCTTTCCACCACTTAAAGTTGCTATGCAGAAAATGGGACAGTAAGCATTCTCACTCGAGTTCTCGGACCTCTGAAGCGCTGTTGTTTGTTTCTGTCCGTGTTGCATTTGAAGTTGCACAGAGTAAACCGGATGTTGTCCGAATATCAAAGATGGCGCTCCACATGACACGGTGTATCCCTATGAAATCGTCGGAATAAAAGAGCATCTATTTGTTATTTTTACGGACCTATCAGTTCAGCGGGTGTTAGCCCATTGACTGGACTAGACATAGTAATTTATGAGGTGAACATTGATGCAGAGGAAATGGCTTTAAGCGAAATTAGTCGCTGTGTCCGGCTGTTGATAGGTCACCGATGTCGTTCAGTTGTGGCCACAAAGCAGACGGGTACGTTAAATTGTTTTTACATTTGTTTTCGCTTTATGTAGTATATGAGTAGCTTAGAGTTTAGCTAATTACTAACATTAATGATGATGTGCTTATCTAATGTTACAGCAGTTTGTGTTATTTAACGGGTAAGCTAGTTTGTAATACCTTAAGATACCGGTAGTTTAACCTATTCTAACCAGCTGAATTAACTTCACTTCAATTCTCGTCTCGCAATACATATCTGGTCCACTCGCCGCCTTTGCTTTACGAAACCTGTTGTTTGTTACCCAGCTCGGTGTCTGACTCAGGCAGCCTCTCAACCGGAGTCAAGCGCAGAAGAAAACAAAAATGAAGACGTGAACCCGACCTTTGTGAACAGAAACCCCCGGAACCTTGAGCAGATGGCTCTGGCTGTGAAGGACCGGGGCTGGAAGACGACCTGGCCCCATCGGGAGTTCTACCACAGGTCTGTGCTCCTATCGATAGAAAGATCACTGTTTTCCAGACATTGGTGATGGTTGTCCATCACATTCGACTGAAACAGAAATCGGCAATTTCATCTGTTTTCAGAACTCATTCTTGGCAGAAATTTGATGAAGTAATGACTTGACAATGTAATGACAATGACTTGAAGTAATGACCCTAACCCTAACCCATGTTTTGTAAAGTCTACACCACACAAATTCAGTCCCTTTTCAGAATATTGAGAAAATATGGGCATGCTACTGCACCTCCTTGAATGTATTAAACTGATTTTGCATTCAACCTCAAATTTATCAGTCGACTCCCTCTGTGAATGAGATCTTACTTTGAAGGATGGCCCTGAGTGCATGATGTTAAAAAAATATATACTGGTATAAAACTTTTTTTTTGCCAGGAATTAAATATTTCTAATATTTCTGTTCCTCACATTGCTCACATTATTTTTTTAAACTTTTTTTTCTCTCTCATCTTTTCAGGTTGGTGTTTTCTCGCACCCAGCACCATGTGACGGCACAAGTGTTCTCCAGCAGCTCTCCTGCTCCGGTGCTTTCCTGCTCAACCAAGGAGTGGGCAGTGAAGAAGGAGCTGGCATCCACAAACTGTGTGGCAGCATGTCAGGCTGTGGGCGAGGTGCTGGCAGTTCGATGCCAGCAGGCTGGGATTACCAGAATGGTGTACAAGGCAATTCCTTGGACATACCGGTCTGATGCTGTGAGTACATGCAGCACCAACTGCTGTTAGAAAATGTGTATTTTTGTTTTACCTTATGGCATCAGCTGCTTCTTGTTTATCTCTTTTCACAGGTTCAGTCATTCAGGACAGCAATGAAAGAGGGAGGAATCATCCTCAGTGAACCAAGAAGGAAATACATTGGGACATGAACTTAAGTATCATCTATCACGTTATTTTGTAAAAATGTCCCCTGTATCCCCTCCTCTTTTTTGTGAATTATCACCGTAACTTCCATATATGATATCAAGATGATGAGCACTAAAGTGAATAAAAGTGTCAAGAGAATCAAAATGAGTCATTAAAGTAAAGTTCTATGCTTTATCTCTTGTCGATTAAATGTTTTTGAATAGAAGCAGTCCTTCTCTGGTGTATTATCTAATGAAGAAGCTAAACAGCTGGTCAGAGTTACTACAGCATTTTTCAGGGAATGTTTTTTTTTATAAAGGAGAGGTGCAGACAGTGGAGAGCACAACACAACAAAACAAGGCATAGAGATGTAACGCAATTTTAAAAATAGAATAAATTTAATCGTAACACAGTGTGACATAGGCTCAGGCAGTGGTAAAATGTGTCTTGTGGGATTATAAAGTGCATATTTTCTCCAACAGTAAGCATGCAGGTTAAATGGATTACACTTTAGCTTGGGTTCACAAGATAAAACGTAACACCAGCATGAAATATTCCACATCAGCATTTAGTGATCAGATGTCAATCCATTAAATGTAGATATAAATACATGAGGAAACCCTTATGTCTCTCACAAGTTGGTATAAAAACAGACTACACATGCACCGAGGTCATCAGTCATCAGCAATTATGTGTGTGTGTTTATATATATAAATATATATTTATATAAATATATATTAATTAATATATATATATATATTAAAATATATATTTATATATAATATATATTAATATATATATTTATATATAATATATATATATAAATATATTTTTTTTTATATATATATATCTATTTATATATATATATATATATATAGAGATATATATATATATAAATGTACATGCAGAATCTCAGGAAGTCACATTTATGTTGCAATCAAACCAAGTGAGAAACAATACCAGATACACCAGATACAGCTATCAAGTCATGGAGTCATATTTCATTCTCAAGTTGAAGGCACTCATACAGCTCTGGTGTTTAAATTTAGGGAATAAAAATAAAATGGTAGAAATTGGTTCGTCACATACTGACATGGAAAACATCTAAATATATTAATTGGCACATTTGAATACATGGTTTGGTAAGCAGGCTTGTGTCAAAACACTGGCCCTGACTTGGTTCATAATCTACAGCTCGGGATATAGTGAAATTGTCCCATCTGTGGCTAATGTTGGATATTTAACACTCTGAACTGGCAGCATACAACCTCATATATACAGAGGAAACTAAAGGAGAACAATAATTGCATAGATATGTCTGCATTGGTGATATGAAAGCTTAAGAAGGGACGTGGGAACAAGGGAATACTACATGGAAGGAGAAGCAGTACATGTAAGGTAAATTCTACAAACAAAAAAACCCATTATTGAACAATTTACACTGATTATCATTTCAGCCATCAGAAATCCTGACTCACTGGTTTTGCAATACTGTAGCAAAACCTGTTTCTCAACAGTGAACTACTGTATCTGATAAAATAATGATAAAATATGCAATGAAAAACCAGCAAAACATAATTTAAAACTTTCATAATCTAAAGAATAGGAAATAAAAAGCCAGAGCGCATCAGTGTATAATAACAGTTGGAGCATACTTTCCTTCAGGTGTCGTCTAACTCTGGACTTTTTCTTCCAATATCTATTTCCTCCTTTATTGGTCCGTCACTCTCCTGCAACTCCCTGCTCTTCTGAGACGTTGATCTCCTTAGCTTCTGCTTTGACCCGATGCCTTCAGGCTTTGTGGTTCAGGGGAAACATCCACACATGCCCTCTGGTGGACTAGACCCCGTCTGCCTTGGCTACGCCTCCGCTGACATGGAGACTTCCTTGGACTGCCAGGCAGCTTTAAGAAGATCAAATAGAGGAGGCTCTAATAGAATATTGAAATTGAACTACATTCAAGGGATTTCAAAACACCACTGTGTTTATTACCCCCAACAAGGAGGTCATATTTTCACCCATGTCCATTGGTTTTGTTGATTTGCCTGTTTGTTGTTTGTTAGCAGGATTATGCAAAAATACTGGATGGATGGCCACACAACCTGGAAGAATGGGGCGTGGGCCACGAAAGAATCATTTAAATTTAGGTAAAGATCAGGATAAAGAAATGATAGGGATAGGGTCATCTCAGAAAATACTATCATGATTATAATTATTATTATTTACATTGACCTATAAAGGAATGAAAACTTGCATTTTGTTTTGGTTGAACGAATGCTTTATTACAGAGGAATCATGAAACTTTTTTTAAGTGAAAGCCTGAGTAAAAAGTCTCCCTTCTTATAAATAAATGAAATAAATAAGAAAGCTATTCATCTCTGGATGTCGGATCTAACATAATTCCCTTTGCAAATGATTGTGTGACAGCTGGTTGAACTGAATCATGAGGTGGATTTGCCATGGTAGGTTGACCCTTAAGAATTACCAGTCGTGTTATAATAATTAACAGAAAGACAACCATGATCTATCATGTGACTATTACATGTTATAGAAGTAAAGCATGTTGGCACCAGTGGTGGAGGAAGTATCACATCCTTAATGTAAATGCAGGATTTAACTTGAGGTGGAGCTTGTTACCGAATAGACAGACAAGGTGGATATCGCTCCGGGGGATTAGGAAAATTATTTTGATGCCATATTTTATGATCGACAATTAACTGGAAACTCTGTGGAAATGGGGAAAAGGTTGTGTCAAATTTGGCCCATAAAAAGCGGTGCTTTTTAAATCCCTCAAGAGTATAAATCTGACAGTCTTCAATCATAAAATCAGGGAGGAGAAGCTAAAATGAATCAAGAAATACACACACTTCCTTCATCTTCCATTTTCTGGTATTATTGTTAAAAATGCAGCTTCTCTACGTGTTTCAAACCCCTTTCATTCAAACGCCCAGCTCCTCTAAACGTCCTCAACGTGGAGATCAGCCAACTGTGTGTGCAGCAATTAAACTAAAAAAGAGAAAGAGACTGGCACGCTACTTACCTGTTCTTTATCCAGATCATCTAGTTCACTAATGGACTGCATGAGGGAGAGGAGGTTCATCCTGCCACTGCGGTTCACTGTTGGAGAAGCCTTGAGCTGAGAAACAGAGAAAGAAACAGGAAAGATGGCAGTTACTGAAGGAGCAACATCCAGCACATGAAGATAAACAGCTTCAAATGCAGTGTGTGTGTGTGTGTGTGTGAGTAAACATGTCAGTCAGTCCGCTCACATTGTCCAGTTCATTTATTGTGATGACAGGATTGACTCCTGGTGGACCTGTCTGCCCGGATCCACTGTTGGTATCAGTCTGTTGGTCGGGCTCTTCAAACACCTGGTTGTGTTTGGGAAGATGAACAGATTGATACTTGGAGAACTTTACAAGACTTGAAATGCTGATGTGATTCCCTGATGTCACAAATTACCTCCGTCTCTTCTTCTGTATCATCTTTTTCATCTGGACTCTCCTCATCTTCATCATCAAGTCCCTCATCATCCTCCTCTTCCTCTTCTGGCTTTTCTTCCTCCCCTCTTTTCTCCTTTTGTCTTTGGTCTCTCGACTTTCGCCTCCAGAGTGCACTGTGACGCTGCTGGCTGGAACGATGAGGCAACATACAACACAATCTTCAAATCAGCCCCCCATTATATCTCTACAAAGTAACAGTCTGTGGCAAACAATGCTTTTGTCCTATTGGACATTTTTGGAGTAGAGATCCAGATCCAACATTAAGACTAAGACTATGCCTGACCTTGCATTAAGGATGCCATTGTATGTCTGGAGCTGCTTCATGAAGCCCTCGTTGGGCTTGACGACAGACCGGCGATCCCTCACGTAGGCCAACGCCACATCCAGTGGCCACTGCTGCTGCTTCATGGCGTAGGCGATCACCGTGGACCCAGAGCGAGAAATACCCATCTTACAGTGCACCAACACCGCCTGTCCACTCTCTCTGCACACAGAGATCAAGACAAGCTCACCGAGTGGTTTAGAAAGGAGTGTACGAGTTGACTTGGTCACCAAATGAAATTCAAAAATACAGAGGAGCTGGTTTTCTGTTATACTGTGTTTGGATATGCTCTGTAAGAAATTGGGCCAATTCAGTCTGAGTTTGTAGCCATAATTTACCGCATGTGCAGCTTAAACTGAATGGAACTTTAAGTCACAGCATGAAAACTCAACACTGCAAAATTGGTGGTGAGGCAAAGGTTAAAACAAAGTACATGACATAAAGGAATAGTTCAAAAATTTTGAGAACAAGAGTAATCTGAAGATGACATCCCCAAAAACGTCGTACAACAAATGCATCAGTATAAGACATATCCTCCATTTCTTTGGTGAGCCTCTAGTAGTGTGTATTGTTTTGGATATACTGTATGCTATGGAGAAGATGACCGACCTTCAGAGTCACCTAAAATCATCTTTCCATGGGGAAAAAAAAAGATTTGTAGAAGAATCTAACTATTAAAAGGCACAACTACTTATCATGGTTAATATATGAGTAAAGTTTGGCAAAGCTAGAATGTATAGTTTGCCAGATATGCTTTGGACAAAATTACCACCCTTCAGACTCACTTTTAAAATCCTGTTTCCATGGAAACAACAAAGAGTAAAATTTGTAGACAATTCAAAATATCAAAAGCCACATCTATGTATCATGGTTAATATATGTGTAATGTTTGGTGAAAGATATGCTCCAGACAAAAAAAATGATAACAGACGGACAGACAGACAATATCATATACATACATACATGATGTAAATACGTTGTTATGTCGAGGGGATAATAAAAACACACATTTACTTTGTGGGGGGAGAATTGGATGAGAAGATTTATAACGCTCTTATGTGCACTTTAAATACGACACAGGAGCTAGCCTGGTTCTGTCCATAGGTATAAAAAAACAGAAATCACCGACCAGCAACTTGAACTCACTGCTTAATACTCTATTTTTGTTTGTTTAAAACGAATAGTAAAAACACAGTTTAATGGTTGCATAGGTTTGGAACTATTTCCTGTTTTCCTGGCAATTGCTAAAAGCCAAGAAATATTCCAGCATTTAGTGATCTTTGGCGAAGTGGTGATTTTGTTGCTCTGCTTTCTGTTTTTGTGCGAAGCTAAACATCTTGTGGGTCCAGCATCATATTCAGTAGACATATGTGGGATGTGTGTATTTATAGTCTTTTAGTATTAGGGGATTTAGTGGTCAACCATTCTCCTCCTGAATGAGCTTCAGGCCAATTGTAGCAGGTGCAAATATATGAAACATGTTAATGTTAATATGACTTTAATGTCTAATAAGTGGACAAACATAAACATGATGTGATTAATGGCAGAGTTTGGATTGTTTGGATTGTGCGTCTTCTGGTGTTTAGTGTTTCAGGAGTACCTTGCAGTGTTGATGAAGTTGTATGTGTCTTTCCAGTGAGGGAGTAGGTCAGTGGCCTCCACATCGTAGACTCTGATGTTCATATAAGTGAAGGATTCTGGGAAAAAGTTGTCAATCTCCCTCGTCACATTCAGAATATAGCCCACACTGAAAAGCATACAGACTCAAACTTAGAGCCGCGGTGGTTACTCAGCAACAAACAACACACAACTGAGTGTGACCCATGTCATGGGACAATGGAAAATTGAGTTGGACAACAATGAACAGAGCTTAAGAAAGTGTTGCTTGTCAAAACCCTTACTTGTTTTTTTGCAACTCCTCAAAGTTGGCTGCATTCCACTCAGAGCCCTGAAACCAGATGATATAAGTGAGGTTAAGTCGAGGCCACAGACGACAAAAAGGAAAGGGCCCGCAGCGTTATCTTCCCTATCGCTGCCAACATAGATCTCCCACAAAGGGGAAGTTAAAGTCATATGACAACATCTTGGTGAAAACACACTTCCGTCAGTTTATTGACTAAAGCACACGAAGGCTTCTCAACATAGTTTTAAAATAAAGCCCACAACTGTCATTGGAGCTAAGCAATTTCTCACCAGGTAAAGGTAGTCAAATATTTTGGAGGGTTTGTCCATCTGAGCCATGGTGACCAGGATCTCGTTGTCAATGTACTCCTTATAGGGTCTCATGTCGAAGCCTATCCTGGTCTTCAGGGCAGTGTGCACCTGCATTAGCGAAAGAAAAATCAGATTACAGACACATATTCTTTTACTTTTTGGACCTTTTATCTTCCTCATCCATACTCTAATGCGTCTGACTGCATTCAAGGCACCTTCCTCTTTATATCTGCCCACATGTCTTACCATTTTAGATGTGAGGGTGTTCAGGTCTTCAGTCCTCATGATGTCTCTCAGGTGCTCTTTGATAAGCACCTCACTGGAGACTCTCTCTGCCGAGCTTCCAGTACAAGTAAATGTGAAACTCGGGTACAAGCTGACATGTTTGCACTTGAAATATTAACATCTGACAACTTTCACTTTATTTACTCGAGTACTATACTACTACTGTAACTACAGCTTTGAGCTCTGGTATTTTTACGTACCTCTGTCCATCACTAGCCCTACGGACCGACTCCAGGTCGTTCATGGCCTCCCACTCATTGAGGCAGAAGCGGTCTGACTCGATGTGCTGGTGGTAGTGCTGGGCCCACTCCAGGCCATTGCCTGGGATCACGGCTGCCTTTACAGCCCGCTCACAGCAGCCATGCAACACTTGTAGCACTGACCTTACATCAGTGATGAGGGGGGGAGACACAGAGGGTAATGTATATCAATAAAAATGTCTGAAGGAGGCCACAAAGGCATGTAGTTATTAATGAAGCATTGTTGGAAGTGATGTGCTGGGTGACAGAGTAAAGACATTAATGCTTTAACATCGACAATTTCACTCACCACATGGTCTGCATAGAAACAGGCTTAAAAATTCTGGTGTCTTCAGCTGAGGTCACGCTAAAACCACTGTGGAAAAAGACGGAGACATGAGCTGCGATAATTACGTCAGAGGAAGAAAAAGAAGTAATGCTAATCAGACACATGATCACATAGACAGCGTGAAATAACTTAGTGATTCGGTGTATATTAGCGACGGTGCTCGAGAGGAAAGTGGAGCCGTAAAATAAGAGTTAAAAGAGAAGGAGAGAGAAGCTGGAGGTGTGATCCACCCTGATGAGGGTGAACATGCTGGTGTGACATGGCAGCTGATCAGAGTGTTTCCTGTGATACTCTGCGTGTGAAAGCAGATAAGTTGAAACACAGGAGTCCACAGCAGAGGCACCACACCATGTTAGCCTGTTTTTGGAGCAGCTACATCTCAGTTTCTCTACATCTCCCTCTTAGCATCAACGGCTAAGGAGTCGCCAAATTTATAACAAATTTGGGCAACGTTTGGGGTTCTGGATGCAACACAACGCAAACAGGGAGAATATTTACCACAGCTTTTAGCAGCTCAAGTCCCCCTGATCTTTTCATACTGACACAGAGAAGCCAACTATAAAAACACATGAGCTGCATGCCTATGTAATGGTCTGAGTGAGTGATAAGAGCGGTTGTAATTTCTGGAGAATGATTCAGCTCCATAATTAGAGACATTACTCATTCACATTTTCTCTCGCCAGAATCACAGACTTCAGGCTGCTCAGTCTGTGCTGCAGCCCTTACAGCCTTGCTGTAGTGCTTTTACAATTCAATCATCAGTACTTCAAAAAAAAAAAGAAAAAAAGAAGAGGAAATTCTTACCCATCTCCATCCAGATACACCTGTGTGTCACTCCATACTGGTATAACCAGGCCAATGGTGCACTGATCACTGCAAAGAGACAGGGAGGACACAGAGACATGAGACGAGGAAAGCGGTTTTACTTGTCAAAGGAAAACCAGAAATGATCAACAAATGGAAATTGTATATTAAGTGCTCTCTTTGTGACAACAGCATCTTAGTCACACACACACACACCTGTCTGAGTTGGGGAAATCCATGCCCAGCAGGATGCTCTCTTCTTTGTTGCCGAGCGTGGACACAACAATCAGATACCTGACTCTGACTGAGCTAACAGACTCCAGCTGCACCGCCTGTGAGAAGAGGATGTGAGAGGCAGAACGGAGGAGAGGTAACAGCAGTGAGGACAAGCAAAATTACTGAAGTATACGAGCAACATGTTGCAGTGTCCTCTGAGGACTGACGTTACACATTAAACCCAATAAATAAATTAATATTAAAAATGTCTGACTGTACACAGTGCAAGATGCACTCAGCACGATGTTATGATCTTCATCTGGAACATCGTTACACAAGTCGATAGAACAAGTTTATTCTGCTAACCAAGACACACAAAAAAATCCTTCTGCATCACATTCTACTGCTCTCAACTGCAACATGCATGCAAACAGTTGGCCTCACCAGCTTGATGGTATCTTCTGGCCTGAGCTGTTCAACCATGGCGTGGAGCTGCCTGTGCTGTGTGTCTGACGCTCTATAATCTTCCTTTACAGGAGAAACCGGAGTGGGAGATGTATCCTCATCAAGGTCTGCCCTGTTTCCCTCTTCCAACAGATGGACAGCCCCCTTAACAAGGGCAAAGCTCTCCCTGGAGATGGACAGAGATCACTTAGTGTAATACTAATGTAATCTAGCAACTGTGAATCAGTTTGAAGACAATACACTGGTGTGCATCTACCTTTTCTGAAGTCTCCCTCTTCTTTGGAGGCTTTCATCCTTAGAAAATGAAATAAATCACAAGCCTCATCAAGCAGAATCAAAAAGTAAAGCTATTAAGCCTTTATTGTGCTTTTATGTATGATTCAGCTTTTGTACACCAACCTATCATATAATCCAGGAGACTACAATGCTTCTGTTCTGCAGGCTGTTTGTAATTGTGAAAAAGAGTCAAAATATGCACATCCCAAAGAAACTTTAGCAGAATTAACCTGGAGTTGTAATACACTAATTAACATAAAAGTTGTTGCACACCATTTCTAATGCTCCCAAAAGGACATATTTGGTGCAGACATTGCAATAAACTTGTTGGGAGCACTGGAGGCAGTGTGTGTTATTTTTCTGTGGAAAGGTGTGGACAGAAATGGTTGCAAAACCTCGTTCATTAGTTTTGCATGCAGTGAAAGACCAACGTGAGGAGACAGACACAAAGAGTGAAATGTAAGAAAAGAGGGGAGGTCACTACCATGCGAAAAATAAGATTTTGGCAGTGAAATAATTGAGGAATAAGAAATTTAAGAGAAATACAATGCAACAGAGAGAAGGGAGAAAGAAACAAGAGAGAGAAGAAAGTTGCAGTAGTGACGAGGGTTTAGGAAGAAAGAAACTTGAGACAGCAACATTACCTGTTATGCAACTGACAAGTCCAGACAGAGTCAAAAAAAGAAAGAAAGAAACTAATGAGAAGTGGGTACAAAACAGGAGAGGAACAATGAGGGTTGGAAGAAGGAAAAAAAAAGAGAACACAAGTTAAGATACTAGAGTGATTAGATTTTGTGACAAAATGTGCAGAAAATGAGTTGGACCCACAGTCAGGTCATTAATGGTTTAGTTGGCAATGACAAAGACTAGAAACAAAGCCAGGCCCTGGAAGTAAAGTTAAATCATCTCCATGATAGAGAGACAGAAGGAGAAGATAGGAGATAAGGATAAAGCCAGAAGCTAAAGATGCTGTGTTTAAATGATCATACAACCCATGACTGCACAAACATTGGGATGCTGTGTCGAAATTAAATAAAAACAGAATGTAATTATTTGCGCGAAAAAGGATTTTCAATCATAGCATTGTGTTTATATTGACATTTTACACAGGATCCCAACTTCTTGGACTCATGTTTGTATGGATGCATTACACAACCACATTTCCAAACAGGTGATCCAATCACTATGTAACATCACTGTAATGAATGTGAATGGAAGCTAAATCACTTTGTGGTATGTTTGCACTGTACGCCTATCAATGCAATCACATCCCTGGCAACAACTGGAAAATAACAAAGCCTCGTTATCGTTCAGGATGTGTAGTAATGATATCCTCAATCAGGAACGACTGCCATTCATGCAAAACTTGGAGGATCAAGCATGAACAGCATTTTATCGCTGTTTTAAAAGCAAAAGGTGAACAAAAACATAAAGAAGGTAAAGATTTGATGCAACTCCCTCAACTTGTTTGTGTGTAACACGGTATGAGTATAACTGAACTCACCGGAGTCGGGGAGATTGATGGGATCCTATGCAGAGTAAACAGAGCCATGGCACACTGCAAGTATATTTTCCACTAAACCTGCTGCTGGTGGCAAGCTCAGACAGGCTCTGCAAGTTCCTCTGCCAAAAGTGTGCTGTGGGCGTGGTGAACCCTGGTATTTGTCTGTGAAATGACAAGAGGATATTCAGGTTCAATTAGGTCCAATAAATATGCTTTATATGAGTGATTCCTAAATAAAGACATCAGCTGACTGGCTCATGGAGTCTTATAGAAATAAGGAACATCTTTTTTGCATTAGTTTATTAGTTGTTTAATACAGTAGTGTTGAGATTGTGCGATATGAAAATATACAGTATAGCATGGGATATAAACACTGTCACAGGTTTTGTCATATCTCTTGTTGCATTAGTCCTACATATATATATATATATATATATATATATATATATATATATATATAAACACACACACCCCAATGTATAACTACATACTAATGCATACTGCATATGGTTTTATCCCTATCTTCCTTTCAGGGTAGAATTTATTGGCATTCTTACTACACACAGGAACAAATTCCTTTAATGTTCACAATTTTATTGCGTGCACAATAAAAACAAACACACGAAACACAGGCGGAAAGAAAGAACTACTGCACAATAAAATAACAAAATTCAAATAACTTGACACTTTAGTTCCCCGTTGTGGTTATTAGATAGGATGCAATGACTTGATGAGGTACAGTCTTGAACATGAGGATGTGTCTCAAGTATTAAATGTATAAAAACTACCATTAATGGTCTCCAGAGGTTGGATCATAGAGAAAAGTCTTAGCATAGAGGGCTCTAAGAGTCTATGGACTGCTGACCATCATATTGCATGAATAGTGCGGTAGCGCCTGCATTATGGCAGCAAATGTGTGATATGGCTCCAGCTCGTTTCATGTAGATAATACACTGACTTCTATGTAATATTAGGGGAACCAAAGGAAGACATAAAACAGTTCACTTCGGCAACTAAGAGCAGCTGTAACGTTGCAGCCTGTAAAAGACAATCCAAGCTAACGTTAACAGCTGGCGATAACGTTAGCCTCAACATAACAACCATGACATAAATATATCAAAATTCCCTGAAGAAGACGGATTTCTCACCTCTTTACGACTGGCTCCTCACTCCAATTTCCTGGTTTGGACGTCTACTTGTTTGTTCCTCAAGTACTGAGTCGCTATTCCGCCCTCTGTTGCTTTCTAGGGTGAGGACTTTACCATTTACAGCACAGTGGCTGCCCCAGTGGTGGAGCAGTGAGGAGAGTCCAGCACTAGGACAGGGTAATGCGGGAGAGGACAATGACGTCACAAGTGGGCTCGACTTGGCCATAAATGTAGCCGTGCTGGAATGTAGGCTACTCCTGCAAAAAGTACAAGTGTGTTATCATAAACAAATGCACTTGTGCAGCAAATTGACACATACTAGTGAATATTTTCTGACATTAATAATTATTAGTTTATTGATAAATTAGCCTACTGTGGGGGCAGCACAGTGGGGCAATGGATGTCCGTGTGAATGTTGACGTGAATATATACATATATATAATGTTTTTTAATCGTACAGTGTGTATATGCTTGTTTGTCATCGTTTTTATGTCATACTCCAATACCCTCTTCAGAAATAGAAATCAAATTCTTCCTGATATGTCCGGAGTCGAATTAATTCTACTATGGCGAAACCAGGACCCGCCATACTCTACAATGATACGATATTTCTCGCATAGCCCCTCACTGAAATAACTTGGACCACGTGAAAACGTTATCGTCATGCCAAGCCAATCGAAGGATGAGTAGGGAGGTTCACAGCGTCGCCATAGTAGGACCGTGGCGTAACTTGAATGCGTCTTCCAGGGCGCAGGCGGGTACCCTTCGAAATTCGCTTGACACGTTATATAAAGTCTAGGAACCGTGGCAGTAGTAGTCGGGGTAGATCGTGCAGACGCCCGTCCTCACCACATGGTCGGTCTCCTGTCCCAAGGGGACCACACTTCATTAGAATCGTCATGCACACAGGGGGCAAACTCATGAAGATTTTCATCACGAAGCGTCTCCCGCAGGACGGGTTGAAGATCCTGACGGCGTCTGAAGTGTAAGCATTAATAATATTATATAACTATCAGCTGTCAGCCTGTTAGACAGCGTCAAAGCGGCATTTGTCATCAGAGTGCTTGTATAGGTTGTCATTCATCCAGGTCGTGGTGATCCCCGTAGGTTCAATCAGAAGCCAATGGACTTTTTACTCAAGGTTTGCTCAAAAAGTTTTCGCATCCAAGAGGCTTCCTCAGTTCTAATTGGTGATCTCGGTATTTAACCTCATTAAAGCTGCAGTATGGTAACTTTTATAAAACTTTTACTGTTCATTAGTTTGATTGACAGTGGAACCAAGGAAAATTTGTTACTTAGAAAGTTTGGTAACCTGTACCTTCTGCCCGAGGGCATCAGCTCACACTCTCCCATGGTCACAAACGTCTTTCACCACAATCAGTTTTTATTTGCTTGCTAAAATGAAAGCCTGTATGCCCAAATCAGCCTTCATACTTAAATTGTATGCCATCATGTGCATTTTTTCCTTTCCTGTGTCCATGAAAACAGGTGTGAGGTGTCTATGTGGGACTCAGAAGAAGAATTACCGAGGGCAGAGCTTCTCAAAAGTGTGGAGGGGGTTCATGGTATTCTTTGTATGCTGTCGGAAAGAATCGATACTGAGGTTCTGGATGCTGCAGGTATTCATCATCTCTGTGTGAACTGGGCAAATGTACTGATCTGTCAATCAATTTACTTAAAGTCAGCAGGCTATGAACCATTTAGGATCATTACTGCTTTCTAGGGAGTTCTGGGTATCTGGTACTTACATGCAGAAGTCTGAGGTAAGGACACAGAATGAATTAGCCCATCTACACCTCTGCAATCATTTTGACCTCTTCATCTTTGGAGAGCAGCTCCCTCTTTTCATTCAGAATCTGTTTCTGGTCAGAAATGTCACCACAGTTTCACAGGAGGCTAAACAGATCTCCAGGTGGGCAGATACTGGAGCTCTACTGATGGAATTTACTAATCTGAAAGCAAATGTGTAATGGAGAGAACAGTGTGGAGTTTTCCCACTGAATTCTGGAAGGAGAGAGACGACGCATGTGAACGAACACCTGGCGAAAAGAGACTTTATTTTTCCTTTGTAGATATTTTGTTTTTATGGACTGAAAGGAATTTATTTACAAGGTGAAGAGTTGATTTTACTTTCTTATGCATCATATCTTTGTGCAATATATAGACACTGTATTTTTGCCTGTTTGAGTTTATTAATAATTTTATTTCTTTATCAAAGCATCCTGGAAGAAAGAAGTGTTTAAAAATAGATAAATGTCTTTAAAGATTAGTTATGCCGGTAACATGTTAACTTTAAAAAACTGTTAACATTTGATACTTTATTTAATAAAAACATGAACGAAACTGATTTCTTCAGTCTAGCAAAAAGCATTAGCCTGTATTGATAGCTATCTAACTGTTCAGACATCAGCAGGGGAGGAGGGATGACTTAGGCTTAAGCTGCAGCTAAAAATCCTCACCCTCGATCATCATCGGAGTGTGGGAGTATTTTACACAGAGACTAAATGATGTGGTGCTCTGTAAGCTTTGCAAACTGGACTGTGTCTAATCACGTACATGCTCTGCACCAGCGCTTAAAGTGAAAACTCAGCTTTGTCAAGATGGCAGAAAGGCTGCAGTTTTTCATAAGTGCTATTTACGTTTTAAACACGTAGAATGGGTTTCTAATAGACACTCATTAGTTGAGGCAAAAAATGTTCGTGTCAGGTTTTGCACCGACATAAAATGTAGACTCTTGCAATGCTAGATAATGCAACTACATCATTGGCAGGTGTATTGTTAGGGGCTCAAGGAAGCACAAAGTGTGAAGTTGATTCTATGAGTCTAAGCTATAACCAGCAAGACGACAGGCCAAGCAAATGGCACCTTCCGAAAGGGCATGTTTAGAAGGTAATTAGTTAAAAAAAACAGCTTAGAAAATCACAACTCATGTTTTATTGAGATTTGTTGATCATGGTCCAAAAGGCCACATTAAGTTGATACAGATGTAATGTATTAAGTATTTTGGGGGCATTTTTATGCCTTTATCACAGATGGTAGTGGAGAGACAAAAAGAAATAAAGGACAGAGAGAGTTACCCTGGTAGGTTTCAAATCTGGGGTTCGGGGTCAGCATCTTGCCCCCTAAGCCACAAAGTCACCTCTAATCTGAGTCATTGCTCAAAGACACCTTAACTTTGACTCATTGTTTAAAGACAATAAGACATGAGAACTTGCATCGATGTGAATGCTTTTTGTAGACAGTGTAATTTACAAATATACAAAACAGCAAAGCTACAAATCCACACAACCAGAGATGTTAGGCATAATACATGTTCCAAACAATTATTTGATTATCAAAATTGTTGCTGATTAATATTCTGTCAACTAATCGATCATTGTTTCAGCTCCAATTAAAATGCATCAAAAGTTGCAATAGCCTTTTGATTGAGTGTACTAATGTCTCGATTTGTGTCTCTGATCCCAGGCCCAAACCTGAAAGTGATCAGCAGTATGTCCGTGGGACTTGACCACTTGGCTCTTGATGAAATCAAAAAACGGTAGGTTAATAAATCAATTGTCAATAAACAGTAGTTTGTACTTAACATAATCAACCTTGGACTGGTGAAATGAAGTGTCACATGTCTTAGAAGTCACATTACTGCTGTCAACAGTGGCATACGTGTTGGATACACTCCAGATGTCTTGACTGATGCCACAGCAGAACTGACTGTAGCTCTGCTGCTGGCCACTACTCGCAGGATACCAGAGGGAGTGGAGGTGGTCAAAAAGTTAGTCTCACCAAGTTACACATTCACCCAAATCAGTGTCTGTTGTGATTGTGTGTCTTTAACGTTTTCACCAAGAGTACAAACGATTGCCTTAATTTGGTCATACTGTCTTTTTGTGTCAGTGGTGGCTGGGGTTCGTGGAACGCTCTCTGGATGTGTGGTTACGGTCTAACCGGCAGCACAGTAGGGATCATTGGATTGGGACGCATTGGTAAGACCTGCTGTTTACTTTGGCAGTACAACTTCATCATCATACTACATGAGTAGATCCTTTAGCCATCTCCCATGTACTTGCCTGATATTTTAGGAATTTTAAGCATTGTATTTATATTAATTCTAGAAATGTTCCTTTTTCTCATATATGCAATTAACAAGAATTGCTGTTAACAAAGACAACTTAAGTAACTTGTCTTTCCTCAGTGAAATGCACCCGTGGTGGGGGGTTTAGTTTAAACTTGTTCTTAGGTAAATGTCTGGTTGTGTTTGTGTTCAGGTATGGCCATTGCTCAGAGACTCATGGCCTTTGGCGTGAAAAGGCTGCTATACTCTGGGAGAACAGTCAAGGCCCAGGCTGCTGAGGTTAATGGCGAGTTTGGTAAGAAAAAGGAGTGAAACTTAGCAGTGAATGAACAATGAATAAAAGGAGTACAGAAGTTAAAATCTAATGAAAACTAATAAAAAAATAAGGGTAGAGTACTCAGTAGTTCTGTATATTTTATTATGTGTTCCTTCTCTTCCCGTTTTATTCGTCGTCCTCTCCTCTTTGTTGGACAGTACCCCTGGACACACTTGCGTCTGAGAGCGACTTCATAATTGTTTCCTGTCCCCTGACGCCAGAAACCAAGGGGATGTGTGACAAGGCCTTCTTCAGCAGGATGAAAAACACAGCAGTCTTCGTCAACTCTAGCAGGTAGACCTCCAAAGCAGCGCAGACATGCCTGTGCATTACGTGAGAAGCATTAGTTTGGTGTCGACTGTTGATATGTATTTCTGCTGCCATGTTTAAATACAGTTGTGCCTAAAGATCAAGATGAGGTGAATTATTGGTTTTAGGGGAGCTGTGGTGAACCAGGAAGATCTGTATGAGGCTTTGGCCCATGGCAAGATAGCAGCGGCTGGACTGGATGTTACAACACCTGAGCCCCTCCCAACAAACCACCCCCTTCTTACACTGAAAAACTGTGGTGAGTAGACAGAATGTGAAATATGTGGAGATATTTTGAGCCTCTTTCCTCACTGTGGTCCCCGATTTGACATTGAATTTTTTTTGTCTATTTTCTTTTTTTTAAATGGTATTTTCTCTCCTGTCCTGTCTTGTGCAGTGGTGTTGCCACACATAGGCAGTGCCACCTACTCAACAAGAGGCACCATGGCAGCTTTGTCAGCTAAAAACCTACTCGGTGGTTTACAGGGCACAGACATGCCCAATGAATTCACCTTCTAGTTCCTGAAACAGAACCAGTGTGCCTCCTTTGGTGTTACATGGATGACAGATAACAGTCAAATTATAGTTGAACAAATGATGAGAAGAAGATGGAGAAGAGTGACAATATTAATGTAGTTCAGATATGCTCAGATACATGTTTACATTAGTTTGTGTGATGTTGGTAGTTTAATCTTATTGTCACAGTTTCTGACTAATTGCATTTTTCATATACATCATGCACTTTAGAGGTAGAGAATATGCACTGCAAGGTTTCAACAATTTGACATGTATTTGAGCCCTTGGAAAGAGCAACCAAGCAGCAGTCATTGATCATAATTCCGATCAAAACATAATATACGTACATGATTATGTCTCATGTTGAAAATTGTAGCAAAAACCTTTTTGTCATCTGCTTCAAAATATTTCGTTCAAAACAAAATTAGCGGTTACTCTCCCTCATTCTGAATGTAATGTTTGCCATTAAGACTAGAATTATACTTTATTCTGATGGTCATGCTCCATGTCTGTTGTGAACCATGTTGACAATAAAGTCCAGCCCTTGAGTTCTGTGTGAAACCTGATTTTTCTGAAGATTAAAAACTGAGAGCATAGTTTAAATGTTTTGAGTGCATTTTAGAAATTCCTGATTTGAAATCAACACAAATGAAAAAGTTCATTTTTTATTTGCAGCAAAGAAACATGTTAAATTATGGGACCACATCAGTTGAATGGCTACATTTAATCTGTTTCATCTAATGGCACAATAACGAAATCACATGGATGAGAACATAAAAACATTAAAATACTTAATTACATCAGCTAATTGCCACTGATTTCATGTAACAGTAAATAAAAAAACTGACTGTGGAAATGTATGGGGTAAAAAATAATTTATAAAATAATTTTATTTTTTATTTATTCATCCTTTATTTATCCCGGAAGGTCCCATTGAGATACAAGATCTCTTCTTCACATGGAGTCCTGGTCAGTTTCCAGAGTGCACTTCTCAAAAGAAGCCGAATTAAGAATCATCTGTTAGTTAAATGCAAGTCAGAGCAGGGCATCTGAGAATGACTGATCATCCTTCCAGTTTAAACAAGTGTTTTTTGAGTGCTTGTATAAATGGGAGGACTGGCTGAAGCATTTGCCACACTTTGGACAGGGATAGGGCTTTTCTCCCGTGTGGATGCGAATGTGCTTCTTGCAGTCAGTCAGGTTCATGAAGGTCTTACAGCAGATTTTACAGGCATATTTCTTCTCTCCTTCCACGAGCAGCACATGGTCCTCAGCAGCTGCCTTCTTGCACTTGGACAGAACGTCCTCTGAAGCTCTGGTTAGAAGTGGCCTGTCAGCAGCATCTCCTGCTGATGCGGAGGAATGATCTGCGTCAGCTTCTGATCCAGGTGGCACTTTGGGGGCAATGCGTCGGAAGGTTGTTGCCACTGAACTTTTCCCGGCCCTGGAAGGTTTGATGAGGGAGGGTCCCAGACAGAGGCCTGGTCTGATGCCACTCAGAAACCCTGCTAGAGAGCTATGAGAGGGATGGAGGATGAGTGTGTCACTGAAACCAGAGACCTGAGTCGGGAGAAGCTGCTGTAAGGGGACGGATGGTACTGGAAAAAGAAGAGAAGAGGAGGAATCGGAGGACAGGGCTTCAGAGTTTTGACTCTCCTCACCTCCATCGGCTTCAGGATTATCACTGCTTGCGGTAGCAGCAGCAGCAGTGGCAGCTTCAGTGAGGCTAGCTAGACTGTCTTCTTCTTCTTCCAGAGCTCCTATTTCACTATTAGGATTGAGGAGGCAGGAAAAGGTCAGTTCTGACAGACTGTCCAGGCCTTCACCAGTGTCCACTGACTCCACGCTCAAGTCTCCAGCCTCTCCCTGTGAATCAGATTGAAGATCTGTGCACAGCTGAGATTGTAAAGAGCTAACATCACCCTCTGTTGGACAGGCTGTGGCCATTTTCTCATCATTTTGTGGTGTGTCCAAATTTTCTGTGTGGACTTGCGGTGGAGATAAAGGAAAATTACTTTGGACTGTGTCAAAATCTGGGGAGTATGAGTTCTGATTTTCCTTTTTCACCTCAATCATTACCATCTTCGGTTCCTCACCATCACCCTCTCCTTCTTCCCCCACCTTTACTTTGACCACAGTGTTTTCTTCTGTATATCCATCCTTCTCACACGCACCTACACCTCCTGTGCTGCTGTCTGACTGACTCGGCAGCTGGATCTCCTCCGACTCTCCCTTAGTCGCTTCATATTTCTCCTCCTCCTCGCCTTGGCCATCCCAGAGTCTGTTTGTCGTCTTAAAGCAGTCTGGAGACAGCAACTCCTCACCTTGCTCCTCTGTACTGACGGTGCTTCGGGTTACAGTGGGCGAACACTCCACAAAGTTTCCCTCAAGCTGCCTGCAGGACCTCTTTCTGCCACTGAGTAAGTCCTCGTGTGACTTTCTCTTGTGCCTCACAAATGGAGTGCTCTGCTCGCCAGTGACTTTCCTACTCATGCCCTGGTCTTCAAACCCAACCGACTGACTAACCTCCACTCCCACTTCTTCCTCATTGATCTCCTCCTCCATGACAGATGTGACCAGCCTCTCTGCCTGGGAACAGTGCTGCTGCTGTTGCACTGACCTCCAGCCTTTAGGCGGGGATGAAGGGAAGTTTTTCCTGGACAGGTGGAGCTTGCAGGCCTTGACGACTGTATTGAGATGCAGGTGCGACGCTGCCAACAGCACATCCATCACATTAGAGGCCCCCAAAGCGAGGGTGGAGGTGTAAATCATGTCTAGCAGGGTGGAAAAGGCCTCTGGGGTCACCACCTCTGGATCTAGCTTCATCACACTAGGAACTACACCTATGTCAGCTCCAACATTTTCACCACTGTCACTGGAGCTCAGAAGAGCCCTGAAGTGGGAGCTGCATGCTGCCAGGATGGAGCGGTGAGCCTGGAAGCTCTGGCCTCCAACCACCACTACACAGTCACACAGCTGAGCATGGAGGCGCTGGTGGTTGAGCTGCTTAAAAATATGCTGGAAATGACTTGGAAAATCCATAGTAAGCTGTGGAAGTTATTTAATATTGCAGCTATTATTTTGTGATAGTGGTGCTGTGTCGTCACACAACGCCGGTCATTGTTGGAGACAGTCCAGCTGCCCGGGAATAGATGATCGAGTTATTCGTATCTCGACTACTGAAAACGGCATCAGGCTTGCATTTGGAGAAGCCTACCTCCGGTTGGTGTCATGTGTGATCGGGTTTATTGTCTGTTGTAGCCGGCTTTCCAAGAGATGCTCTGGAATATGGGCGGGCCGAGTCCAACTCTAACACGGAAGGATGCGCCGCGGTCTCAGGCTATATGTCTGCACGCAGCCAATATATCCATACAGCTGTTCATCTACTGCTGCCAAATATAATAGCTTTTATCGTGGCTATTATTAATGATACTGATTCGCGCTCACACTACAACCAGCCAGTTCAAGTGCCGACGCTTCCATCACATATGAGACCCTTAGAATACATCGCCCCCTGGTGGTCGTCTTGCGGAGCGCATCCACGTTTAATTTAGGTACAGCTTTAGTCATATATTGTTAAATGTCATTAAACTGCTCTTGGAATAGTTCTTGCAAAATGAAAGTCATATTTTATTGTTCTACTCTTGTGGCTATTTCTCTAAAAAAAAGTGTTTTCAGACTCAAGTCTACTCACAAGTCAGTCAAGCTTGACCAAAGCTCAAATATTGTGGATTATCACAAAACCTGCCCTACATACAACTGTACAACCAATTTTAGAATATAGACATTTTATCAAATTGGGTTTATTTTTAAATCCCTTGAGCACATTTAACAGATGAACTTGGAGATTTGATTCCAAAATGCTATGCTTAATAAAGAGTTCCATTCTGAGCTAATGACTTGCCAATTCATGGGTCCGTAAATACAAAATATTGTGCTTTATAGAACATATTGTTTGGCATTAACTACAATAAAGCACAAGACAGAGTAGATGTAAATGATAATTTCTCTGAGAAATGATTTTAAGACTGAAGCTTGTTTTAAGCATTGAGAACTTGGGCAAAAAAATGCATTTAAAGGCCAGTCTTAAAGCTGGAACATAGACGGCTGTAATGCCAATGATAGGGCTAATTAAACTGATGCTGCTGTTATCAAGTTCAGACAGACAGTGAGACACTTTCAATGTATTTATTGTTCCCCATTTCTGAAAGATTTCATTTAAACTCATTAATGAAAACCTTCAAAAAATTGCCGTACAGAGTGTGTTATTATCAGTTTCCAATTCATGTGTGCAGGACTGAGCAGATCTGCCATGAAATAAGCGGACAGAAAAAACAAAAAACACTTCCTTTAATTGTGTGAACACAGCAGACATGCACACTATCAAACTCTGCATTCAACAATCATCGCAACTTGTATAACAAGAAACGCAGACTTAAAAAAACAACAACAACAAGGACCGAGACTATTAATGAGAACAAGGTGTTTCTTCAGGTGCAGTGATGGACAGACAGCAGTCGTCTTCAATGAGATTTTCTGTAATGGCCCTAGCCATCTGCTGATGATGGTCCAATGTGTCTGATGCAGTAAACGCACAGAGGATGCCGAAGGAAGGGACCAGCTTCTTCGTTCATATGCTGTCCAGCTTCTTTAACACATATGGGGCTGTAAACACAGACAAAAGATGATTCTGTTTAGACCATGACTATAGAGAATTAGAAACAAGCTGATGGAGCCATGTCCAACTGGGGTTTTATGTGTGTGCAACAGGAGTGGGTATGCTACCCTCAAACAATATAAAACGCACCACTAATTTTTGGAATAATTTGAGAAACACTTTCTATTTCAAAAATGTTTGCAGACAGATTTTGTGATAATTCTCAAAAAAACAAGGTTTGGTCACACTAATAATTTTTGCCAAAGTTTAATTTTTACAGAAAGAGGCACAATGCCTTTATCCAAGTAATTGTGTAATTTGTGGAGCAGTCCTTCAGACAAGTCACCAGGGCGATGGATGACCACCATTCTACAATAATGTGTCCAAGGTTTGTTGAGTGAGCAAGTGTGACAGCGTGAACATCCTCCACAGACTCAGCAGCAACTCCAGGCAGCTCTGACTGAAGAGTGAGCCGCAGTCCCACAGGATGACATCTGGGGATTGTGCCATGCCTCCTCCATGAGGAGGATTACTGCTGTAATCAGTGCTGATGGGGAACACACTATTTACTGATTGTGTCAAATACTGTATACTGCAGTTGTGTCCAATGAGACATTTATGGTGCTTACATTTTTGGTGGGTTGTTTTGTGTCTTAGTTTATGTTACTGATTTTAATAATATAATTAAAAATTAATAAGGAACAAACTATGGGTTGTTTTCTTCATACAACACAGACTACCAAAGAAAATGTACAGATAAACATTAAAAGAAACAGTGGTGTGTTTATACATACATTGAGTTTATGATATTTTTATTGTTCCGATTAGGGATAGAGAGACAATGGTGTGATGTTTCATCATACTCTAATAGATACTGTAACGTTATACCATTACAAAGCGTTACATTTTGATATTCTCTTAATGCATGAACATACATGACCAAACAATGTCTAAATACCAAAGCAGCACTGTTACAAATGTCAGTAATATTTGTACAGGTATTTAGCTATTCTCAATGTCAAGTAGCTGTACTCACTGGCTCTGAGAAGAGCGACGTAAATAAGAAAGTTTCGTAAAGATGAGATGACATCTTGTCGCATTTTCTGCTTCATCTCCTCCGGATCCATTTTAGGACCGAGTCCTTCCAGTTTAAACATTTTTGCTGTGGTTTACTGGGTCTTGTTCTTCAATCTGTCTTTCGTGTCAAAAATTCGACGCTTCAGGAGCATGGACGAGATAATCTACACCGGAAGTACGTAACACGGAAGTTAAGGATGCACGACGGCGAGCATGGGGGGACAAATCGCGTCAAGCCACAAGAAGGCAAAATTAAATGCGGCACAATCAATACAGCACCACTATTAATAAGACTGTAAATACTTTCAGTTAAATATGCCAAAAATAAGTTTACTTTTTACATTCATTTAATTTAAAAAAAACATTTGTAATTATGGTGGTCATTGAATCAAGGTAATCAATTGGTGTAGGTGTAAGCTACCCACCCACTAGACTTCATCAGGAATAAATATGATTGTCCGGTCCTAATTTATTATTATTATTATTATTATTATTATTATTATTATTATTATTATTATTATTATTACTGACAGCTGACCTTGTGGAGGGGGCTGACGGTCCTCCGGGCTGTGAGCGGAGGAGGCAGGTTGTAAAGACAGACGAACAGAGGGCGGGGGTGGGTTGTATCTGAGCTCAGGGCTGAGGATTAGAGAGCAGTCCCTGTGTGATGACAGCATCCAGTGTATAGCCAAACCCCCCACAGTCCACATCACCATCATCATCGGGAGGACGCAGATATTTCAGAGAAACGGATATCCTTTCCCCTCGTTTTCTCTGCCATCATTGATCTTTGTTGGGGATAACCCTCTCAGACGCCTGGTCTGTCTAGTCCGTCTGTCTTCTCTTCAGACCACGAGGTGAGTTTTCTCAGTATTTCCCGGTGTTATTGTCTGATGAAGACGCTGTATACGGAGGCACCTACACCTTGCGCCCGTCTTGATATTTGGACCAATATTTATCCCACTGAAATTAATAATTTAACCGACGGTCGTTTTCCCAACACAGGATGTACTCGTGTGCCCGCTTGAGGGAGGTGGTGTGGAGATTTAAATCCGATTAATATGATAAAAGAACCAACAAAAGACTGACCTTTCTTTCTTTGTTAAGCCTTCTGGTTTGGCATGGCTGCGACCACTGATCTAAGTTAGTGTTTGTCAGTGCAATGGAGATTACTGATCATTTTAAACACGGCAAGCATTTATGAGCGATAAACGCGATTGGTACATGGTTCATTATCACCATTATTTTTTATTTCAAGGCTATTGGGTAATTGTCATTAGCCTGTACAGATTTACAAAATTCTGATAATTTTACACAAATAAACGAAATTCACTGTACTTATTCGCAAACCCCTCTTTTATGCAGTGATATTAGAAATCCATGCTGCCATATGCGCAGTGAAATCACCGTCACTGGACACAAATTGGAAATAACCGGACTAAATCCTGACAGATCAGGGGGATGCCATCAGTCTGGGTAGTAAAACACGCACATTGTGAATGGGCGTAGGCGATGTGCAGCCACTCCGGGAAAGTCGCCTGTCCTTTTTTTTTTTTTCTTTCTTCTCTTTCTTCCTCATACCCTTTGGACAGCAGCAGCCTCTTCCCTGCGCTCATCCATGCCGTGCCAGGCATGATAAGCGCAACACAACTAGACCGGAACAATGCGTTTTGCTGCTCTGGGGCCTTGATTTAATGCATGACATGAAATAACATGCCCGCTTATTGCGGTTCCATTTAGACACGTGTGATACTACAGGCCTCACTACAAACACAAACATCGTCGCTTTAGGATTATTAACAGCATTATATGCAGCTGTTTGTGGTCCACTGCTATCCACACACGCAGGAACACACATAATGAATGAATGGCATTCTGGTCTTGTGATGTGCTGCCTATGTCAAATAGCAATGGATGCTCGGTGTTTTGCTTTCACTCTTGTGTGCAGTGTGCAGTTTGAGCATGGCTGTGCTCCGCCACAGCTGCAGGCTTTGTGCTATGACTCAGGGATGTGTGTTCACTATGTCATGGGAGTTTTTGCTCTAAGGTCCTTGTGTCAAAGAAAGAAACATGACAGGACGGGCAGAACTTGAACATCAGGAAAGACTTGATGCCTGCATGGCTCCATTAACCTAAAATATGCCCTGCTGACTGCTCCTCTGTCCCACTTTATGCAGCCGGACAGCCAGCCATCCTCTCCCCCTCTCCCCCTCTTTAGTCTTAGCTCCATGTTGCCAGGCCACAGTGCGTTGCTGGGCTGGTTTGCCGCTCCAGCCCAATGTTTTGACCAGGTGACCATTAGATTAAAAGGTAAATGAAACTATTCAGATATGTGATTCATAAAATTGCAGTTATTAGAAGCTGCTGATCAATGAATGTTAGTCTTTCTCATAAATGAACTCAATAAACATCTGATAATGGTGGAAGGGTCAGTAGATGGATGGATGGATATATTGATGTATGAAGCACAGATATTGGAACAGAGGTTGGACTGTGAATGTGTATTTTTCCTTTAAACTGTAACAGTGTTACTCCGAGATGTGACCTCATTGATGTGACAGCTCCATGGTGGTGGCACAATTGACTGACAGGAGCGCCATAATGTAGGCCATCTGTATTTATGAACATACAATAAAACATTAAGAATACGAAAACCATAAAACCGAAGTAAATTATCGGCTTTGTAAACCAGGTTTTGCCTCTTCTGTCCTCCTTGTGATATGAAATATTAAAGTCGTACTGTAGCTCTTTGCAAGCAATATTCCTGAGGCCTATTGTCGCTGCTGACTTAATGGCTTCTCTCATATGATTTATACTTAAAGATAAGACCTCTATTGTGCAACGTTTGAGGGATATCTTAGTTGGAGGAAATTAGCTCAGACAGCAATAGTCTGACATAAGACATCATCGTCTAACATCCAAACCTTCCTCAGACACTGAACTCAGCCTCTCTCTCTCTCTCTCTCTGTCTCGCTGTCTGTCTCTCTCTGGAACCATCAGAACCATCAATAGAAATCTGTAACAAAATGGAGGGCACTATTAATCATCAAAAGACCCATTATTTAATAGTGCACTGGGGAACTCAAGCCTAGCCAGTTTGCTGATCAGAGAGGAAATGAAATGAGTGGTGAATGGTGAGCCCTGTCTCCATAATGCTAATGGAATGAGCTGACAGGCTGACTGAAAAACAAGAGTTGTGATTATATCTGGAAGACAGTAACAGAGAGATAACAAACAAAACACAACAAGCAACTGTTGCAACAGACTTAAGCCCCTAAGCTACTTTTTGATTGTTGACTGTAATAGTTTTCTTTTATTTTTATATGTTTTTTTTGTTGGACTTAAAGGTGTAATATGTAATATAACTGAATTAAAACACTGTGACTTATGCAGGCTATATTTGCTGAGTGGTTTACATACATTCACCCAAATGTTTCCAATAGTGGTCAAACCAAGAGAAATCTGTAATTTTATTCAAGGTAATAGTTATTTCCTTTGGTCACCTGTCAATGTCATATCTTCTTTTTGCTTTAACTGTCAGGGACACATGATAAGCACTGGATGCCATTAAGGAAGGATGTCAGTGAACTAGCTAACCAGCCACTCCATTGTTAATTATCATTTGTATTTCTCACTTATGACGGAGCATGATCATTTAATTTCATAGACAAAGGTCTTTTCTTAATAATGACGATATCAACTCCTATGATGTCATACTACTTCATGATATCATCAACCTTCACGTCGTGTTATAATAATAATACTTTATTTTTAAAGCATCTTTCGTGCAAAATTGCAATACAACAATGTCATAAAAAGCACAAAAAAATCAAATGAACAACATGCTGATGACCGTTTCTTTATTTAATTATAGTAGTAGCCCAAACATAAAGTACAAGAT